>ML781891.1:149861-165985 GCA_009831015.1 Picea engelmannii | reverse complement strand
TTGGCTTGGTAAGAAATGGTTAGATTTCTTGAGCAAGTAAGGCTTGCATTTTTCTTTTGTAGATGCACATTTCAGCCTTATGTATGCATTTATGTTGAGAGTATGACAAGTACAACTTGTATGATGCAAGTTGCATGTGAATGCAATTCTTTTGACGACATTCTTGTTTGTTGCACAACTTCGCCATGAGGGTGTAAAAGAGGGGTATGATGCTCACTTTTTACAGCCATATATCCTTTTCATATTCAGCTCTTATGTACCCACATGTTTCGGGTTCATGTACTTATGTTTGTACTTGAAGGAGAGTTGAAGAGTCATGCACATGCATGTGTTTTTGTGTGTGTGTAAACAGTGAATTTGGTGATAGTTCATCCTGAATGACTCATGATTGTAACATAATTGTGTATCATGAATGCCGACTTGTCATTTTGGGAAGGTCGATATGTTTCAAATGAGTCTCGACTTGTGTCGATATTGTTTTGACGACTATGTTGTGTCGATCATGTTTTTCGACTTATGTTTAGTCGATGGTGTTTGTTGACTTGTAAGTCGATTTTGAGTACACCAAGATGCAGGAAAACGCCATGTGCTTTGATGAAGTACAATATGCGACCGCTTGTTTGAAAATAAAAAGACTTTGTTGGCATCATTTTTAGTCTTGTATAAATTTGTTTTCAAGATTGATGGTTTTCTTGGTTTGTGACAAGATGTCACAGGAAAGTTTTTGCAGCCATTATAGAGCAGATTGTTTTGATGCCAAAGAGTTCACAAGAGGGACTTGATTCTCAGTGGGAAGGCTGGTAGTCTTCCAAGCACAAAGAGAATAGTGGGTTAGCAGCAGCCAGAGAACAGTGGTTGAGGGACATAGCCAGTTGCAGTGCAAGGCATGTCAAGGTATCCAAGTGATTGTCAAAAAGACTTTTTCAAGTAGAATCAATTGATAGAACTTGGAAGTAGAAGAGAATTGAAACTCAGACAGATAATCATCAACTTTTGTGGGTCCAAAAGCCTTTCAGTGGGAAGGTGTGATCAGAATCTGGACCAGGGGTCAAAATTTAGCTGAAAAATCAAAGTTCTCAGAATTGCCTCAAAACGAACTGGTGTGTAGCCCTCGTCGTTACGAACCCAACGCACTTCGAACAGGGTCAAACGAACATCGTATGAGTGAGATATAGCGATATGTTCGATTTGCCAAACAGGCAAAAAAAATGCTGACTGTACAATCCGTACAGGATGACGTGGTAGGGGTACGACCACTGACATGGCAGGTGACATGGCAAGTGCTGACGTGTCATCTCTGAGTTGGCTGATTTTGGATGAATGATATTGCGACATGTGGCATCATTTTGGTAAATGGTTTGGTGCCACGTGGCCCAGGCGTGGGCTGCTACGTGGCACCCTGTTATGAGTTTGGGTGTGTAAAATTTTATGAGTCCGTGGGATTCGAACCCTGAACCTCTACATAGAGTCCAAAGTCTTGGCAAAGGCCAACTTGCCAACGCACCACACAAATGTTTTTTGACCATATATGTTTCGAGTTTTATTTAAATTTAAACCCCGTTTGATATGGTAAAAATTTATGGAGTCCTTGGTTATAGAACCCTAGACCTCCCCCACCATGATAGAGTTTTGGCAAATGCTTCCCTACCAGCGTGCCACTATAGTGTTTCTTAACACTATACCTTTTGCATTATATTTAAATTTGTTCTATGGTACGTTTGGAGCGGTGTCCGGGCTGGGGCTTAGCCCCATCCCCCAATTTCTTTGTGCTACCATGTGACCATACCTCCTGGAGTTGCGCGGGAATTCTTCAAACGGTTAAACAAACCGTCCGCCACTTGTCACTTTCTCATACGCGTGGGAAATGAGCCTTTTTTGGTGCACGGGGACGTGGTCACATGGCCCATGCGCCCAACGCCTATGCGGTTAGGGGGGCTAGGTTCCCTAACCGTTCGACAGTTTCGCGTGTTTTGCGGGTATGTGCTTGGTGCTGGGTTTAAGCACGAAAAAACATGCATAGGCTAGGTTACTCACACACAGGTGCGTTTTGGCGAACCAGAGACAACAAGCTTGAAGGAGGAAAATGGCAGGAGGCCTAACTTCTTCATTTTTTGGCCAAATGAGGTGCCGAAAAAGCCTAGCTAGGGGTTTTTGGATGTTCTGAATCCATTGAAACTATTTTCAAAGGCATTTGAAGACTTTTTTTTGTAGGTTTTTCACCATTGAAGTTTAAGAGAGCTCTAGAGAGCTTAGGGCCCCCATTGATGGAGGCCATGCTCAGATGAGCCCAAGTCTGTTTTCTGTGACTAAATAGTCATTTTTGGCTAATTGTTATGCTCTGAACACATTGGGATAGGTTTCAGAGGAATTTGAGGACTTTTACAGGTGTTTTTTCCACAATGAAGCTCAGGGAAGCTCAAGGCCACATGTAGAAGAGGTCATGCCCGGATGAGCCATGGTCCGTTTTCAGAGTTCTATTAGTCATTTTTGGGGTTTTTATGTATTCTTAACCCAATGGTACAGTCAGTAAATCCATTGGAGTTGAGCAACAGATTTTAAAAGAATATTTGACAAACTAATCCCAAAGAGCCTAGTCCATTGATGGAGGCTCAAGGAGATGTAGCCCAGTTGGGGGTGAACTCCTTTATCATCTTGCCACTATTGTGAGTTTGCTGGTTATATTTGCTACAAGATATGTTTTTTGTGTATTTATTTAAAACACATATTTAATCTTACAAAGACCTCACACATAAACATTTAAAAGAAGCATGAAATTGACACATAAAACTTCTTGCATAACTAAGACATTGAGCAAGGTCTTGAAAAGTTTATTTTAATAAAGTAGAGGGTGCTTGCATAGCATAACAAGTCATCCCCCTATTTTCAGATCAACAGGCATCTAAAAGATTTCATGGAAGGTAAAACTTCCACTATTGCCAATTTATCTGAAGAACATAATGAATAAGGCATGTACATAAAAAAAGTAGGTGTATATAATCCTAGGAGTTATGTAAACAATCCTCGTTTTCTGTAAAGATTATGGATAAAATCGCTCATTGTTGTGATGGTAGATCAAGTCCTAATGTCATGTCTAAGATCATCATGGAAGAGTTAGGTCTTTCATGTGCAAATGGAAATTCAAAGAGTATGTTGTCTTACAATAGTCAGCAACAAGCCACTATAGGAGAAATCAAGGATGTGACTTTGGTTTTGTGTGCTCACCTAGAGATAAGAACCACTTATAATATTTAAGTGATTGATATGCGAGTTAGAAATTATTCCATCATTTTGGGAAGAGACTGACAAGCATTGACTGGTGGATATATTGCTCTAGATGGGACACAGGCGTCCCTTCCCAAGAATGGAAAGAATATCATTGTTCCTTGGGAAGGACGAATCACACCTTACATAGAAAGTCTTCCAAAGACTCATGTAAATTATATCGAAGAAGACATGGGTGTATGCTCTATTTTTTTGGAAGAAGATAATGATTTTGTTTCACCACCTCCATATCCCGAGGATGGAATGTGGCACATGCATTTTGATGGTGCATGCTCGAGTGAGGGTAATGGAGTTGGCATATTACTATATTCTCCTTTGGGAAAGATTAATAATTTTTCTTACAAATTAGAATTTACATGTACTAACAATGTCACAAAAATTGAGGCCTTGATCCTTGGAATTGAAAATGATTTCAATCTTGGTTGTTATCATCTTACTGTTTTGGGGGATTCTAAACTTGTTGAAAATATGGTTAGAATAATGTATACCCCTTCAAACAAGTTGCTTAAAAGGTATACACAGGAAGTGTTGTATTTAATCTCCAATATTTTATCTTTTAACATCACTCATATTAGAAGAGATTTGAATTCTATGGTTGATAGGCTTGTTGTTTTTGCAGCTAGCCCTACAAGGCAATTACTTCATCGGAGGCTTGATTATACATTTATGTCTTTATATCATCCTCACTTCCTGATAATGTAGAACCATTACAATTTTTTCCCAATAATGAAAGTATATGCTCCTTTTTGCAGAATGAACCATTAAAACTAAAAGAAATTATATCTCTAAAAGATAATAAGTTTCCTAAAGGATTGAATCCACTGGAGAGCTCACTCTCGTCCAGTGATGTTGGCAAAAAAAAAAAAAGGAAGAGGAGGAGTCAAAAATAAAAACTGGAAGTACCATTTTGGTGAACATTGGGATTCAAGAAGACCCAAGGATTTTAAAGATTGGAGCCCAATGTTCAAAGAAAGAAAAAAAATATCATGGATCTTTTTCTGAATTTAAGGATGTCTTTTCTTGGTCATATTAGGATCTATGTGGTTTTGATCCTAACATAATTCAACATGATATTCCTATCAAGGAAGAATCAAATCCGGTAAGGAAAATACAAAGGCCTATTAATCCCGCCTTAGAAGCTACTATTAGAAAGGAAGTTGAAAAGCTTATTAATGCTCATATTATTTTTCCTGTAAGTATTCTGAATGGGTATCTAACTTTGTTCCTGTGTGGAAGAAGAATGGTGATACAATATTAAGTGTTGATTTCCGTGCATTAAATAGGGCAAGTGTGAAAGATAATTTTTCTCTTACTAACATGGAACTCATCTTGCAACAAGTGGCATGATCACAAATGATGTCCCTTCTTGATGGATTTCCAAGTTATAATGAGATTCGAGTCAAGAGGGATGACAAGTATAAAACCATATTCACCACACATTGGGGCACCTTTGTGTATGAAAAAATGCCTTTTGGTTTAATAAATGAAGGTGCTAATTTTCAAAGAGCTATGCAAATAGCCTTTTACAATCTTATCAGTAAAATTATTCAAATTTATCTTGATGATTTAATTGTCTATTCTAGAAACCAACAAGATCACTTTGATCATCTTAAACAAGTTTTCATTTGTCGTAGAAAATTCAAAATGTCCTTGAATCCTACAAAGTTTGTTTTTGGTGTCACTACAAGTAAGCTTCTTGGTCATATTGTTTCTTATTTAAGAATCAATATTGACCCTGAGAGGGTTATCACAATCCAAAAGATTCAAGCCCCTTCTTCTAAAAAATAAATTCAATCTTTTATGGGTAAAATCAATTTTGTTATATGATTCATTCCCGATTTTGCTAGAATGGTCAAGCCTATTCATAATATGTTAAAGCAAGATCTATCATTTTCTTGGGATGAGGACACTGAAAAGGATTTCATAGAAATCGAGAAAACGATCAATTCTTCCCCTATTTTGGAAAAACCAAATTTTGAAAAAGTTTTCATTATCTACACTAATGCCATTGAAGAAGCAATCTTTGCTATTTTTCTTCAGAAACATGATCAAAATAATGAGCAACCAATAGCTTACATGAGCCATAACTTATCATATGATGAGTTTAAATACACTTTGATTGAAAAACATATTTATGCTCTTGTAAAAGCTATTGAAAAGTTTCACCATTTTATCTTAGGCAAGCACACTCAGGTAAAAGTCCATTTTCCTATTGTTAATTTTTTGCTTTCACAAACCCATCTCATGTGGAAGCTTTCACATTGACTTACTAAGATCTAAGAACATGTATTCATGATCACAACCTCTAACACTATTAAGGGATGAGATCTAGCCTTACACCTGACTCAACATCCTGAACCATGTGCTTCTTCTGAAAATGATGAGGATGCCTTGTCTACACTTTTTCTGGTTGAATATGATAATATTGGTTTAGTAGAAAATCCTTGGTATCAGGATATCATCTATTATTTGCAATTTAAAAATGTCATGATAATATCAAGTATTGTGAACATCTCCAAATATCTAATCTTGAGCACATCTCTTTTTTGCAGGACAGAATGTTGTTACGTTGTGTAGACAATACAATAGCCCAAAAAATCATGAAAGAAATTCATGGGTCAACATACTCAAGTATTCATATTGGTGGACATTTTGTTGCCAAAGCCACTGCACATAAAATTCTAAGAACTTGGTATTTCTGGCCTACAATCTTTAGAGATTCTTATAAATTTGTACAAGCCTGTATTGATTGTCAAAAATTTGTTGGCAAATAAAAGTTTTCTACTATGCCATTACAACCAATTCTTCCCGATTTTTCCTTTTCCAAATGGGGATTAAATTTCATTAGTCCTATTAATCATTCATCTTCTGTTGGTCATATTTTTATCTTGACAACAACAAAATACTTCACAAAGTGGATTGAAGTTGTACCTCTCAAACATGCACAAGATAAACATGTAATTTCATTTTTGGAATCTAATATATTTTCTAGTTTTGGTCTTCAAATTGAAATAATTTTTGATAATGGTACAACATTTTTATTTGGTAATTTGACCCAATTCCTTAACAAATTTGGGGTGAAGCATTTTACTTCATCTACATGCTATCCGTAAGGGAATGGGCAAGCCGAATCAACAAACAAAAATATGGTCAAAAGCCTTAAGGGGATCATAAATGATAAACCTCACTAGTGGCATACTTTACTCACTTATTCATTATGGGCAGACTGTACCACTACCAAAACCAATACTGGCCATACCCCTTTCCAATTATTATATGGTCAAGAAGCAATAATGCCAGTGGAACTTGAGTTAATCTCCCTTAGATTAGCATTGCAAGCAGAAGAGTTGAACTCTATGGATATCCCTCAACGGATTCATGCTCTGTTGGCTCTAGAAGAACAAAGGAGATTTTCTCTTGAAAATATTAAGAAGAGGCAACAACTTGTTAAGAAATATTTTGACAAGAGGGAAAAATCAACTATTTTTGCAACCGATGAAAAAGTTTTATTATGGGATTCTGCTCATGCTGACAAAGGTAAGCGTAGAAAGTCTCATAATTTATCGCTTGGTCCTTATATAATCACTTATGTTGTTGGGAATAACTCATATTTATTGAAAGACATAGACAGGTGATTGTTTTCCTACACGACTAATGGTTCACATTTGAAACACTATGTTGAACCTGGATGATTTTTCATCATCTTCAACGTTTCTTGTATATATTTGATTTTCTGTTTGTATAGTTTTGTTTCTTTTATTTTTCTATTTTGATTTTCCCTTTTCTTTGCTTTGATTTTGAAATTTGGGTTAAAGTTGGATCAATCAAGTTGCGTGTATGGTCATTGGAATGCAAAATTTTCATTAATTTGTTTTGGAAATAATTGAAAGAATGCAAACAATAGAGATGAATGAACTATCTTTGAGTCTACAATGCTACTTATGCAGTATTTGACGAACCTATAAGATAATATTGTCGAGACATGATGATCACAACTTGTTCCCATTTTCTTCTTTCCCATTCTACCCTCCACGAGTGTTTATTCAAGAGCATATCAAAAAATTGTTATGAAAATTTTGTTGAAATACTTGAGAAGAAAAAATGATCAACAAAGTTTAATTTCAAGTTTCAAAGCAAAACCAAAATTTTGAGTTCTAGTCAATTAGAAAATTGACTACCCTATCGAGTCACAAGATGTTGACTCAAAATCTCGTCACCTATTATAAAAGCCTGCAAATTATCCCAAGGACTATATATTTATTTATGACATAATATTAATAGGGGGGGTCCCCTATAAGAGAACACACAAACGATTATTTTCAAGCATTCTCCTTAGCATACTTGCATACTTACATGTCAGTGGTATGATGATGAAGCTTCAAAAGTTATGGTTTGTCGATCTGCAATTCTTATGATACTTGGTTAATAGATGAAATTGGTTTGTTACACTTTGCTTCAGTGCATTTTATGATGATAACTTCTCTTCATTCTTCAGTAATTTGGTTAAATGTTACTTGTGAAATATGCAAAATGAATGATCTGCCCTACTCCTATGATTACACAGTGCTCATAAGTTTAAAACATATAAACTTTACAGTTTATGTATACAAATTTGACATATATGCAATGGGTCAAAGTGTGACAAGAAAAAGTATGGTCACAAACCATTTACATGTGGGTAAGTTTGCATTCATATTCAAAGGTCTTGTTACAAAGTCATGGTATGCACAAAAGTCTATGGTATATCAATGGATTCACTCTTACAAGCTCATTTGTGTTCCATGTTGAGATTTGGCCAGTCATAAGCAAAAGGTTATGTTTAAATTGAAATGCCATAAGTTTATGAGAAAAAGGTTTGAAACATTTGTTTTGATATACGCTATCAAATTTAAATGCACACAAGTTTTGAGTGGCATGTAATATGTTGTTGGATTTAAGTGTTGGTTTGCTCACATAAGCATATGGATCAATTTGACTAATGGTCATTAAATGGACATACCACATGGTATTATGTTATGATATTATATGGTGATGTGACTTGTTAGTGATACACATGGTAAATGTTTATTGTTATATGGTCATATGCTATGGTAAAGAGATAATGGACGTGATGGGATGGCCATGCATTTATTTCTATTTGACGTTGGATTTAATTCCAAGTCGGCCCACCCCTTACCATCTTTAGAGGAGCTAGGGTTATGCTCATTTGCATTATTCAGTTTGTGGAAAGGAGCTCCACTCAAGGAACGAATCTGCTGGGTCCTTGTGGTAACTGTCTCGACACTGGTGTTACGAGGAAAATCTCTCTATGGCTAGGGGTAAACCACAACAGACGAAAATGACTGCAGAAATCAACTCTAATCTCAAGTATGCTATATAAACAAATATGTTAACAAGGAAAGATAAGAGGCCTACCTCGTCCAGACGTTCGATGAAGTTCACCATTGAGAACTTGACTCAAAGAAATGTACCTGCAAATAGTTCTCAACAACCAAGCAACACAAGCATATGGTGATAATATATGATGTTAGCACATTCAATAGCATAATCCATCAACATTCATAACAAATACGCCCATGGAATAATAATTCAAATATTCACAAGATATTAATTGGATGAGAAAAGAGTATTTCTATTAATATATAATCAGCATAAGTGAATGAGTTACAGACTTTCGTGTCGGAACGGTTCAGAACTGAGAAACTAAGTTCCTTCCAGCTGGGCCTCCACCACTTCAATCGTCCACCAAAGGCAAGCTCATATAAGAGAGACAATGAAGTTTTCAATTAGTAAGGGAAGAGCTTGGGGGTTGAACAATGTGTTCAGACTCAAAGGACAAAGGGATGCAGACTCAATGTGAAGTGAATAATTTCTCCAGAGTAACTTTGCTCTCAAAGTTGAATTCTTTCTCTTCTTTTCCATAGCTTGGATTTGGCCCATTTATAGCCTTCAAATGGAACTGAAGGGCCGAGTAAGAACGTTTCTAGTATATGGAAGGCCAAGAATCATTGTTCTCATGACATGACATGGAAACTCGACACCATTTTTCATTTTTGGACACATTTCCCGATGTACGCAGGATGTAGTGGTGCAACCTGCGTATACACATGTTGTATAGTAGGCATGGCACGTATATGTGGAAACATTATATTTTTAGCTCTGGGATTTAAGAAAAAGGGACTTCAAGTCTGCATAGGGAAATGGAAAAAGGCCTTCAGTGCAAGATTGCATGAGGTGAGGCAAATCTTGCTATAACAACTGGTATAAACTCACAATTGAACAAAGTAAGTGTATCAACTCTTCAACATCGTTGGCATGAAATTTTATTACAAATGAATTATCATTTGGCTTTGTTTACTAGCCATGAGTGTAAAAGTATCTATTTCCTTATCTTCTGTTCCTAAGAAAAATTGGGGGAGAATGGTGATTTGGTTTCAGTGGTTTTTCTTGCTCTCCTATTCTCATCTTGTATGTGTTATACCTATTGATGGAATTTGTAAAATGAAGTAAATAATGAAGAATCAATGGCTATTGGATGAAATGGGAGTCTGGTTTTGGTTTTTAGTTTGTCACTGTTCATATTTTCATTTTCCATTCTATGTCTGTCTTTCATTTGGAGCAACGGTGAACTATTGAGATATGGGTTGAGCTCGCCTATGTTGTTTGCATGCAAGATAGTGAGGGTTTCAAACCAAAATAATTTCTTGCTAACTTTATGAGAACTGTGGAAAATCAAAAGACCCATTAATGATATTACACAAGTTGATAGGGTTTGAGCCAGAATTCATGGAATGGCGTTTGATTGAAATCTAGTTCATACAAGCTCTGGTTATTTTCATTTTCTCTGGCTTGTGTTTAGTTCCAGTTTTACTTGGGTTATACTTCTTCGACTCATGTTCAAACATAGACACATATTGGTTATTAACAAAGGGGAAAATGGGTCAAACCCATATATGATATTCATTTCCAACAAGGTTGATCCCGATATACACATGATATCAATTGATTATTGGTGTTGAGTTTTCCCTTTTCGCTATGAAGTTTAAATGATATTTGTTTTTGCATCCCACTTTGTTTCTTTGATTGATATTATTTTATTCAAGGCAGAGCCTTTGGTTATATGCATAGTCAACTTTGGTTGAGCAAGACTTGATCCCGAGCTCTCTCTATTGTGAGTATGGCTAGTTTGTTGTTCCAAAAGTCAAATTCTCTCCATACTGTCAAACATTAAGCTTAATGGTGCTTCAATTGAGTATACACCATATTATGCCTCAACAATATTTTTTTTTGACTATATGATATGTTATGGATGGTATAGAATTATTAGATTTTGATTGATTTGTTACACATGGCCTCATGTTGATTTAATCCATGGCTATGATTGGATGGTATTAATGAGTTGGAATGGGTTGAAGTCATATGTTTCTTAACGGTTATTTCTCAATCAATAAGGGTAATTATATGATGATATTTTAAAAATAATGGTTGAGTTTAAAAAGAAAAGGTTGTTGTATGGACTTGACATTTCCCACATGTATTTCATTTTCCATGAGTTAATCTCCCTTAATCCTACTCATACAAAATCCATTTTACACGTTTCTCTCCCTTGTCCATATAACTAAGAGAAATTGTGATATATGTGACCTGCAGTTTTGAATGACAATAATGGTTTGAGCAACATGATAAACATATCATGATATCTATTTACAACATGTACAAATATGGTTTAAGAATGATTCAAGAACTGACTGTTTTTACAATTGAAGATGTACATGCATGGTTAAGAGAGTTAATATATTGAATAATGTTTATCATACATTCCTAGCATATTACCATTTTTCGCAAATTACGCACCGTTATCATATATGCTTGTTATATAAATATCTTGTCTCATGCACTTCCCTGTTCATATTTTAAAAGAAAAGAGGCCTATAGATATGCAAATAAATTTTTAGTTCAGATTTCAAATGAAAGGAAATAAAATGCTAGATGTTCATTGAGTTGAATTTTCTTCCTTTAATTTCACTTATCCCATTCATTTTCCCCTTTTATGCTTGATGACTATGTTTCTCAGAGCCATAGCTGAATCATGTTCAACAAATTGTAATTGATGTTTGTTGTTGCTGAATTGTATTTTACTTAAATAATTATTGCACTAACAAAATGTTGGTGGCATATAGATGAGTTTTTTCAGCAGAGGTGGCAATAAAGGCAATAGGGGAGATAAAGGAAGAAAGGGAATGATGCCTAATTTATTGTGGGAACCTGGGAGGCATACGAATATGAGGTTTTCGATATATTTTGACGTTGATTATGAAGAATTTCATCAGCTGATTCAAACATGTCACTTAAACTTTGGGGGACAACCTGCTTTGCCCCAACCTCCAACTCCTCCCGATGTGATTTTTCAACCACATCCTAATATTGTGCATGACCCTATGCGCTCTGTTCAATCGGAAAATGATGGATGAGGTAATACAACAATGAAGCTCCCCTCTGGTATTTCCCAAAGGCCAAATGTCCCTATTCCTCCTCCACCTCTTATTCCTAGAACACTTCATATTGTTCAATTGGTTCTATGACTCACTCACTTCCTACAAAATATCACAAAGTACCCCCTCATGATTCCCAATTGGATAAAGGAAAAAAACAAGTCACCTCTCTTAGTACTAGAAAATCCTCTTCATCTTCCCAATCTAGATCGAAATTGGCAAAAGAAAATAATAGCAAGAAATAAATCAATTTGAGTGACATACATCCAGAAATAGAAAAGATCGAAGAGAAAAAGTCTCAATATGAATATTTTCTCAAAGAAAGGGAAGAATTCTTTAGAAAGAAGTTTCCTGGACTATTTTGATTTTGTTTTAGGACAATGACTTTGACTTTGATACTATTTTTGGGCAAACAACAAATTCATGGTATTTATTTTGAAAACAAAAATATCATGCTCTTTTTGGAGATACAAGTAGATGTTGATGTGATATTCTGAATTAGTGTTTTATGCTTCATAATGATGATTTTTATATTGTTGAATCATTGTGGAGGTATAAGGAATATTCAAAATGTTAAAAATAGAAGAAGTAAAGACATAGGGGCCCCACCTATTAATTATTATATATTATTATTATTATTTTCCCTTATCATAAATAAGGTTGTCCTATCTTAACTAAAGTTATTTAACTTTAGTAATAAAAGGTAGTTGAACCACTCGAATTATTTTTTGAAGAATAAAAGGAAGAGAGCAAGGACAAAAGACATGAGAAAATAGAGAGATACTTCTGATAGCTCCTACATCAAGTGAGAATACTTATTCATTCTTTAATTTTTGAGTTTTGTGAGAGCTAAGTCCTCTTGTTGATAGCATGGTTACTCTAAAGGTGCAAAAAAGAAAGGACTTAGAATTTTGACATGCTTCAAAAGGTCATTCCTTTATCTTGATAGTCTATTTAGATTTAATTAGAATTTATGAATTTGGTTTCAGTGCCGATTAATGCTATCTTGCAGAGTAAAGATTATGATGTGCTTGTAGCTTGGATTGATCCAATTTATTTTCAGTCTTGGTCTTTTTCTTTAAGACACCAGTTTTATTTGTATGATATAAATTTCATTCTAGACTTCTAAGTCTAATTATGGTCCAAACTCTCACATGGGCCCGTAAAGAGAAAATTGGTTGTAACTCAGAAAATATATCAATAAAAATCATTTTCTAGTTTCTTCTCAATTTGATACTTGTGGTATACCGAGTTTTAGATGTGTGTTATCATGTATTTATTTATTTAACTTTCATAAACTTCATTTAAAAACACCTTTTCTATTTTCGAATTTTATTGTACAACAAAGCATTCAAATCACATAATAGCATCAGGCCCAAGAACTTATTTCTTAAGGGATGATTGATATTTTTGAACATGCTATAAGCCCAGGGTGATAATCATGCCTATCTCACCTAGCCTAGTGAGATTAAAAAATGCTTGAGTGAGGATATAGTCATTCCTCACATCAACATACCTTACTTGCCTTGATGATGTGCCAAATAGATTATGAAAACCAATTCTATGTGGTGAGTTTGTGGAGAATGAATGTAAAATTGGAGGCATTGGTGGTCTGCATTCGACATGAGCTTTGGTAGTGTTCGTTATTTTCAATTCTAGTGGCAAGCACTCTAGTCAGAACCATGGAATACATCAAACCTCCACTAATATATCAAGTCCCAAATATGGGGAAGGGCAAAGAGGTTGGTGCCAAACGTAGAGGAAGGCTTCGACGAGGTAAGGTAGGGAGGGAGAAGGGAGAATGATCCCCATCTCAAAGGAAGAAGGTAACTAAAACAAAGGACATTGATACCTCTTACCAGACCCATTACTTGGAGGCTATGAGAAGAGAAGTGGATGATATGGAGAACAAGGTACGGCTAAAATGAAGAAATGGTGCAAACATTATAGTGGATGAGGAGATTGGGAAATTTTATAGTGGAGGAGATTGGAAAAATTATCTCTAACACTGTCTATTTCATAAGCAGGGAATCAAAATACACCAAAACAGTAGGTATAAACGCTAACATGTCAAGGAACTCATTGCATGAAAGTGTAGAGCAAATCCAAATGATTTTATTCTATGGAAGCTAGACCAATTGGATGATAAGTATGATATCTTATTATAACCATCTGAAGTTCTTAAGTTCGAAGTGATGAAATAAAAGGGGAAGATGCAACAACAAAGGCAAAGGAAGTAGAAGTAATAGAAACAAAGAAAGATGCCTAGGCCAATGAGGTGACAAGCACTCCAACAATCCCAATTGACATGGATAGAAAATCAAAGCGCTAATCCTCATACATACTTTATTTGGGTGCACTTGTTATATCTATCTATCTATCTATCTATCTATATATATATATTAACGTTTTAAAAACTTAGACTTTGGTTAATGCAAGACCTCAAACTCTTAAATAAACAATATATACTTAATATTGAGTAATAATATTTCCTACATATAATTTAACACTTAGCAAGCTTGTTTTTTGGTAAATATGAATAAATAAGTAGTTAAATTACCCCAAAAAATTCTTTATTAAATAACCAAATTAATAATAATGAGTATTTTGTGAAAATCTATGGTTTTTAATAATTTAATCACAAAAAATAATTATTTTCCCAAGATGGATCTTTTGATTAAAGATGTATATCGATGTATAAAACATTTATGTGTTCCACACCCCACCAATAGTCACTTTTACATGGATTGAGTACTCTTTCTTTATAATTCAATCCAAATTGTGTTTAACATGTAAAATTTGAAAAGGTCAAACATGTATGACTCCAAACATGAAACCATATAATCATTACGGTAATAATTCCATAGTGATTTGATAATTATTTGGAAAACCAAGCTTAGGAATAATTCTTATCTTCACTGTTAAATTATATCCATCATTGAACTGGAATCTAATAATATTATATATGGGAGGGACAATTATACACGGGAGGAACTAGAATTAGAAAACTATTGATGAAAACCATGTGTTGAAACACCACAAAAAAAATATGCCAAAATTTTATTTCGGGGGCTTTACCCTTGAACCCCCAACATGGGGGACCCCAACGCACCCCCGCCTCCCCTACTCTCATATCAATGTACAATACATGGGACCATCTTGCAAAGAATATAACACATACCTAACAACCAACCCATATAAACCACAACAACCACATAATGTGGGACTGCATTTCTTTTACATATATATATGCTCATAAGTAGTTGGATGGTTTAAATTAGAGGAACTACTTGTAAGAATTTTATTGTATGTCATCATCTAATTAAAGAACTATGAAATGGAGAAAAAATTGTAGTATAAATTTAACCTTAACTTATCTTTAAAATTAAGAGGGTTGCTTGTCCAAGTTGATAGAAACTTGTGAAAATTGGAATAATTACAAGGGATTGCTAACCTCTTTTATTAGGCAACAGTCATAACCCTTGAGTAGCACGTTCTCAAGAACATTTCTTTAACTCTTTATGGGCCTCTCATTTCCAAATGAAAAAAGTGATAGTGTTATACTTCCCAAAAATTGACTAATCCTTGTTCTTAATTTCCTCGAACAATCTCTTGTGTATGTAATTATGCATTCCATAAGTAGGGTCGTGTCTATATAACTACAAATTGAGTAATTGTGTATGTGATTATGCATTGGGTCTATTCTCTCATGTGTGTAATTATGCATTAATCTATTTTGTATCTCTATATCATTGTGCATTAGACATTAATGAATTGCATCCTTTCATTCTTTCAATATTCATTGAGTTGTTTGGTTGTGTATAATTAGTTGATGTTTGGTTTGTATCTGTTATTTGGATCACAATTAGGAGTTTTGTAATGGAGTTTTACTAGACTTTCAATGGTATTGACATTATTCGAATACATGGGTGTCAAGAGTGGGGGGGGGGAGACTCTCCATGAACCTAGAGGAACAACGGTCTTATTATTTGTTTGGGGCCTTGGACAAACATCAAATAACATGTTAGAGGCATACACTCTTTTGTGTGGTGTTTTTTTTTCTTCAATGGAATACACATCTTAGGAAACCCTATAGGTACTTCCCCTCATTTTGAGGATGGTATGAGAGGTAAACCAGTTGATTGCATTTTTTAGCAACCTAACCCAACATGGACATCGAGTGAGGCCCAATATCCATAGAGGTAGCCAACCCGAGGACTTGACCACGTGACCTCCTGCTTGTAATTCACAACATTTGACCACTCGAGCTAACCCATTGAGCTACTCTTATGTGTGGTCATATCTTTTCCAAAGAAGCAAATGTTAGAGTCCTTTTGTTTTCAAAGATTC
>ML781891.1:117560-149761 GCA_009831015.1 Picea engelmannii | reverse complement strand
TGAGAGGGTTATCACAATCCAAAAGATTCAAGCCCCTTCTTCTAAAAAATAAATTCAATCTTTTATGGGTAAAATCAATTTTGTTATATGATTCATTCCCGATTTTGCTAGAATGGTCAAGCCTATTCATAATATGTTAAAGCAAGATCTATCATTTTCTTGGGATGAGGACACTGAAAAGGATTTCATAGAAATCGAGAAAACGATCAATTCTTCCCCTATTTTGGAAAAACCAAATTTTGAAAAAGTTTTCATTATCTACACTAATGCCATTGAAGAAGCAATCTTTGCTATTTTTCTTCAGAAACATGATCAAAATAATGAGCAACCAATAGCTTACATGAGCCATAACTTATCATATGATGAGTTTAAATACACTTTGATTGAAAAACATATTTATGCTCTTGTAAAAGCTATTGAAAAGTTTCACCATTTTATCTTAGGCAAGCACACTCAGGTAAAAGTCCATTTTCCTATTGTTAATTTTTTGCTTTCACAAACCCATCTCATGTGGAAGCTTTCACATTGACTTACTAAGATCTAAGAACATGTATTCATGATCACAACCTCTAACACTATTAAGGGATGAGATCTAGCCTTACACCTGACTCAACATCCTGAACCATGTGCTTCTTCTGAAAATGATGAGGATGCCTTGTCTACACTTTTTCTGGTTGAATATGATAATATTGGTTTAGTAGAAAATCCTTGGTATCAGGATATCATCTATTATTTGCAATTTAAAAATGTCATGATAATATCAAGTATTGTGAACATCTCCAAATATCTAATCTTGAGCACATCTCTTTTTTGCAGGACAGAATGTTGTTACGTTGTGTAGACAATACAATAGCCCAAAAAATCATGAAAGAAATTCATGGGTCAACATACTCAAGTATTCATATTGGTGGACATTTTGTTGCCAAAGCCACTGCACATAAAATTCTAAGAACTTGGTATTTCTGGCCTACAATCTTTAGAGATTCTTATAAATTTGTACAAGCCTGTATTGATTGTCAAAAATTTGTTGGCAAATAAAAGTTTTCTACTATGCCATTACAACCAATTCTTCCCGATTTTTCCTTTTCCAAATGGGGATTAAATTTCATTAGTCCTATTAATCATTCATCTTCTGTTGGTCATATTTTTATCTTGACAACAACAAAATACTTCACAAAGTGGATTGAAGTTGTACCTCTCAAACATGCACAAGATAAACATGTAATTTCATTTTTGGAATCTAATATATTTTCTAGTTTTGGTCTTCAAATTGAAATAATTTTTGATAATGGTACAACATTTTTATTTGGTAATTTGACCCAATTCCTTAACAAATTTGGGGTGAAGCATTTTACTTCATCTACATGCTATCCGTAAGGGAATGGGCAAGCCGAATCAACAAACAAAAATATGGTCAAAAGCCTTAAGGGGATCATAAATGATAAACCTCACTAGTGGCATACTTTACTCACTTATTCATTATGGGCAGACTGTACCACTACCAAAACCAATACTGGCCATACCCCTTTCCAATTATTATATGGTCAAGAAGCAATAATGCCAGTGGAACTTGAGTTAATCTCCCTTAGATTAGCATTGCAAGCAGAAGAGTTGAACTCTATGGATATCCCTCAACGGATTCATGCTCTGTTGGCTCTAGAAGAACAAAGGAGATTTTCTCTTGAAAATATTAAGAAGAGGCAACAACTTGTTAAGAAATATTTTGACAAGAGGGAAAAATCAACTATTTTTGCAACCGATGAAAAAGTTTTATTATGGGATTCTGCTCATGCTGACAAAGGTAAGCGTAGAAAGTCTCATAATTTATCGCTTGGTCCTTATATAATCACTTATGTTGTTGGGAATAACTCATATTTATTGAAAGACATAGACAGGTGATTGTTTTCCTACACGACTAATGGTTCACATTTGAAACACTATGTTGAACCTGGATGATTTTTCATCATCTTCAACGTTTCTTGTATATATTTGATTTTCTGTTTGTATAGTTTTGTTTCTTTTATTTTTCTATTTTGATTTTCCCTTTTCTTTGCTTTGATTTTGAAATTTGGGTTAAAGTTGGATCAATCAAGTTGCGTGTATGGTCATTGGAATGCAAAATTTTCATTAATTTGTTTTGGAAATAATTGAAAGAATGCAAACAATAGAGATGAATGAACTATCTTTGAGTCTACAATGCTACTTATGCAGTATTTGACGAACCTATAAGATAATATTGTCGAGACATGATGATCACAACTTGTTCCCATTTTCTTCTTTCCCATTCTACCCTCCACGAGTGTTTATTCAAGAGCATATCAAAAAATTGTTATGAAAATTTTGTTGAAATACTTGAGAAGAAAAAATGATCAACAAAGTTTAATTTCAAGTTTCAAAGCAAAACCAAAATTTTGAGTTCTAGTCAATTAGAAAATTGACTACCCTATCGAGTCACAAGATGTTGACTCAAAATCTCGTCACCTATTATAAAAGCCTGCAAATTATCCCAAGGACTATATATTTATTTATGACATAATATTAATAGGGGGGGTCCCCTATAAGAGAACACACAAACGATTATTTTCAAGCATTCTCCTTAGCATACTTGCATACTTACATGTCAGTGGTATGATGATGAAGCTTCAAAAGTTATGGTTTGTCGATCTGCAATTCTTATGATACTTGGTTAATAGATGAAATTGGTTTGTTACACTTTGCTTCAGTGCATTTTATGATGATAACTTCTCTTCATTCTTCAGTAATTTGGTTAAATGTTACTTGTGAAATATGCAAAATGAATGATCTGCCCTACTCCTATGATTACACAGTGCTCATAAGTTTAAAACATATAAACTTTACAGTTTATGTATACAAATTTGACATATATGCAATGGGTCAAAGTGTGACAAGAAAAAGTATGGTCACAAACCATTTACATGTGGGTAAGTTTGCATTCATATTCAAAGGTCTTGTTACAAAGTCATGGTATGCACAAAAGTCTATGGTATATCAATGGATTCACTCTTACAAGCTCATTTGTGTTCCATGTTGAGATTTGGCCAGTCATAAGCAAAAGGTTATGTTTAAATTGAAATGCCATAAGTTTATGAGAAAAAGGTTTGAAACATTTGTTTTGATATACGCTATCAAATTTAAATGCACACAAGTTTTGAGTGGCATGTAATATGTTGTTGGATTTAAGTGTTGGTTTGCTCACATAAGCATATGGATCAATTTGACTAATGGTCATTAAATGGACATACCACATGGTATTATGTTATGATATTATATGGTGATGTGACTTGTTAGTGATACACATGGTAAATGTTTATTGTTATATGGTCATATGCTATGGTAAAGAGATAATGGACGTGATGGGATGGCCATGCATTTATTTCTATTTGACGTTGGATTTAATTCCAAGTCGGCCCACCCCTTACCATCTTTAGAGGAGCTAGGGTTATGCTCATTTGCATTATTCAGTTTGTGGAAAGGAGCTCCACTCAAGGAACGAATCTGCTGGGTCCTTGTGGTAACTGTCTCGACACTGGTGTTACGAGGAAAATCTCTCTATGGCTAGGGGTAAACCACAACAGACGAAAATGACTGCAGAAATCAACTCTAATCTCAAGTATGCTATATAAACAAATATGTTAACAAGGAAAGATAAGAGGCCTACCTCGTCCAGACGTTCGATGAAGTTCACCATTGAGAACTTGACTCAAAGAAATGTACCTGCAAATAGTTCTCAACAACCAAGCAACACAAGCATATGGTGATAATATATGATGTTAGCACATTCAATAGCATAATCCATCAACATTCATAACAAATACGCCCATGGAATAATAATTCAAATATTCACAAGATATTAATTGGATGAGAAAAGAGTATTTCTATTAATATATAATCAGCATAAGTGAATGAGTTACAGACTTTCGTGTCGGAACGGTTCAGAACTGAGAAACTAAGTTCCTTCCAGCTGGGCCTCCACCACTTCAATCGTCCACCAAAGGCAAGCTCATATAAGAGAGACAATGAAGTTTTCAATTAGTAAGGGAAGAGCTTGGGGGTTGAACAATGTGTTCAGACTCAAAGGACAAAGGGATGCAGACTCAATGTGAAGTGAATAATTTCTCCAGAGTAACTTTGCTCTCAAAGTTGAATTCTTTCTCTTCTTTTCCATAGCTTGGATTTGGCCCATTTATAGCCTTCAAATGGAACTGAAGGGCCGAGTAAGAACGTTTCTAGTATATGGAAGGCCAAGAATCATTGTTCTCATGACATGACATGGAAACTCGACACCATTTTTCATTTTTGGACACATTTCCCGATGTACGCAGGATGTAGTGGTGCAACCTGCGTATACACATGTTGTATAGTAGGCATGGCACGTATATGTGGAAACATTATATTTTTAGCTCTGGGATTTAAGAAAAAGGGACTTCAAGTCTGCATAGGGAAATGGAAAAAGGCCTTCAGTGCAAGATTGCATGAGGTGAGGCAAATCTTGCTATAACAACTGGTATAAACTCACAATTGAACAAAGTAAGTGTATCAACTCTTCAACATCGTTGGCATGAAATTTTATTACAAATGAATTATCATTTGGCTTTGTTTACTAGCCATGAGTGTAAAAGTATCTATTTCCTTATCTTCTGTTCCTAAGAAAAATTGGGGGAGAATGGTGATTTGGTTTCAGTGGTTTTTCTTGCTCTCCTATTCTCATCTTGTATGTGTTATACCTATTGATGGAATTTGTAAAATGAAGTAAATAATGAAGAATCAATGGCTATTGGATGAAATGGGAGTCTGGTTTTGGTTTTTAGTTTGTCACTGTTCATATTTTCATTTTCCATTCTATGTCTGTCTTTCATTTGGAGCAACGGTGAACTATTGAGATATGGGTTGAGCTCGCCTATGTTGTTTGCATGCAAGATAGTGAGGGTTTCAAACCAAAATAATTTCTTGCTAACTTTATGAGAACTGTGGAAAATCAAAAGACCCATTAATGATATTACACAAGTTGATAGGGTTTGAGCCAGAATTCATGGAATGGCGTTTGATTGAAATCTAGTTCATACAAGCTCTGGTTATTTTCATTTTCTCTGGCTTGTGTTTAGTTCCAGTTTTACTTGGGTTATACTTCTTCGACTCATGTTCAAACATAGACACATATTGGTTATTAACAAAGGGGAAAATGGGTCAAACCCATATATGATATTCATTTCCAACAAGGTTGATCCCGATATACACATGATATCAATTGATTATTGGTGTTGAGTTTTCCCTTTTCGCTATGAAGTTTAAATGATATTTGTTTTTGCATCCCACTTTGTTTCTTTGATTGATATTATTTTATTCAAGGCAGAGCCTTTGGTTATATGCATAGTCAACTTTGGTTGAGCAAGACTTGATCCCGAGCTCTCTCTATTGTGAGTATGGCTAGTTTGTTGTTCCAAAAGTCAAATTCTCTCCATACTGTCAAACATTAAGCTTAATGGTGCTTCAATTGAGTATACACCATATTATGCCTCAACAATATTTTTTTTTGACTATATGATATGTTATGGATGGTATAGAATTATTAGATTTTGATTGATTTGTTACACATGGCCTCATGTTGATTTAATCCATGGCTATGATTGGATGGTATTAATGAGTTGGAATGGGTTGAAGTCATATGTTTCTTAACGGTTATTTCTCAATCAATAAGGGTAATTATATGATGATATTTTAAAAATAATGGTTGAGTTTAAAAAGAAAAGGTTGTTGTATGGACTTGACATTTCCCACATGTATTTCATTTTCCATGAGTTAATCTCCCTTAATCCTACTCATACAAAATCCATTTTACACGTTTCTCTCCCTTGTCCATATAACTAAGAGAAATTGTGATATATGTGACCTGCAGTTTTGAATGACAATAATGGTTTGAGCAACATGATAAACATATCATGATATCTATTTACAACATGTACAAATATGGTTTAAGAATGATTCAAGAACTGACTGTTTTTACAATTGAAGATGTACATGCATGGTTAAGAGAGTTAATATATTGAATAATGTTTATCATACATTCCTAGCATATTACCATTTTTCGCAAATTACGCACCGTTATCATATATGCTTGTTATATAAATATCTTGTCTCATGCACTTCCCTGTTCATATTTTAAAAGAAAAGAGGCCTATAGATATGCAAATAAATTTTTAGTTCAGATTTCAAATGAAAGGAAATAAAATGCTAGATGTTCATTGAGTTGAATTTTCTTCCTTTAATTTCACTTATCCCATTCATTTTCCCCTTTTATGCTTGATGACTATGTTTCTCAGAGCCATAGCTGAATCATGTTCAACAAATTGTAATTGATGTTTGTTGTTGCTGAATTGTATTTTACTTAAATAATTATTGCACTAACAAAATGTTGGTGGCATATAGATGAGTTTTTTCAGCAGAGGTGGCAATAAAGGCAATAGGGGAGATAAAGGAAGAAAGGGAATGATGCCTAATTTATTGTGGGAACCTGGGAGGCATACGAATATGAGGTTTTCGATATATTTTGACGTTGATTATGAAGAATTTCATCAGCTGATTCAAACATGTCACTTAAACTTTGGGGGACAACCTGCTTTGCCCCAACCTCCAACTCCTCCCGATGTGATTTTTCAACCACATCCTAATATTGTGCATGACCCTATGCGCTCTGTTCAATCGGAAAATGATGGATGAGGTAATACAACAATGAAGCTCCCCTCTGGTATTTCCCAAAGGCCAAATGTCCCTATTCCTCCTCCACCTCTTATTCCTAGAACACTTCATATTGTTCAATTGGTTCTATGACTCACTCACTTCCTACAAAATATCACAAAGTACCCCCTCATGATTCCCAATTGGATAAAGGAAAAAAACAAGTCACCTCTCTTAGTACTAGAAAATCCTCTTCATCTTCCCAATCTAGATCGAAATTGGCAAAAGAAAATAATAGCAAGAAATAAATCAATTTGAGTGACATACATCCAGAAATAGAAAAGATCGAAGAGAAAAAGTCTCAATATGAATATTTTCTCAAAGAAAGGGAAGAATTCTTTAGAAAGAAGTTTCCTGGACTATTTTGATTTTGTTTTAGGACAATGACTTTGACTTTGATACTATTTTTGGGCAAACAACAAATTCATGGTATTTATTTTGAAAACAAAAATATCATGCTCTTTTTGGAGATACAAGTAGATGTTGATGTGATATTCTGAATTAGTGTTTTATGCTTCATAATGATGATTTTTATATTGTTGAATCATTGTGGAGGTATAAGGAATATTCAAAATGTTAAAAATAGAAGAAGTAAAGACATAGGGGCCCCACCTATTAATTATTATATATTATTATTATTATTTTCCCTTATCATAAATAAGGTTGTCCTATCTTAACTAAAGTTATTTAACTTTAGTAATAAAAGGTAGTTGAACCACTCGAATTATTTTTTGAAGAATAAAAGGAAGAGAGCAAGGACAAAAGACATGAGAAAATAGAGAGATACTTCTGATAGCTCCTACATCAAGTGAGAATACTTATTCATTCTTTAATTTTTGAGTTTTGTGAGAGCTAAGTCCTCTTGTTGATAGCATGGTTACTCTAAAGGTGCAAAAAAGAAAGGACTTAGAATTTTGACATGCTTCAAAAGGTCATTCCTTTATCTTGATAGTCTATTTAGATTTAATTAGAATTTATGAATTTGGTTTCAGTGCCGATTAATGCTATCTTGCAGAGTAAAGATTATGATGTGCTTGTAGCTTGGATTGATCCAATTTATTTTCAGTCTTGGTCTTTTTCTTTAAGACACCAGTTTTATTTGTATGATATAAATTTCATTCTAGACTTCTAAGTCTAATTATGGTCCAAACTCTCACATGGGCCCGTAAAGAGAAAATTGGTTGTAACTCAGAAAATATATCAATAAAAATCATTTTCTAGTTTCTTCTCAATTTGATACTTGTGGTATACCGAGTTTTAGATGTGTGTTATCATGTATTTATTTATTTAACTTTCATAAACTTCATTTAAAAACACCTTTTCTATTTTCGAATTTTATTGTACAACAAAGCATTCAAATCACATAATAGCATCAGGCCCAAGAACTTATTTCTTAAGGGATGATTGATATTTTTGAACATGCTATAAGCCCAGGGTGATAATCATGCCTATCTCACCTAGCCTAGTGAGATTAAAAAATGCTTGAGTGAGGATATAGTCATTCCTCACATCAACATACCTTACTTGCCTTGATGATGTGCCAAATAGATTATGAAAACCAATTCTATGTGGTGAGTTTGTGGAGAATGAATGTAAAATTGGAGGCATTGGTGGTCTGCATTCGACATGAGCTTTGGTAGTGTTCGTTATTTTCAATTCTAGTGGCAAGCACTCTAGTCAGAACCATGGAATACATCAAACCTCCACTAATATATCAAGTCCCAAATATGGGGAAGGGCAAAGAGGTTGGTGCCAAACGTAGAGGAAGGCTTCGACGAGGTAAGGTAGGGAGGGAGAAGGGAGAATGATCCCCATCTCAAAGGAAGAAGGTAACTAAAACAAAGGACATTGATACCTCTTACCAGACCCATTACTTGGAGGCTATGAGAAGAGAAGTGGATGATATGGAGAACAAGGTACGGCTAAAATGAAGAAATGGTGCAAACATTATAGTGGATGAGGAGATTGGGAAATTTTATAGTGGAGGAGATTGGAAAAATTATCTCTAACACTGTCTATTTCATAAGCAGGGAATCAAAATACACCAAAACAGTAGGTATAAACGCTAACATGTCAAGGAACTCATTGCATGAAAGTGTAGAGCAAATCCAAATGATTTTATTCTATGGAAGCTAGACCAATTGGATGATAAGTATGATATCTTATTATAACCATCTGAAGTTCTTAAGTTCGAAGTGATGAAATAAAAGGGGAAGATGCAACAACAAAGGCAAAGGAAGTAGAAGTAATAGAAACAAAGAAAGATGCCTAGGCCAATGAGGTGACAAGCACTCCAACAATCCCAATTGACATGGATAGAAAATCAAAGCGCTAATCCTCATACATACTTTATTTGGGTGCACTTGTTATATCTATCTATCTATCTATCTATCTATATATATATATTAACGTTTTAAAAACTTAGACTTTGGTTAATGCAAGACCTCAAACTCTTAAATAAACAATATATACTTAATATTGAGTAATAATATTTCCTACATATAATTTAACACTTAGCAAGCTTGTTTTTTGGTAAATATGAATAAATAAGTAGTTAAATTACCCCAAAAAATTCTTTATTAAATAACCAAATTAATAATAATGAGTATTTTGTGAAAATCTATGGTTTTTAATAATTTAATCACAAAAAATAATTATTTTCCCAAGATGGATCTTTTGATTAAAGATGTATATCGATGTATAAAACATTTATGTGTTCCACACCCCACCAATAGTCACTTTTACATGGATTGAGTACTCTTTCTTTATAATTCAATCCAAATTGTGTTTAACATGTAAAATTTGAAAAGGTCAAACATGTATGACTCCAAACATGAAACCATATAATCATTACGGTAATAATTCCATAGTGATTTGATAATTATTTGGAAAACCAAGCTTAGGAATAATTCTTATCTTCACTGTTAAATTATATCCATCATTGAACTGGAATCTAATAATATTATATATGGGAGGGACAATTATACACGGGAGGAACTAGAATTAGAAAACTATTGATGAAAACCATGTGTTGAAACACCACAAAAAAAATATGCCAAAATTTTATTTCGGGGGCTTTACCCTTGAACCCCCAACATGGGGGACCCCAACGCACCCCCGCCTCCCCTACTCTCATATCAATGTACAATACATGGGACCATCTTGCAAAGAATATAACACATACCTAACAACCAACCCATATAAACCACAACAACCACATAATGTGGGACTGCATTTCTTTTACATATATATATGCTCATAAGTAGTTGGATGGTTTAAATTAGAGGAACTACTTGTAAGAATTTTATTGTATGTCATCATCTAATTAAAGAACTATGAAATGGAGAAAAAATTGTAGTATAAATTTAACCTTAACTTATCTTTAAAATTAAGAGGGTTGCTTGTCCAAGTTGATAGAAACTTGTGAAAATTGGAATAATTACAAGGGATTGCTAACCTCTTTTATTAGGCAACAGTCATAACCCTTGAGTAGCACGTTCTCAAGAACATTTCTTTAACTCTTTATGGGCCTCTCATTTCCAAATGAAAAAAGTGATAGTGTTATACTTCCCAAAAATTGACTAATCCTTGTTCTTAATTTCCTCGAACAATCTCTTGTGTATGTAATTATGCATTCCATAAGTAGGGTCGTGTCTATATAACTACAAATTGAGTAATTGTGTATGTGATTATGCATTGGGTCTATTCTCTCATGTGTGTAATTATGCATTAATCTATTTTGTATCTCTATATCATTGTGCATTAGACATTAATGAATTGCATCCTTTCATTCTTTCAATATTCATTGAGTTGTTTGGTTGTGTATAATTAGTTGATGTTTGGTTTGTATCTGTTATTTGGATCACAATTAGGAGTTTTGTAATGGAGTTTTACTAGACTTTCAATGGTATTGACATTATTCGAATACATGGGTGTCAAGAGTGGGGGGGGGGAGACTCTCCATGAACCTAGAGGAACAACGGTCTTATTATTTGTTTGGGGCCTTGGACAAACATCAAATAACATGTTAGAGGCATACACTCTTTTGTGTGGTGTTTTTTTTTCTTCAATGGAATACACATCTTAGGAAACCCTATAGGTACTTCCCCTCATTTTGAGGATGGTATGAGAGGTAAACCAGTTGATTGCATTTTTTAGCAACCTAACCCAACATGGACATCGAGTGAGGCCCAATATCCATAGAGGTAGCCAACCCGAGGACTTGACCACGTGACCTCCTGCTTGTAATTCACAACATTTGACCACTCGAGCTAACCCATTGAGCTACTCTTATGTGTGGTCATATCTTTTCCAAAGAAGCAAATGTTAGAGTCCTTTTGTTTTCAAAGATTCRATGATTTTCATCAAGATAACRATTGRCAAATCCACACTAGAGGGAAACAAACTAAAARAAAATCATTGCTCGAATTAAGMAGGAAGCCATATMCTTCTCCAAAGTCTCMTATTACCAMATCAAAAGAGACMTAAATGAAGAAGCCAATCAATGGGCTAAACAAGCCACACAGTTAAGTCTTGTTACCTTGGTAAAAAATGAGGGGTATGAAAACATACCTATCCCCTAAGTTTTATTGTTAAATTGGTGAATCATTCTCATTTATTAGCACATGATTCATTTATTTACAAAGCATTGTAGTGGCATTGGATGGGTGAATTGAGGACATATTATAATCCTTCCAGCATGTGAATGGTAACCATGTTTTTGGTTATTGAATGTTTGGTTGGTTGGTGCTTGCTACAAGGCTTGTTGGATAATGGCTTGGCCAAGGCTGGATATGGGTGCAAAATTGGTTGGTGTCTAGGTGTGCTTGACCATTTGGTGTTAGGATATTTAGACACTTAGGAGTTAGTTAAGATCTACTTGGTCTAACGTGTTGTTAGGTAAAGGTGTGTTTCTTAGTGTGTTTCTTTAGTATGCATTAGTATGCATTTGTAGTTAGGAAATTCGACGGTCACGATATGTTCCCGACATAGAGTGATCCAACGATTCATATTCTCCTCGATCTTAACAACCATTCATCTATGACTTAACACCCGATTGGTCCATGGTCTCTATTTAAAGAGCATGGAGAGTCATTTGCCGATGATCGATTGTAAGAAAATCTCTATGTAATATTTTTCTTTTGCATTAATAAACTACTCCAAGTGACTGCATTGGTTGGGGTCATGGATGTTTCCCCGTAGGGGTTTTACCACGTCAAAACATCGGTGTGTTAATCTTTGATCTGGTTGTGTGAGTGGTTACTGAAGGTGCTCGTCTTCTGTTGGAATAATTGTGTTGTCAAACATGGTATCAGAGCCTGTTTGAAGACCTGCTCATGTTGTAGATCGAGATTGTGAAGATGAGTTGCCTCATCTATTTTTTATGCCATTTCCGTACATTTCTGGCTGAGGGGACTATTCCATTGCGTCCAAAGCGCTCGTTTCATTCAGGAATGATTTTCGTTTCACTCGAAAAGGTTTCTTTTTTCCTAAGATACGACCATTTCAGTTAGATCCGGAGGTATAAAGCCTGAATACGCCATTTTAAAAAAAAATTGCAGAGTATTATTTCGCTTTTATATTGTTTGTTTCCGGGTTGCTACTCTTTTAGATCTACATATTCTCTTTTCCCCGCACTCTGTGCAATCTCGACAAATCATAAACAAATAGGAAAATGTGCATTTTTTTGGTAAGCTAACCGAGATCTAACCCTTCTTGTCATCGAGAAGCGAAATTTTTTTCTTGTGTGAAAATAGTTTTT
Organism: Picea engelmannii; assembly: GCA_009831015.1. Classification (NCBI taxonomy): domain Eukaryota; kingdom Viridiplantae; phylum Streptophyta; class Pinopsida; order Pinales; family Pinaceae; genus Picea; species Picea engelmannii. Next base: position 137,247 of record ML781891.1, on the reverse strand, counting down.
TTTTAGCAGACTCATCATTATCATCAACAACAACAATCCTCTTGCTAAACAATACAATATGTTTTTCTAGCCCATTTGGTTAAAAGTTTCCTTATTAAATAAAAGGTCTTGAGTTCAAGTCTATATTTTTGTTACTTTTTTTTGAAAAAATTCATGCTCCATTGTAAAGTGTATTTCATTTCAAGTATAAAAGTGAATCACTATAAGTAGCTTTAATATTTTAGAGTTATTTATTTTACATTCAACTTTTCTTTTATAAAGTAACTTCATTGTAAAAGTGATTCCCACTTCTTTTTTAAAAAGTGGGTCACTTCATCACGTGGTCTTTTGGTTACCGTTTATGCATTTTTTTTTAAAAGAGCATAACTTTCACATCCGAAGTCCGTTTTCAATGCCGTTTTTTTTTTAAATTGCCTAATTTTTCGAGATATTTCCATCCAGATCATTAGTTTTAGTTTTTAAATCCATATTATCTACATATTTAATATGGTTTTTTCAAGTAATCTTTTGCTTACCAACACCAACTACTTCCAATGGAAATCCCATATGGAGGATTTATTAAGAAGTAGATGGTTGTACTGGATTACCTTGGGAAAAGAAACAAAACCTACTGATTCTGATAAGAAATTCAAATGGGCTAATAGGAATGACGAAGCATGTGGACTAATCAGAATGTCCATCTCTCCTAATTTAAGGTTCCACCTTCAACAAATTAATAAACCCAAAGAAGATTGGGAAAATATTGAATCTGTGTTTGGTAAACATAATATTATTCGAGCACAACAATTAGAAAATCAAGTACTGACTTTAAGTCCAAGTGATTTTTCTTGCATTGAAGACTATCTATCTAAGTTTAAAACACTCAGAATTTTATGTGAAGAATGTAAGATAAAGATAGAAGAAGATCGTTGCATCTATCTTATTCTTTCTAAGCTAGGTAGTGCATATTCTGTGTTTGTATCTACCTTTTATGCCATGCAAGAGGCTCTATGTACATCTTATCAAAAACCCACTCTTGAGAACTTTTGTGATGCTTTGATTAGAGAGCAAGATAAGCTTGTACAACTTGGAGTGATCAACACTGCAGGTACCTCCAACAAAGCCTTAGTCATCCATGACAAAGATAAACCCAAGAATCCCAAGAAGAAACATCCTCGCCACAAAAACAAACAACATAAGGGTCCCAAACCCACTCAGACAACTTTCGCTCCTAATGGTGACAAAGGAGCCAAATATAAAAATAAGAAGACTGACAAACATTGCAACTTTTGTGATGAATATGGTCATGATGAGTCCAAATGTTTCAAGAAGATGGAAGCTTTAAAAGCAACGATGAAGAAACACAACATCAATATTGATTCTACTTCTTCTTCTTCTTCTCATGGACATGCACTTTCTGCTTCTGGTTTCTCCTTCAATACAACTTCTACTTCTTCTTCTTATGAGTGGCTTATTGATTTTGGAGCATCTTATCACATGGATAAGGATATATACATATTTTATGCTCTAAATGAATGTAACACCAAGAAAATGTTTGTTGGTGATGATATGTTTCTTAGTGTTGAAGGATCTGGAATAATTCAAGTAGAAAATGGTCATTTCAATGATGTATTATGTGTTCCAAGTTTTTCTTGTAGCCTTTTATCAGTATATCAAATCACTCATTCAGGTGAAGGTAAAACCGTAGAGTTTTTACCTCACCAAGTTGTAATCAAGGATCTAAAAGATCCTAAGCATGTTCTTGCAATTGGAATTACTGATTATATTACCAGGTTGTACAAGTTTGACAACTTTGGGTCATCATCTTTTTCATCAGTTTTTGTTGCTCATAGCGATGACTTGAGCAAACTTTGGCATGAGCGGTTTGGTCATCTAAACTATCGCTCATTGCAACAACTATGTAATCAACATATGGTGACTAGTCTTCCTCCTGTTTCATGCATAGATGGTGTTTGTGTCGGTTGTGTTCTCGACAAACATCATCAGGATAATTTTGACAAACGTGCCTCTTGGCACGCCTCAGGCCCTTGCAGCTTGTTCACAGTGATTTTTGTGGTCCACTTTCTTCTCTTTTTTCTAGGTGCAAGTATTTCTTAACTTTCATTGATGAATTTTCCAGACGTGCTTGGGTTTACTTATTAAAACTTAAGAGAATTTTTTTTGACAAGTTTTTGGCCTACAAGGCCCTTGTAGAAAAGCAATCTAGACATCAAATTCAAAGGTTAAGAACATATAATGGAGGCGAATATGTGAACAATAATTTTACAAGTTACTGCACTACACAGGGCATCCAAATGCAACACATTGTTCCATATACACCACAACAAAACGATGTTGTTGAGAGAAAGAACCGCGCATTAAAAGAAATGGCTAATTGTGTGATCCAATCTAAGGGATTAAGTCTAAAGCATTGGGCGAAAGACATCAACTGTGAAAATTACATAGTAAATCACACTCCCAAAAAGTCTCTTAAAAATATAACACCAGAAGAATCTTGGACTAAAATTAAATCAGATGTAAGTCACTTCCGTGTATTTGGTAGTATAGCATGGGCTCACATTCCTGATGAGAAAAGGAAAGCATTGCAGCCTAAAAGTGAGAAGTGTATATCTGTTGGTTATTCTGAAGATGTCAAAGGTTATAGACTTCTTCAACTACATTGTAATGAAATTGTTATAAGAAGAGATGTTAAATTTAATGAAAATCTCTTGGCCGGTGAGCCTAGTTCAACGATTGTTCCTTCTTCGGTGTTTGTGCCTTCTTCGGCCCGCGAGCCATCTTCGACGTTTGTGCCTTCTTCTATTCCTATTCTGGTTTCTTCTTCAAATGATGACAGTGATGATGAAAATTCACCTCCTCCTGCTCACCTTCCTCCATATGAGTCCTTTGAACCTGAACTAACACTAGCTCCATTGTTTCCTAGATGGGTTTGTTCAACACGAGAAGCAACTGGTGATCTTGTCGGTGATCCTTCATATCAGTGTCAGACATGTTCACAATTCGAATGAGCCTCTTCTCTTTTGGCTCAAGTTTCAGAGACTCATGATCCAAAGACATTTGCAGAAGCTTCAGGTCATCCAGATTGGGATACAACAATGAATGAAGAGTATCGTTCTTTAATGGTAAACGATACTTGGGATCTTGTACCTCTTCCAAAAGGAAGAAAACTTGTCAGATGTAAATGGGTCTACAGAACTAAGTATGCATCATATGGAAGTGTTGAAAGACACAAGGCTCGGTTAGTTTCCAAAGGATTTTCCCAAGTTGAAGGAATTGAATATAATGAAACCTTTGCCCCTGTAGCCAAAATGAATTCCATCTGCCTTGTTCTTGCCCTTGCTGCCTCACATAAATGGGAGGTCCATCAGATGGATGTTAAATCCTCCTTCTTGCACGAAGATTTACAAGAAGAAATCTACATGGAACAACCTCCTGGCTATGTCCATAATGACTCTAGCCTTGTTTGTCGCCTTAAGAAATCTCTTTATGGTCTTAAGCAAGCTCCCTGAGCTTGGTATGCCAAAATGGACAACTTTCTTATTGACACCAGATTCTCTAGATGTCATTCTGATCCTAATGTTTATACCAAGAAAGTAGGAAGCCATCTCATAATCCTTTTCCTTTATGTTGATGACCTTATCCTTACTAGCAGTGACTCAAAAATTTTAAACCATGTGAAAACCAGCCTTAAGAAGAAATTTGAAATGATAGACTTAGGCTTTTTGCACTATTTCCTTGGCCTCCAAGTTTTGCAAACCAATGAAGGAATTATTCTTTCCCAGTCTAAGTATGCTTGTGACCTTCTTCGTCAATTTCACATGGACGATTGTAAACCAACCCCTTCTCCTTTCCAGTCTGGAGTCAAGCTTACTGCTACCTGTACTTCTTCCGAAGTTGATGCCACCCTGTACCATCAGTTAGTTGGTAGTGTCTTATACTTGACTCATGCCTATCCCAATCTTTCCTTTGTTGTTGGTCTTGTTGCCTGGTATATGCAAACACCCCATGAAATCCATTGGAAAGCAACTAAAAGGATACTTCGCTATGTCTGTGGTACAATTAAGTTCGGGATACATTACAATTTAAGGGGACTCCTTTATTGGTTGGTTTTATTGATTCAGATTGGGCTGACGACCCTGATGATCAAAATTCTACTGCAGGTTATGTTTTTCAGCCTTGGTTCAGGACTTGTCACTTGGGCCTGTAAGAAACAACATGCTATTGCACTTTCTTCAGCAGAATAAGAGTACCGAGCAGCAGTAAATGCAAGTCAGGAAGCCTTATGGCTTCGATAGATTCTTTCAGAGTTTGGATTCCAGCAACAACATCCAACCATCCTTTGGTGCAAAAATCAAAGTGCCATCAAGCTTGCCAAAGACCCAGTTCAAAATCAGCGCAACAAACACATCAAGCTACATATGTACTTCATCAGAAAGCTCATTCATGATCAAGTTATTGAAGTGCTCTTTTTCCCTACAAAAGATCAAGTTGCAGACATTGTCACAAAGTCTCTTACAGAAGAGAAGTTTTCCAAACTTCGATCTATGTTAGGAGTTTAGGAAGTTGTCATCAAGGGGGGATAGGCTCTAATGCCTCCTTCCTTCTCCTGTTGTGTCACTATTGTAAATCCTTCAATCATATCCCAATTTGTTCTTAAGGGGGGATGTTAGGATATTTAGACACTTAAGAGTTAGTTAAGATCTACTTGGTCTAATGTGTCATTAGGTAAAAGTGTGTTTCTTTAGTATACATTTGTAGTTAGGAAATTCGACGGTCATGATATGTTCCCGACATAAAGTGATCCGACGGTTCATATTGTCCTCGATCTTAACGACCATTGATCTATGGCTTAACACCCTATTGGTCCATGATCTCTATTTAAAGAGCATGGAGGGTCATTTTCTAATGATCAATTATGAGAAACTCTCTTGTAAAATCTCTCTGTAATCTTTTTCTTTTGCATTAATAAACTACTCCAAGTGGTCGCATTGGTTGGGGCCGTGGATGTTTCCCCGTAGGGGTTTTACCACGTCAAAACATCAGTGTGTTGATATCTAGTTGTGTGAGTGGTTACTGAAGGTGTTCGTCCTCTGTTTGAATACCTGTGTTGTCAAACATCTGGTGAGTAATTCTCTTAGTCTTAGGTGGCTTGTCGGCCTCTATGTTCTTATATGAAATATTTTTATTCTATTGGTGGTCAAGTTTAAAGACAAGGCATCAGGTAAATCTAAACTTCTATCTTTCAAATGTTTCTTGTCTAGTCGTTGGGTTTGCCTCTGTATTGGTATTATCTTTATTGTTATCCTTTTTGGTTTAGTCTCACTGAAGAATGTTAGAGAGGATTCACTTTCGATTGAATTCTAGAATCTGTGTGTCGGGTTTTGTCTTTTAATTTGGAATGTTTGCAATCTGAAAGTGGTTGAGTTTGGAAGTTGGGTGTTGGGGAAATATTGGCCATTATTTGTAATTTGTAATTTTGTTTTTTGGGCTTGCATTGGTTTCAATATTTTGCTTGCTACTCCTTCTCTTGGTTCAAGCTCTCTAGAAAAATTCAGTGACAATAGGGCATTTGATAAGGCTTGGTATAATAGTGAAGATTGGGTGGAAATTACCAGTAAGGAGATGATCTTGGACTCTAGTTTCGAGGATGGTATTTACTTACCTTCCTTTGTTTCTGGGTTATAGACTTTGACTCTTGGGTGCAGTAACTTGTTTGTTGATTCTTTAGGTTCTAAATTTTGTGTTCACAGAAGTTTGAGTATCATTCTCTGTGTGTCTTTAGAAATAACTTCTAGTGCTTGTTTAGCCTCTCTCCATTAGCTTCACTATGCAAGTTTGGTCAGTATGGATAATAGGGACGTGCACAAGTTTTGAAGAGTTTTGAGATGACATGAGGACCTTATCCACTCCAACAGAAGAACACCACTTTTAGTGTCTTCTAAAGTCATCGAGAACGATAATCTATGCATCACCCAACAAGAAAACAACATGAATATGTTAGTCCAATAGAGGAGAATGATTGACATGCTTGAAGCAAAGTGTAATATGCTTCATAATCTAGATCTTAACCTTCTAAAGGATACTCTATATATGACATCAAACAATGGGGATTCATTGTATTCAATCAAATTCAAGCTCAAAGAAGATGAGATACTTCACTTTTTGAAGGACCCGATGGAAATCGAGAAACAAAGCTCCCCATAGATTGATGATGGACATGAAGAAGAGACCGATGCTTATGTTTATCATTAACTTTTATGTATTTCTTTATTATAAGGTTGTTAGGTGTTTTTGTGAAGAAGACCACTTGTAGGCCAACCTAGGATATTTACTACTTAATTTGTTGTAAGCTTCTTTTTATAACCCCATACAACTACTTATGTCTATAGAAGATATTTGAACTAGCACTAAGTAACCGTTTCTGACGTTGGTTGCAACCTTTTGAATATAATAAAACTTTTATTTTAGTTAATTTTTTTTTATTATCAAATACAATGTCTCGAATTGAAGAGAAAAGTAGGACTCAAGATTTAATTATGAAACACCTTTATAAATTGGGCCTAAATACATAATAATCAATACTTTAGCTTTCATATGAGGAAAACTAGAGGGAAACCAAAAAAATTCCTCTAAAACAAAATCCACATTAGATGTGGTAGGATAAACATAAAACATCGAGGATGAGTATATTCACTTCTCGAATATGTTGAGTTTCCTACGTTTGCTTGATCCAAGTGGGTTAAATTTTCTGCATTTGCTTAATGCCATTTCACTACTTGTATCCATGGAGGAATAGGGAAACTATAGTTCTAACTTGTGCTCAATACCCCTGGTGGAATTGGAGGTGTTGGAAAATAACATATTGGATTAGCCACGAAGAGAGGGGGGAGGTTTTGCAACCACATGATAGTGGGGGATCTAGATGGTTTTCAAGTCTTGGAAGAATAATGCATTCTCTATAATTTGATCAATTGAATTGGAAAACTTTCTCCTTTGTTCAAGATCATTTGTAGTCATGTCAAGCTCCTCCCTCCTCTCCTGCTCCTTTTGAAGTTTCTACAATGCCTTCCATTATTCTTTTTCATGCATTGACAATTTTTTTTGATGTTCTTTTTCTTTCTCTTTGAAGCCTTTCCTACTTTCGATGTTCTGCTACAACAATCTATGTTTCCCTCTTCTCAATTGCAAGTTTCTTCTTATTTTATTTCAATTCTAGCATCTCCTTTTTATTTTATTCTACCTTGAACAAGAGTGTGATGTAATCCTAAGTTGGTAACTATGAACTACTACTTAATCAAATAAAATCTAATGATCCAGTCCCTATTTTCTCTACCACTCTCTCCATTAGAAGCTTTAAGAATTGTCCAAGTACTGGTCTAGTACTTGGATAAATATGAGGATCATATAGGAGTTGTGTTTCTTCTTCATTGGCTTCTTGATCTAGTTATTCATTGCCTTCTTCCACATAATAATGGACAATTTCATTGTTGTTCAAATATGTTGGCAATGAAGGCACGTTAAGGATTTCTTCATAAGTGTTGGTAACAATATTTCTATTCATATTCATCATGGCTTTGAATAACCACTTAGGTAGGGGTGATTGGATCGATAATTCCATTTTCTCATTGAGGATTCCTATCTCTTGACAACCTTCAATCATATTCAATTCAAGAATATCATTTTGAATTTGTTTTGTAGAATTTTTATGTGGTTCATGTGATGCGACAAGTTCCATATTCTCTTGAGCTGCTTCATCATCTAGTTGAGTAGCACTAACATGTTCATCATCATCGCTTAATGACTAGCAATGTCCATGAGAGAGGCTCAACATGTTCAATGCAACATATACATCTTCCTCACCATGTACCTAAAAAGATTGGCTATAACCCATATCGTTAATAAGAGCATCATAATTTAGTGGCTAAATTCCAATTTGCCTAAATCTAGCCTTGATATTTGAGGGTGTAAGATCCCTTTTAAAATATCTACTACCGAGCTCTGCTAATTCAAACCTTTTAACCTTTATCCTTGGGTTATTTTCCATCTAGAACCTCTCTCAGACCTAAAGTAACTCTTAAAATTCCCAAACAAACTCACATCAATGGGTTGCAGTCAACAAGTCTATGTCCATCTTGTTCACCTCCTCCATGATTGGTAAAGCTATGTGGCATTCATGGGCATAAAAAATAAGCACGTGTTTATTAGTTGGTGAGACACCACTAGGTACATATGCAATAAAATGATAAAGCCAATTCATAAACAATCGTTTAGTCATCTATGCATTGGGATATGCAACCATGCATGCTCCTACCTCAAATTCCTAATATATTTCTTTCAGTTAAGCCTTTCCCTTCCCTCGACAAATAAAACCCAGGGATTGATAGACCATTTGCATTTACACATCACAAAATAGTGATCCACTCCTTGGTCTTGGGAATTTTTTTTGGCACATTCTCACTCCCTCTCTTGGAAATTACCCACATGCCACAATTCCTTCCAGCTTGTAACCCACTCTCATCACAGTTCCATATACGTTCTAAACTATAGGAATGTTTCTCATATGCATTGGATAGAGTGTCATAGAACTTGGTCACAACTACAAGGTGTAAATTCAAAGCTCTGTTTCTATCCAGGCCCTTTGTTGTTTGTAATACAAGCTCTGGATGCCTTTTCTTAAACCCTATCCACCATGATTTCCCATGAAATCCATATCTTAATGGATTAAGTCTCCACTGATAGATTTGAGCGACATTGGCCTTTAGTTGTATCAAGTCTAGCCCATGGCTCAATTCATCTATCTCCTTACACCAAGCAACTACTTCTACCTCCTCTTGTTCAATTAACTCTATAAGAGGCCCTTTCCTCTTTGTGTGTGTGAAACCATTTAGCCAATAATGCAATGATGTTGGTGCAGTTCCATATTTTTCCACCGAAGCTCTTAATAAATATTTGTTGAATTCAACATCATCAATTTCCTTCATCATATCCTCTTCTATCCAGCCTTTGATATCATTGATATTCTTGGTTCAACTTGCACCTTGCATCATAGTTTATGGTGGAGCACCACCTTCAATCTCTACCTTATGATGATCTTCAACATTTGTATTTAATTCTCTTCAACAATACCTCAGTTTATCTCCTCATCCAAGGCATAGTGTTGTAGTTAGGCACCCTTGGTCACTAGCCTCCTTGCCCTCCTTATACAAGCAACAAAATCCCCTCTTTTCATGATTGCAAAAACTTGTAGAATAAGAATAAAATCATACACATAATACAAATAATAGAAACACAATAGAAACATGGTAACATAGTAAAAACATAGAAACATAGCAATAGCAATAACAAACATAGAACCTTAGTTTATGACATAGTGTTAATACCTGAATTGAAGATACTTTGTGAGGGAGTGTTCTACTAAGCAACTTGGAATTGTGAAAGGGGAAATGGTGCTTGTAGGGATGATAGATGTTGATTTATAATTCTATCACTATAAGTTTTAATTGGTGAATGGTCATCAACATGGATTGCAAACTTGATTTTTTGAATCCTACATATGATCCAATGGCTAGGAAACTATCCTGGCTAATCTGTGTGCTTCTTAATTGTTTCATGGTCTTGGGTGATTGATTTGATGAAATTAATGTGTTGATTGTCATTTATTGTAGTATAGATTGCATAGTTAAGGCTACATTTTTTTATCACACTTGTATGTGAGGCTAATATTAAATTGTCGATTTGTTATGCAGGCCACCGTACGGATACAATTGGACTCACTACTAGGCATATTGTTCTTCAACTATCCATCATTCTATTTGAAAAGATAGTGAATCTATACTTCTAGATTGAACAATTTAATATATTATATAGGATAGTTGTAGATGTTTAAAATTTGGTTGTGTCTTTATGTCATAACAATGGAGGATGTGCCTTAGACACGATGTTTTGTTTGGTAGACCTATAAAAAATGTACGTTGGCATTGAAAGAGTCAATTTTCGGACAATTGTGACCTAGTCAATTTATGAGCATTTTTGAACTTTTTTTTCCAATGGAAATTAACCTGCTGGGAACCCACCCCGATACTTCCCCACATAGTGGATGATATGGGAGTGGAAAGCAGCAGCCCGAGGGACTCGTAGCCAGGCTTGAACTCGTGACCTCTCCCCAAACTGGGAGAGTGTGCGCACGTCTTGCCATGCTAGCTATCCCTCGTGACTAAGCATTTTTGAACTTGACTTAGACTGCTTTTAGTATTTTAATATATTAAAAGTTATATATTGTATGCATGATGTTGACTTGTTAGGTGTTGGAGTGGTTGGGTTCTATAAGTGCTATTGCTTCGTGCTCCACTATTGGCATCCCTCCCTTATTATATTTTGAACTATTTGAATATTCAAGTTGTTTTATTGAAGATCTTCATTGTGATTATTATTGAAATGTTTATACTCTAAAATAGAATTTTATTAATATTAAATATTTGATAAGTTTTATATCAATAGAAAATGGTAATAGTCAATATAATATCTGGTAAAATAAAATAGTTGGACACCGAAGCCACCCATCACATTTTTTAATTATAAGAAAATCAAATGTGCATATTAGTTGAAACATTTCATTATAAGAAATTTGGAGTAGAGTAGTACCCGCAATACACCCTTATCCACTTCAACATTGCCACAAATTATATATATATGTATATTTATCATTCAGATCATTATCCTATAGTTTTCTTCGTTCACTCATTGACATTGGGTATATTTTCTTTTATTCATTGAGTAGTTTGTATTGCCAATGGTGGACATATATGGGAAATAATCAAAAAATAGATTTCATTTAGTTTTTTTTTTCCTATAGTTTTCTTCATTCACTCATTGACATGAGTATATTTTCTTTTATTCATTGAGTAGTTTGTATTGCCAATGATGGACATATATGGGAAATAATAAAAAAATAGAGTTCATTCAATTTTTTTTTAAGGAGAGAATATAAACTTAGATAAATCAAAAGAATGCATAGAAGAAGAAATGCAAGTCCATAAATAATCACACAAATAAAAAGAGTGATAGAGATATATCCACATCATTCACAATTACAAGTTGCTATGTAGGGCCTTGGAGTGTTGGAGAAGGAGCCTAATGAGAAGATGAGTAAGAGTGTACTTGCGTGCAATTAGGTTTTGCAATTTTATTAAGACAAAAATTTGAATGGTTGTTTTTATGATATCAAGGTGTAAGATCCACTTGTCTCTATTTGATGAGATATCTATAAATGTCCTTGACTACACTTGCTCTTTAATAATGAAAATTGCAAATTGACAAACCCACGTTATTAGTCTCTGCCCCGTGGACTATAGTATTTGGCACAAAGTCAAATCAACTTGAGTTAGCATTAATTTGTATAATGTTAATTAATTTGTTTTTCTAAAAATGAATTATTATTATTTTATTAATTTTATAAATGTATAATTTAATTTTTTTTATTGGTTTATGATGAGACTGAATATTTTTAGTGGACAACAATACTTTTCAATTATTTGTGAGTCTCAAAATTGATTTTTAAAAATGAACATTGGAAAAAAAAAATAGAGTGCACTTAATTCTCTAACAAAGGATATTAATTCAAGTGATTAATTGATCCCAAGCATGATAGGGATGACACTAAAAATAATTAAATGCACACTTATAAGCCAAAGTTTCTTTATCTCATCACTTGGAATTTGTTGCATTGCCTGATCGCTTTGGCTACTTGATTCACTATCATTCTTTGTCACCATGCTGAGCGTTTTTCTACCTTATCCTTTCTATATTATTTGTTTGAATTGTGGTCGACCGGAGCAAAGGTAGTTATACTAGTAGTCTACTTATCAATAGCACCAACAACACCTAAGCCAATAGTAGTAGCGTATTGTTGTGCCAGGCACCAACAACCCTCCATTTTCTTTTAATTTACCCCCAAAGCTTCTTCAAGAAAATTGAGCCCCTCTAATTTTTCTTGCTTTAAAAACTATTCAACTTGTACCTTCTCGATGGATTTTTCCTCCCACTCCAAGCATGCTCTTCAAGATTCAAACTTCGACTAAGTCTTGATCTTTCAACTTTAAACACTTGAGAAAGTTTTAAGTTAAATATTGAGATTTTGGGTGAGTTAATGAAAACTCCTCCAATGTACATCGACGAAGTTACCACAAAATCCTCTGATACATAAGAGGAGTTCCCTCCAACTGCGCCGATAACTACTAGCCCACTTCATTATTTTTCCTCCGAAAGGTACTTTCCATCACATGACTTTATGTTAACTTCTCTGATTTGATCGGAGAGGTTCATATGAACTCCTTCGATCAAATCAGAGGGGTTGCTGCCATCTCCCCCAATAAATATCGACACTCTTTGTGCCAAGTCCTCTAATGTGCATCAAATACTTTCCCATGAAGTCCTCTGATGTACATTAGAGGACTTCTCACCAACTTCGTCCGTTTAAATCTTTCCACCCATTCGCATTTATTGTTGAATTTTCCCAAAAATTATAAATAGGCGCTCAACCCTCGACTCTTATTGTTTCATTGAACGCCAAGGAAAGGAGAGTAGACCCGAAGCAAATAAAAGTTGAGCTCGAAGCTCTGATCTGGATTATTTTAGGCATGAAATGAGATCAGAGATATAATAAATAAATGCACAGAGATATCACAGATATTCAATAATATAACATAAATGTATCAGAGATGCAACCATAAATACAGATATACAGTAATACATGATTTCTATTAATGAAAGAAATGTACAGAGACTGTAAAAATACAGAGTGAAAGACTCGCTAGAATGGTGGCAACTTATCTCTAAGAAGATATGTGACGACTACTTGCATTCGTAAGAAGATGATTACAATGAGGCTCTGAAGGCCTTTTTACAATAAGCAGGAATGACAAAAACCCTAGACATCCAAAAACCTAACCCTAGGAGACGAAGCGCCAAAAGTCATGTGGGCCCCGTTTGGGTAAGTGAGTACATCAACTTCCCAGGGTCGTAACTTTTGCATACGATCTCCGATTTAGGCGTGTGATAGCTCGTTGGAAAGGTATCATCGAGGAGATTCATTTTGGGGGCTCAATCATGCCTTTGGATATCATTGAGAACATCGATCTCGAAAAACCTTAATTTGGGCCCTCAAAATGGCCTCGGAAGTTAAAACCTGCTAAAAATAGTAAATTGCCAAAATTGCCAGAAAACTGTTTTGAGCCAGTTGGAAAAGGTGGGTGGCCACTGATAACCACCTGGATCAAGTTCCTCGCTATCAACCAACCAACATCCTCCACATGTCAGATACCCTCCAGGTAAGCCCTAACTCTGTCTTGCATCCATTATTTTGCTGGTAAACGATTCTAAGGTTAGGTATTTTTTAATTCCACCCTTTAGAACCAGATCGCCCCAAGGCCTTCAAAGAGATAGTCCTCCACATCTACCCATAGCTCCCCTCCCTCTCTCATCCTTGATCGTTTGACCAATTCCATTTTCACCTCATTTATTTTTCACTTAGATCTCCCCCCCTCTCGAGGGGCATAGCCATAAGCTCACCTTTTCAACCTTCGAGTGCTATACACACTACCCGCGGCCCTGTTCTTCCCTAGGGATGATAGTATCCAAATTAAAACCCTCCCCATGTCGCAAACCATAGAGGAATTAATGGAAAAATCTTAACTGAAATCCCGAGCAGTTCCTGGACCTAAATTTTAACAAAGGCCTTTCTCAATCCAACCCCTCGACCTCGTAACTTGAACCAAACCCTGCACCAAAACTTAGTCCGAATTCAACACATTTTCCATCAGTTTCGAAGGCCGTTATATGAACTTCTTCGCCTCCATCAGAATTCTTCCACCTACTCGGTCTAATACATGCCGACACTCTTAATATCAATGTCCTCGATTGCTTCAGGATCTTTAACATTAACTCCTCTGATACATAGGAGGAGTTAATATTAACTTCACTGATTCTTCACGACCCCTCCTCCACATCGAAAGACTTAATGCTAACTTGTCTGATCACTTCGAATGAGTTGTTACAAACATTGTCGGTCCCACTGACGACCTTCCCATCAACTTTCCTGATGTACTCATAATCCTATCAGAACTCTTCACACCAACTCTTTCGATGTATGCATTACACTATGGGAGCAATTGACACTAACTTCTCTGATAGTCATCGGAGCAGTTCGTAAGAACTGCTCCAATTTTGGCCTTTTGAACTCATTTTAAGCTGGTTTCTTCTCCATCTCTCACTAAAGTGCCCACCATTCCTACTATTATACTCTCATCATCGGATGATGACCTTCCACCCAACATTAGCTCAAGCTAATCCTTGGGTATTTGAAGATACTTAGAGAGATTAAATTTTGTATCAGTTATGGTTTTTCTTTGCACTAATGTCCTCTTCGCTTGGTGGATTCAAATATGTCTCTGAAGAAAAGGAAAACTAGAAAAAAACCAGCCATCGAGGCCTTTGGGAGTGGTCTTCTGTTGGCAGCCCAACATATTTTTAACTTTTTATATCAATTAAATGATCTATGTAGCTGCCTAACTGGGGTCATCCATTTTTCTGTTCTTCATAAGCAATTTTTGAAATGACAATTGTAAGTTGTCACTTTTCCCTATTGTTTTTTCATGCTTCGTCATGACTGAAAGCATGAAAATGAAGCATTAAAACTTACGACTGTGTTACCATTCTATTCGAAAAATTTATGAAAGGAAAAATGTCTCTACAGTTTATTAATGAAGCCTTGTTCCTTGCTATGAAGACTATTCTCTTTGTTTCGATTCCTTGAATGCCAAACATGCTTGGGGATTGTAAATTGTATCAACAAAAGACCTTTTGATTTGAGAATTGATATGGTTTTTTGTGTGATTCTTGGTCATATGTTTTCTCATTAATAGGCTTCGATTTACAAGTTTCACTCTACCAAACCTTATGATCGAACCCACTATGTTGCACACTTATTTTCATTTTAATGCTCTGGTCGTGGATGTACTTTATGAGAGGTGGCAATATGATTACAGTCAGCCCATCATTTCGAAGCTTGGTCTTGGGCTTTGCAACGCCCCTCACATTCATTTCAATTCATTGCCTATCTTTTCATTATGAGTTTTCTGCTCATATGCCATTCACTGTTGATGGTTTTCTGGCTTGGGGTATAACTCTGGTCTGTTCTTACAAACCCTCCCTACATGCTATGTTTGGTTGATGGCCCTTTGATTCACCATGGCCCTTGTTGTTAGAGTCGAACCAAATGACACTCAGGCCTTGCTCCTTTGTGACGATTCCAGGGAAGACCTTGAGGGTAACGGTTGGCTCGTTTTCATTGAAAAATTCCAGGGTTTCAACCTACAGACTGCTCATGAATTCGCTCTCTCATTCGATGGATGTAGAGCTAAGGTGGGGGATATTCAACTCGAAGTCATAGAGGACTTCTTGATCCAAGCAACAGGACTTCCTGCTACCGGGCAGAAATGGTTCAAGAATTCTAAGGTAGAAGAGGTTCCATGGGGTCTTTTCTTTACCTCTCGGAAGATCAAAAGATGTGACAAAGGTATGCCAGTCTCCTTACTGAAAGCTCGATGGCATGGTCTGCTTGCAGTATTGAAACAATTTGTTACTTGTGAAGGCCATTTCGACTTTGTGTTTCTTTATCACTTGCATCTGTTCATGCACTTCATAGGGTTTCCTTTAAACATGCCTTATTATTTATGGAGGAGCCTTTACAAAATGGCCAAAGGGTACAAAAAGCAGCGTTTAGGTTCGAGCCTTTTCCATCACGGCTTAATAAAAATGATGCTTGTACATCAATTGAAGTTGCAAAATGACAATTGGGATTCATTTTTAACCAGAAACGATTTTGCTAACCCCGATATGGAAGAGGTCGACAAACTTGTGGTTGAAGAAACTGTAGTCTACCCTACAACGCCCCTCACACCTACCCAGGCCTGTCTTGCGACCACCTATAGCAACCCTGAACCCGACCCAAAAGCTACTGAACAACCTCATGGGAAAGCTACACATCCTAATGACTTTGTTAAAAATTCAAATAAACCTACAAGCAAGACATCTAAAGGCCATGCTGATTTAAATTTTAAAAATAAGAGAGATGGAAGGTTAATTTCGAGGAAGCTCCGAAACAAGTCGAACCCTCATCTGAGCTCGATCAAGATGATCGAGATCCATGAAAGTTCAGATTCCGAAATTGATAGATTTCTCGCCGAGGAAGACCCTCTTTCGTCCCAACCACTCCTTGATCAGCCTTACAACTTCGTGGACAATTTACCACCTTGTCTGAAACATATCGAAGGGTTTCCTGGTATTAAATTGGATAATAAATCTACAGTCCATGTTGGAAATACCTCGGTTCACAATTGTGATTATTCCCAAGGGACCATCGCACAGTCGAAGTGTGAAGTTTGCCTATCCTGGATTGATATATACTACACCGATATACCTGTCCTATAGTCACAGGTTAAATCTCTCACTGATCAGATTGGTGCCTTAACGAATGAAAACCATAGGCTCGAGTATGTCATTCAAAGCAAAGGGAAAGATATGAAGACTACAGGGAATGTAACATTTAAAAACGTTGAGGCTGCAACAACAATAGTGAATTCTAAGATCATCTGAT
The DNA here is from genome assembly GCA_009831015.1 of Picea engelmannii. NCBI lineage: Eukaryota > Viridiplantae > Streptophyta > Pinopsida > Pinales > Pinaceae > Picea > Picea engelmannii. The sequence goes on along the minus strand of ML781891.1, from coordinate 120,596 downwards.
ACGATTTGATTTTACAGTTAGAGGTATGATTCTTTTTATCTTAAAATAGGGTTATTTGTTAAGATTAGATTGTTTTGTTCATTCAAAAAATTGGATTTAATTTCACTAAAATAACTAGCTACAGAATCAACAGATTCTGTAGCCAGTTATTCTAATTCGAAATTTGCAAATTAATGGTTAAAAATATATCTAAATCTCTCTATTTTTTCTTTTCTTTTTAGGATATCCAAGAGTTCATGGTTACCAAGTGATCTGAAGCATCTTTGAGACTTGTTAGCCATATCTTTGATACATTTTTGTATAAACATAAATAAACATTTTCTTAGCTTTAGAGGATTTAGTATGATTTGGGTGGTTATATCCCCCTTTTATTTTTGTAATCAATATCTGATCTCAAAAGAGGAGACAATTACCTTTCTGAAGGCTTTAAAAACCCATTATTTTTTGTAATCGGGACATCTTGGCCTGGGGCTAGTTGTGGACAGCTTATACTCGAATTTGGACATAACATATGTTTACATTTCTGCTTTAGCTATTTGTAAATATTGTTGTTGTCTATGATTTTTTTATCTTGATAATTTGATGACTGTTGATAGCTTTCATCTTCACAGATTATTATGTCGTCAAGATAATTTCTTTCATATAGTTCACAATTTTATGCTTCAGTTATATGAAAATAGTGAATGATCATTCAATTCGAATGATAAGGTTTATCTTAATCTCATTGAGTGATTAAAAGTGGGTCGTTACTGTCGGATTTATCTTATGTGTGATTACTTGCAGTCTCATATATCACAGTTATTATTTTGCATCCTATCGTTTTATCATTTAAATACAACGGTCAATATACTGTTTGGCGTTCATTCCAAACAGCGTGAAGGTGCACTGCAAATTTTTCTCGTGGACAGACTGGATATACGATTCATGATCATACAAACGTCGGATGCATACTCTTCAAGTGATAAATAGGTTAGTCTATTCCTTTTATTTTCTTGTTTAATATAGAAAATCTTGCATATGGTTTGGTTTTCACTGTTTACATATTCTGTTTCAATAGTAGCTTGATTTTGATGCAACATAGATAAAAACAAACCAAAAAGAAATAGTGCTTTTTGCTTTCTTTATCTACTCTCATCAAAAGAGCCATTTTTACATTGATTTTAGTGAGTTCAGATTAAAACTCATAAATTGTATAACATGTATATGAATTAGACAAACAATTATGTGTGTAAATATTATTTAAAATAAGTTGTATATATATGTACATATATATATCAGTGATTAGGAATTAGTGAGTTATTTTGTTTCTCTTATTTATTTATTTGTTTCTTTTAGGACTTTAGATTGGCCAACAGAGCCATTAAACCCGTCAGAGTGAGTCAATCCAAACGACTTGGGTTAATTAGACAATCCCAGGCCGGACTCGCTCTTCCAGTTGACGAGCAGTCATTTTCGCCCGTCAAAAAATGGTGCTAGAAGGAGGGCCTGAACACTATTGATGGCACGTGGAGGTTACAAGATTCCTCCCCCACACACCCACTCACCTATAGTAACAAGAAGTCATTCTAACAACAATATTACCTCTCAAACAACAACCACATCAAACGAAAAACCACGGATTACCGTTGAACCAGTAACACCAAACCCCCTAGGGGCCGACGTACAAGAAATTGTTCTTCAATCCCTTCTAAGGACACACAGTGCTTTGGCCCGTATCAGACAACCAGGTCGACCATTGAATCAACCAATAGACTTCTATGATATTAGGGAACACCTTGAAGGCACTGGTCTTACCCTAAACCCTACGGATCCAGATCACATCCTCACTCCTGCAACTGGAGGATCTGGTATCCCACCATCACCACCTCCTTCATCTCCTTCTTCTTCAGGAGAAGAGTCATCAGACGAAGGTAGTTCTTCATCTCAGCCTCCGACACCACTCACACCTATGGAAAATTGGAATAATCCCGCCAGACCTTGGCTCGATCAAGATGTAGTGGCCATACCTGGACCCCAACATCCTTTGCCTTAACATCTAGATAAATGGATCCCTAAATTCGATCCAGATTCCAAGTAGATCGTTAAGGATCATATTAAAAAATTCATGCTAGCCATTAGACTCCGAAGCGTAGAACACAAAGACGTAGTATGTAGAATTTTTCTGTATACATTTAAAGGCAATGCCTCTACCTGGTATTTTTCCCAACAACCCCACACCATTGTATCTTGGGATAGATTCGAATCTTGTTTCCTTGAGAAATTTGGAGATGAAAAATCTTCCGAAGTCTTAGTCATGGAACTCTCTAGTTTAAAGATGAACCCTAAGGAAAAAATAAAAGAATTTAATCAAAGGTTTCTAACATTAAAGAATCAAATCCCCACGGATTCGATGCCTACTGAAAATCTTATCGTTGCATACTACAAGAAATTCCTACACCAAAACATAGCAATCTGGGTAAAAAGGTTTAAGAAAGCAACATTATTGGGAGCCTTAAAGGAGGCGAGCCAAATTGAGAAAGATATTCTCAGCCTAAAGGACAATATCTGTAACGAGGCAGAGATTACCTCATCTTCCAAGAAGAAAATATAAATTTTTCCTAGACCTCCCCAAACCAAAACTCAATCAGACGGTTCAGATCTAGAAAGTTTACACAAGGTCGTTCAGAAGTTGTCAAATCAAGTTATAGATTTAAGAAGATTAGCCGAAGAAGCTTCTTCAAGCAAAGGGCCTTACAAACCCCCTTTCAAAAAGCCTTTTCCTACAACTGGCCTAACTCAAATTCTGAATGATCTAAAAATGAAGAAGACTTGAAAAACTTGAAAACTTATTGCAAGTGAATGTTATGTGTTTAAAGCAAAAGTATCAGTTTGCAACACATAAATTAAATGATTACTTATGCAAATTATACATAGACAACAACATAATCAATGAACATAAACACATAAGCACAACAATTGATAAAGGAGTTCACCCCTCTTATGGGCTACATCTCCTGGTCCAGCTTCCAATGGATCATTATTATTAATTGCTCAAAA
>ML781891.1:36439-89330 GCA_009831015.1 Picea engelmannii | reverse complement strand
CCCCCCCCCCCCTCTTCCAAAAAGTCTATGCAATCTTTTTTAGGTCAGATAAATTTTGTTAGAAGGTTTGTCCCCATCTTTTCAGAAATGGTCAGGCCATTACATAACTTAATAAAAAAGGATGTACAGTACCATTGGGGACCTCTAGAAAGTCAAGCTTTTGACTCAATAAAAAAGGCCATAGTACAAATTCATCTTCGACACACCCGCTCCATGCATGATCGACAAAGGGATCATTGTCATCAAAAGAATTGGAAATTGGTACTTGTTGGAACATGGTACCTATGTTAGGGTGTACAGAGATATGAAAGCCCCTCATTTACTGCCTCGATTTGTACCTGACAAATTAGTGCTTCAAGAGGTGGCATATCAGACAGTCATCCACAGAGTTGGAGGAATACTCTATAGATATAAGAAGGTGATATGGCCACCACTCATGCTACACATTGGAACTTATTTTTTTTTGAACACTAAGAAAGCTTAAGAGGAATTAGAGATCTTACTCTCGTATCATTTTGGGGAAGAGAGGTTCAGGAGACACGACCCCAAAAATGTCGTAAAATAATATTTCAAAGGGATAGGCCTTCCTTGGGAATACACATCATAAGTGTGGGAAGATGAAGAGGTGCACTGCAACACAAGGACCTATGATGAGGTCACCTTCATACTATGATGTAAACCCTTAGGGGGAGTTGTCGATGAAGAAATATCAAGGGCAAAGATCAAAAGAAAATAAGAGAAAGAAGCAATGGAAAAGGGATCTACCACAACTACATCTTCACAGTTGGAATTCGTATAAGAAGAAGAAGAAGAAATGATAGTCGACAAGTTGAGGAGAAAGAAAGAAAAGGTGTAAAATAAGAAAAATGATGCTGTCGAAAAGAAAAGAAAGATTGTCGAAGAGACTAAGACCAAAGACAAAGCTGATGCAGCAACAACAACAACAAAAACCAAGGAAAAGGCAACTTCCCAAAAGGAAGCTGAACATATGGAAGCGATTGAGAAAGTAACAACAACAAATGAAATATAAAAGAAAGCAAAGGAGGAAGCCGATAAAGCGACTGAAGAAGAGCAACAAAAGAAGGACGTAGACTCCATCTCAATGGACACTAACATTCCACAACTTTTCACAATAGGTGTCGGCAGTCATGCACAACTCAATGGGCTAGGTTTGAGACTTTTCACTCCATTCATACCAAGTGAAGTACCCAACCTAAATAAGTTTATATATGACAAGGCATCAAGCAAAATTGTGGAAGAATAAGAGAAGAAAGTGTCGGTGACAGGGGGAAATCGAATTTCATTCCTCACATAGACTCTGTAATAGAACATATTAGTAAATACCTAGTTGCTATAGCCTTCACTAGATCCACTTTCATGAATTCCACATAGGACAATGTTCAAAATCTATGCCGAGAAAATCTGGAAAAGGAAGTAGGGATCAGGGAGTTGGAAGAGAAGCTCCAATAGGTAAAGATTGATGAAGGTAGCATATGAAGCTACAAAGCTAGCATGAAAAAGGTTAGAATTGAGGTGGAGGAATCCATAATTGACATGTACACTCACCTGCACATGTTCCAAGATATACCTTCTATCATCATAGATCAACATACCAGGGTGTAGACTAATCTTACACAGTTCAACACTATTAAGAAGGGCATGAACAATATTGATACATGGATTGCAGAAAACCTAGATGCACTGGTCGAGCTCTATCATCCTTCAACTAGGGAAAGAAAAATGGACATCTATTCACTAGATCACTGCCAACAAGTGACACAAAGGGAAGTCAAAGAAACAATTAGTTCAATTGCAATCTGTTCACCCATACACAAAGAAACACAATAATTTCTCAAAATATACCAACTTCGCCAACTAGAGGAGCTTAGAAAAAAACTTAAAATGGAAGAACTGGTCGATACGATACACGACAACACAATTCATAGACGAGGAGTCACTGAGTCAGCCACCACAATAACAACATACATAATAGAACAACACCTTATTCAACCGACAAAGGTCCATACCATGGTTCAATAATTCATGGCCATATTGTTAAAATATATTAAGAATCTTGATGGCAACGTGGCCATGATCTATGCCTCAAATGGTACAATCCAGACAAGCAGTTCAAACTTAGACCCACTGACAACTATCCCACATACTCTCTTATAAGATCTTATCAATACATGGTGGACATGTTATGTAGGTTGTACGTGGAGAAATATGCCTCCAATTTTTCCCTATTGTACATGCCATTAATCTACTATGGCACAGTTAAAGGATAGTCGTTCAACTGGGATGACATCCTATCAGTTAAATTGATAGAGGCTATCACTACAGTTGTGAAAGCCTAGCCCAGGACCTTCCCTAGTTTCCATATGTCTTCATACCACCTAGACATCATGTGTGTGGCCCACTAGTACCCAAAGATGGGTTGGGAATGGAATCCAACAAACCCGACCATCTAGATATACTTCAAAGTACTATGGGAGCATAAATACATGACTAAATACCAAAGTATTTGTGAGCACTTCCTAGCTCCATTGTATGAATTCATCTTCGACACACCTGCTCCATGCATGACCGACAAAGTGATCATCGTCATCAAAAGAATTGGAAATTGGCACTCGTTGGAATAGGGCACCTATATTAGGGTGTACAAAGCTATGAAATCTCCTCATTTACTGCCTCGATTCGTACTTGACAAATTAGTGCTTCAAGAGGTGGCATATCAGACAGTCATCCACAGAGTTGGAGGAATACTCTATATACATAAGAAGGTGATATGGTCACCACTACCACTAGACATTGGCACTTATTCTTTTTCTAACACTAAGCAATCCTAAGAGGAAGTATAGATCTTACTCTCGTATCATTTTTGGGAAGAGAGGTTCAGGAGACATGACCCCAAAAAGGTTGTAAAAGAAGATTTCAACAAGATAGGCCTTCCTTGGATTATCACATCAAAAGTGTGGGAATATGAAGAGGTGCACTGTAAAACAAGGACCTATGACGAGGTCACCTTCAAACGATGTTGTAAACCCTTAGGGGGAATTGTCGATGAAGAAAAAGCAAGGGAAAAGATCAAAAGAAAAAAAGAGGAAGAAGCAATGGAAAAGGGATTTGAAACAACTACATCTTCACAGTCGAAATTTGTAGAAGAATAAGAAGAATAAATGATAGTCAACAAGAAGAGGAGGAAGAAATAAAAGGTGCAAAAGAAGAAAATTGATGCCGTCGAAAAGAAAAGAAAGATCGTTGAAGAGGCTAAGACCAAAGTCAAAGCCGATGCAACAACAATAACAACAAAAACCGAGAAAAAGGCAACTTACCAAAAGGAAGTTTAACAAAAGGAAGCGACTGATAAAGTAGAATCAACAAAATAAATATAAAAGAAAGAAAAGGAGGAAGTCGATAAAGCGACTAAAGAAGGGCAACAAAAGAAGGATGTAGACTCCATCTCAATGGACACTAATATTCCATAACTTTTCACAGCAGGTGTCAACAGTCATGCACAACTCAACATGATAGGTTTGAGACTTTTCACTCCATTCATACCAAGTTAAGTACCCAACCTAAATAAATTTATATATGACAAGGCATCGAGCAAAAGTTTGGAAGAACAAGAGAAGAAAGTGCCGGTGACAGGGGGAAATCCAATTTCATTCCTGACATAGACTCTGTAATAGAACATATTAGTAAATACCTAGTTGCTATAGCCTTCACTAGATCCACTTTCGTGAATTCCACAGAGGGCAATGTTCAAAATCTATGCCGACAAAATCTAGAAAAGGAAGTAGGGATCAGGGAGTTGGAAGAGAAGCTCCAATAGGTAAATATTGATGAAGGCAACATATGAAGCTTCAAAGCTAGCACAAAAAGGGTTGGAATTGAGGTAGAGGAAGCCATAATTGACATGTACGCTCACCTACACATGTTATAGGACATACCTGCTATCATCATAGATCAACATAGCGGGGTGTAGACTAATCTCACACAGTTCAACACTATTCGAAAGGGCATGAGAAATATTGATACATGGATTGCAAAAAACCCAGATGCACTAGTCGAGCTCTATCGTCCCTCAACTAGGGAAAGAAAAATGGACATCTATGCACTAGATCACTGCAAGCAAGTGACACAAAGGGAAGACAAAGAAACAACTAGTTCAATTACAATCTGTTCACGTATACACAAATCAACACAATAATTGTCAAAATATACCAACTTCCCCAACTAGAGGAGCTTAGAAAAAAACTTAAAATGGAAGAACTGGTCGATAAGATACAAGACAACACAATTCGTAGACGAGGAGTCACCAAGTCAGCCACCACAATAGCAACAAACATAATATAACAACACCTTATTCAACTGACAAAGGTCCATACCATGGTTTAGGAATTCATGGCCACATTGTTAAAATATATGTAGACTCTTGATGACAATGTGGCCATGCATACAAATTCCCTAGAAGAGATAACATACCGTAGATTCATATCTCTGTTTGATCAAATGGATATCTAAACAATATACCTTCGAGACAAGAGTCGATAAAAAAACAAAATAGCAAATTATAAATTGTTATTACCTATACTCTATTTTGTCTTTTCTGAATTACTTCCAATTTTGTCTTTTCTTTGTACACATGTCATCAAGTAGAGGGAAGATGAACAATTTTGTAATAGTTTCTTTAAGGGAATACACAGAGTCACAAGGGAGTTAAAAAAATTGTATAAATATAGGAAGAATCCCACTTTGAAGGGGATCTTCAAGCTTTGTATACACTCTAGAACTCTTTTTGGAGAAAATACTTGGTTAATGACCATTGAGAGGCCCTCAGGGCCAAATTTCGAAAGATAGAAGAACTTGCATGTGTGCCTGTCTTTTGCTGTGAACTATTTCAAGAGGAAAGTATGCTATTCATATGGGTTGTAAGGATATGTTTGCTTATAGACTAATCTAGCACAATCCATGTCTTTCTTGTAGGTTTGTTATTCTTTCTTGCATTTACTAGTCTTGAGCACATGAGTTGTTATGTATTCATAAATATAATTTTGAATTTTCTGGTTATATGTATGTATGCATGTGTTCCTAACTTTGCACCTTTATTTCAACTATATGGGTGAGGTTTGTCGTAGAGTTTAGTTTCATTTTAGCTAATTTTGTTAATATTGTTCGCTCCTAGCTAGGATAAGATAGATTATAAGTAGATTAGATTTATTTTTATACATAGTCTTCATATACATCTTTACATTACATAACCATCCATATTCACCCTCATAACCATCAATGGAAGCCATGCCAGAATCCGGATGGGTCTCCTAAACCAAACAATGCATATTCTAATTGGGATCTTGTACCAACGAGTACCCCTTACAATTTCTAGGCAATTTAGCACCGTCAAGACATACCTTACAACAACATATCATATCATAGTTTGAGTAATGGTAGTAGTCTTCTTTGGGTCATGATTTAGCAACGCAACTCTCTCCTTCTACTAGTTGGTAGAGGAGGTCTAGCCAGTACATTCAATGCTCCACTAAGCTATTTCTTACCCTCTTGCTTGCTAGCTAGTTTAGACTATAATGATTGCACCGTCTAGTCAACCGTGACCCTAGGTTCATTAGTGGTGGTGGAAAACTACACTAAATTGTTTACTCTTTCCATAATGGTTGTCTTTTCTCCTATCCTCGTTGGTAATTTTCAATCTCAGGTGTGCTACCCATTAGTTCCTAGCATAAGTGTATCCTCTGCTGCCAAATATGCAACCTCTACTTGGATTTATTTTTCATTGAGTGGAACCATGTACGTATCCTTCCCTCTTTTACTCCTTCTATAGTTCTTGCCTGCTATTGGTCGGTAAACTACCTCTTCCTTTGTCCACATGTATACCTCTATGTGTTTTGTTGTTATTGGGTATTGATCTCATCAATATGAAACTCTCTCTAACAATATTGAATCTACTCACTATAATGTCCTAGTTTCAACCCTTTGGAATGATCTGAAATTCATCTTGTATATGTTTAAATTCTTTTCATATATCTTATTTATTTTTACTATTCCTTATCCACACCATGAGGTAGACATGCCATAGTGATTTTGAATACTTTTAAACATTGTGAATTTGCAATTAATAAAAGAACCAAGATTGACTAAGCATGAGCACCTAAAGGGGCTATGATACCACGAGAGGGGAAAGGTGAGGGGGTCTAAGGGAATTTTTACATGCCGAGAATCCTATGTTTCTTTTTCTACCCATCTTTCCATTATTGTAACCTTCACTCTTTTATGATATTGAGTCTAGCCTATAGTATGAATTGGAGATAAGAGAAGTGGATGAAACCAACTCCTAGATATAGACAAGCACCTCTACATTTTTGAAAAATTTTCCCCCACATAATTAAAACAAAAATAAGCTGGTTTAGGACTCTTGATTTCCATATTACACTCATGTAAAGAGGGGGAAGTTCAAATGGGAGGAGAGAGCTATTTTTGGGAGAAGATATAGGAGAGAAAAATGGAGTTTTAACTTGGAAAATGAAGGCTTCCATGCTATGGGATTGAGTAGACCAGGAAAGGATGCCATTAGAACCATGAGAAGAAGAGGAGGAATATAAAAATCTATAGAGAAGACGAAGAAAGAGAAGTACAACAAAAAAAGGCCAAACTGGCTAGAGGGACATCCGTACAAATTCCTGAAGAAAGTTGATCATAAATTGCCCAAAAACCAAGAAAAAACTATATTGTAGTTAAATATGTAAATGGATAATAATTTGGATTTTATGTTCCCACACTAAAGAGCACCAAAGAGGATAACTTCTAAGGGACTATTAACTAGAGAAGGAAGAACCCTCCCTGTGTTTTGTGGAGCAAGTATTGTGAGTGCCAAAGCTAGTTTGATTAGAGAACTCAACAATTGGTTGCTTGGTTGATATTTCATGTTTTTTGGGATTGAAATAACAAATTGAGAGAATGATGAATTTTCCTCCTTTGCTCTAGTGGTCTCATATCCTGACTAGGAGGTGGTGTCCATAGAGGGCTACCTACAGTTGGGTGGAAAATTGCTCTATCCCAATTAGTTGCTTGGTATTCAAAGTATATTCCTCTTTCTCTTTGATTAATATATAAATCATGATAAAATGTACATGTATATTAGCATTATTTATTTTAAGTCCATGCTGTTGGAGCCGCCTTTTACAAGTGGTTGAAATATAATCCTTGCAACCAAAAGTTTACCCCGACATGCGAAGTAGCGATGTCCGTTATAGTCCTAAGTCACCGTCGCTTAACCATTAAGGAAGTTTATTACTTTTTTTACCTCGCACTATCGTGCTTCGAGAGTTACAAGTCGCAAGATTTCCAAACTCCGATATGCGAAATCACGAAACAGTTTTAAAAGTTTACCGAGGTTAGTGTTAGGGGTAAGTCACTTTAAATCGTAGTTAAGCACTGTCGGGGTTTCGCGACTCGACAATCGATCTCCCAAAAAACTATACCTTCGTAGCCCTGAGTCGCGAAGTTGTGATTTTTATTAATTAAGCATGGGTTAATTAAGAACTTAAGTCAGATCACGTTTTTTTTAACTAAATCGCGCCATCGCGATTTCGGGTATTTTGGATTCCAAGACTAGGAACGAAATTATCCGAGACGACGAATGCCGAAAGGAGGTTTCGAGGGTTGAAGGTGCAAAGTTAAAGAAATTAACTAAATTAATTAATGCCTTAAAGGACCTTTAACCTATGCAGTCTACAGATGAGATTTTTGAATGTTTCCGCATTTCTTTATTATCACAAATCTTTTAAACATTTATGGCATTGATTCAAATCTTGATGAGTTAATGGAAAATAAGATTTTGTTTCACGCCTAAATCTTTCCATTAAATGATTTGACCGTTCTGTCAGCAAGGACTCACACAAGGTTGAAATATTAAAGAAAGGGAGTTTCTTTTATTTGTTTAGTTTTATTTCTATTTTGCACGCAGAGTTGTTTTCTTTCATCAGGATAACTTCTATCTATATTTACAATTCTTACTACAGGTGATCTGTGTACACAATTCTCTTCCATGGCTCCATAAAAGGCGTTCAAGGCGACTGCCGAAAGTTCAGGTCAGGGCTCCGATGCTGCTTCCGATACTTCACTCCGAAGTATTAATACTGTCAAAACCTGGACATACATCTCCGACATTCTTCAGTTTGAATCGGAGAATTGTTCAGATGATTCCAACGATAATGAGAAGGATGATTTGGACACCAGATACAAAATCGTCATTTAGGCAGAAATGCACAAAATAGTGGCAAGACCATGGCTCCTCCCCTATTATGATATGATAAGATGGGCGCTAGACCATGTGGATATCTCGACCATAACTTTCATCAACGAGCAGAAGGTGACGATTGGGACTTTTAGACTAGAACATTTGCAGGCAATGTATCAGCTGTCACCCACACCAAACTTCGCATACAATGCCAAATTTATGGAAGGTTTCAAGGAGAAGGAATGCGAGCAATATGGCAGAAACTTGTTTTATCTGATCAGGGATTGGGTTTCGCACCCCGCAAAATTCAGGGTGGATTATAATGGAATTTATTTAGTCTCCTCCTTAGAGCCACCATTCAGATATATACCAATGATGGCCCATAGGTTGTATGGGAGGGAAGACACCACACATTTTTTTCTCCCACGGGTGCCTATGATTCATACAATCACTGAAGGTCTTTCTCTCGACTAGGCCAAACTGTTTTCGGACAGTTTAACCAGTAGAATTACCGAATATCGGGTGCAGAAGGCGAATGGGAAAGCAACTTTGTTTTTCATGTCTGCCTACATCATGGACGCCATTTGTTTCATGATGCCTTTCCCTATAATGAGTTGGAGCTGGACTCCATCTAGTATAGAGCCCATCCATGTCTACCACTCGAAGATTTGGGAGGATAAGTCTAAAGAATTAATCTACGAGATCTTCAACTGGGTAATGGTGCCACTGAATGTCGCCATTTTTGGCCAGCTGCCTCCCAGAATATCAGATAGCGTTGTGACCAGCCTAAGCAGCGTGGGAGATTGGTATCTAGAGGAGAAATTTTCATATATCTGGGTTTTTGACACCTCTGTCCCTCCATATGACCTCCCGCTATTCCTGCCAGATAAGCTATTGTGCCGTGAGATCGCCAGATAGTCTGTTCTTGGCGGGATAAGCAAGGAGGTCAAAGGAGTGTAAAAAAAGGTATGGCCACCCTTCCCTATTCGTATCGGTGCATATTTCTTGTTAGATTTTGGCCACGCCAAAGTTGAGGCTGCGACTCTGAAAGAAATGAAGCTGGTAGACATTAATTTTAAGAAGCATGACCCTAGTAAGGTTGTGAGCAATCACCTGGCAAGTTGCGGCCTGAAGAGGTATGAACACGAGGATTCCCCCCATGATGAAATATTTCAGGGTGCGAGGTCCTTCGCAGAAGTCCTAAGTCAGATTCAAGCCTTGCCACCTGGAGACATGGCCGAATTTTTGAAATTTCGGGAACACCGACAAAGTTGTCTCCCCTAGATTTTATAAGGTGAATCCCCAAAGCTTCCAGTTACAAAGCAGATGAGAGCCAAAGGTGAAAAGGACTCGAGTCCCACTGGGGAGAAGGACCAAGTGAAAACTAGGGAGGCTAGAACCTCATAGCTAGGATCCAAAGTCCCCCAGAAGTAGGAAGGAAACCCCGAAAAGGGTGCGCCAAGCAAGCAGGCCCAAGGCCAAGCGGAGACACCTTCGCAAGGATTGGGCGACTCACTTTAGCTCACGCCAAATGAGCCAGTTAAATAAGTCACCCTGAAACAAACATCCAAGCAAATCGGCAGTCCGATTGCTATTGTCACACCCTTGCAGTTCACAAAGGGGAATCTTGACGAGGGATGGATTTTCAATGAAGAAATGACGCCTATTTCTGTAGAGGAGCTGCCTCCCAACGAATTTTTCTTTGACAAGAAAAGAAAGGCCATGGTAAGGCAAGGATTTTATCAAAAAGAGGGCGTAGTAGCTAAAACATTTAAAATCATGACAGATGGGAAGGCCGCGAAAGAGGAAAAATTTGCAGAGGAGATAACCGGGACGCTAAGGGCTTATGCTATAGCCAATCAGTACTCAGTTGGGACTTTGATGACCCAGTTGAAACAAAAGAACCTCCTGATCAGTAAATTTGAAGCTAAGGTACCTACTGCTGAAGAGAATGTCAGGGACATCTAGAAGCTCTAGTCCGACCTCGAGCAGCTCAGGTCCGACCTCGAGCAGGTGCGCCAGTTGATGCAAACTAGCCAAACATAGGTAAGCCAGCAGGGGAAACAAATTATAGAGTTGCAATCGAAATTGGAGGTGGCCGAGAAACAAGTTGTAGATATAAAAATGTTCAGACCGCAAGTCGTCGAAATCCGACATAAGGTACTTACGACTCAACAAAACTTGTTGGCAAAGGTGAGAACCATTTAGAACCATTTCTGGACGATAGAGCAAATATCAGAGAACATTTCTTTGAGAGAAAGAGAAGTCGGGGCAACACGGGTCGCTTTCCAAGATGTTGTTATAGCTACAACGAAGATAGAGACGGTCAACACCTCAAAATTATCCATCGCGGAACAAACCAGAGGTAATATCCTGCTGAAGGTCTGGGAGAAGAACATATCGGAAAGCAGGGGGAGAGCTAACGAAGTAAATAATTTTTGTGAGGAAACGTTCTCTTTAATAAGTAAAGGTTTGCTAGATCTTGATAAGGAGAGAAGTACTGGGACACTGGGCAAAATCAATATAGCTAAACATCTGTTGGACATCAAAGAAAACATGGAGGAGCAGCAAGTGGAGATATCCCAGATCAACCATGTTGATATGACCCAAATGGACAAATGGCTAGTACAACCAAGTTTACAATTATGCTCCATCATCAAAGAGGACCAACAATTGGGAAATATTTTACCACAACTGGCGAAGAATTGTTACACTCTTGAAGTGAGCAACCAAGCAGAGCCTTCCATGTTGGTAGCCCAGTTGGTGGAGAGGTGCATCACTTGCACTGAGCAGGCGAAAGGACAGGCTTCTAGTGTCAAATAATGACAATGTCTGACTGTTCTATTTTTAGAACCCAAAGAGTAAAGAAAGGAAGGTGCTCTGCCCGCAGGAAGGAGGACAAAGACAAAGAAGCGAAACACTTAAATTTCCCATTTTGTAACCGAATACTTCTGGAATGATTGAGATCCGAATGTTTAGAAGTTTGTATAAATATGCATTTTGAAGTGAGATCCTGGGCTGGACCTTTCTTGGCCGATTGTAAGAGAGACTTTCTTTCTTTTAAAATTAATACAAAGCAATCCAAATATTCCTAATTCCGTGAAGACTGAGTTATGAGTTTTGTTTTCTCTTATATTAAGTTTCATTTCTCATATACTTTTCTGATGAATTCTTAGCTACAATTTAGTGCAACTTCTACTGTGGTGACCAAATTTTAGTCATCTAATCGCTTGCAGTTTTTGCTCTGTACCGGATATCAGCAGGTACAAGACCCGTGAAATTTTTAGATCTCTATATTTTATGCTTCGTCAGATTACTTCTTGCCTTTTTCTTCTTCTGTTTACAGGGCGAGATTCTCCCTTGATAGGAGCCTCACATTGTCGACTGCTTAAAGTTTTCTCACATTTCATACATGATTCTTTAAAAAGTTAACTCAGTTATGGGAGAAGGCCTTTGGTTTGTGTTCTATCTTTAACATCAGATTTCAAAATTTCTCTTTTATACGGTTAAAGAAAAAATTGAAGTGGCATTTTAAACCTCGAACTTTCTTTCAATTTTATGTTCCTCCATGACTGTGCCCTTTGCAAGACATCCCAACATTGAACCCAGCCTATCAGATCAAACCAACATCTCTTTGAACCTATTTGGCACCATACTTAAAACCGCCATCACCCGAGATGAACTCGAATGTTCATGGGCCACAATTGAACGAGATATCAGCATCTAGGAACGTTTGGAAGCGAGACAGAGACAACTTAGAAATGAGCCTTAGCTTCCCTTTTCCCGAGGGTTGATTTTTTCCCCTTTTTATCTTCTACTCACTTTCAGATGCCTAGAACCTGTACTTGTTAGCCTTAAGTATAGACTCTGGAACAACATCTTTCTGGTGCCGTTGCCGGGGAACGAAGTTACGAAACCTTTTCCCTGGGAGAACGACATTTTTGCAAGTTTCTACCCTTTGATGGTGAACAAAGGGTGAACACCTTCTAAATGATTTTATTTTATCATTCACTTGGTGAATCCATTCTTAAGTAAGCTAGCATCCGGTCAAAGGAACACCAGACAAAACCCAGATGGTAAACAGACCATGCCCGTTTCCGATCCCGGAAAAATACTGAAAAAAAGAGGTTCCCTTAAGCCAACCACTGCGGTCTACTAGCTTAGGCACACACAACCCAAAGATAAGATTCCTTTTGAACCTCTAACTTCACACGAATCCCCCCCTAAAACCCTCAACCCAACTTTATCTCTCCCTAAAGTCAAAAACAAAATTCATCCGACCACTTCTGGTGTACACAAAGGTGAAAATCCCTCAGTAATTTTAACAGCGAGCGATACCCACCGACTCTTCAGTTAGATTTCTTGATCTGCAGAGTCTTGAAGAGTATACCATACACTCAGATTCCATGCCCATGGGTTCCCCTGATTACATCTCTTGCAAATCCGAGGGACCAAGCCCTCGCATCCCTTTTCCCCCTTCTTCAGTTTTCTCATCTCTCGAAAAAGCTAAAGATTCACTTTTAGTGTTCCAGAACCCTATGTATAATGCACCGTTTTCCTATCCAATAGTATTGATGGTGGCTGCAGGAGGGGGAGGTGGAGGGGTTTTAGGAGGTGGAGCAGCTCCAGGAGGAGGAGGAGGGGGCCAAGGGCTGCCCCTGCCTCCCAGGGTTTTCACTAAAGTAGTTTCCAGATATGCACCTTTGGTCCTGCCTGTCCCTCTTCATGACCTCCCTGATAACTACATGAGAAACTTACCTAAATTTATAGGGGAAGGGGACCTGACCGCGACAGAACATATAAATTTCTTTGATCAGTTCGCAGATATCCTAGGTCTCGAGCATAAAGACGTATATTCGAGGTTATTTGTTCAGACCTTTGAGGGACAGGTACGAACCTGGTTTCGAAGTCTACCCGCAGGTTCGATATTATCCTATGATGCCCTATAAGTTTCTTTTCTTAGACAATGGGGCGAAAGAAAAGACCATTTGTACTATTTGACCGAGTTCGGGTCTTTAAGAAAAAAAAATCGAAAACTGTTATGGAATTCATTCAAAGGTTTAACAAGTTATATAATAAAATCCCAGTCAAAGTTAAACCATCCCAACCCACAGCCAAGGTAACCTTTGCGGGAGCCTTCGAACCCGATTTCACACTTCTGTTGAGAGAAAGGAGAGGGGATACCCTGACCCGAATGAAAGATGATGCCGTAGAGATCGAATCTAACATGATGGCTTTTGGCAAATTAAAAACAAAAGTAGAAACGGGAAACAAAGAAACCAAACGTTTTAGGGAACAAGCAGGACCCTCAGGGCCTAGTAGATCCTCAGATGATAAAATGGATGACATGACCAGGATAATTAAAGAGTTATCAAATAAGATTTCCAGAATGGAGCTAGATCAATCCAAGGCAGATCCTTTCGTTAAGAGGGAATTCGGAAGAAACCCCAACCCTCAAAATCAACAAAGACAGATTAAAAATGAAGACTAGAAAATTGAAACTCCTTTAAAAAATGAAAATTTTATAGGAGGAAATGACTTGCAAGATTTCGAGGATATGGAAGAAGACGTGACAAATTTGGGTGATGACTGCACACAGCCTTATTTAACTAAAGAATATTATGAGAAGTCCTTGAACACTCAGCAACTGTCGAATAAAGATGATGACATAAACAACACTGATGTTTCTGTCTATCAAGAAGTGACCGATCCTATAATGGTTGAGGTCCAACCTAAGTACAACTTGAGGCCTAGAAACAAACCCGCGTCGACTCCTCAACCCAAGAAAATTCTCCCAAGAGGTGAAATATATGAGCCCGCCCCAAAGGAGACCGAGGCTATGTAGAGGAATTGGAAGGGATAATTCCTTGATTCCTCTCTGATTGCTTTATTATGTTTCTCTAGATTTAGAAAGTTGTTATGTGTGAACAGTTAAGACATGTGAATGTTTATTTTTGTAGTGTTCCACATATACTCATTTCTATTATCTGAACAAAAAATTACAATACAAATTATAGCTGGAGACTATTTAGGGTGACCGGAAATGGTGAGACCACCAATCCCGGCCACTTAAGTTTTCAAAAATATATAGAAATAGAACCTTCCCAAGTGTGGGAAACCGGGTCAGAAGAGAAGTTTTTAAACACTTTTTACCAAGCAAATAACTATGTCTATAATGGAAGAGTTGGCTCATGGTGGCGCATGCCATTGCCATCTAGCAGTTGGAACAACACCACATGGTCGTTCTCAGGGATTGTGCTGACACCCGCCTCTAGGTTGAGCCTGTCCTTATTGGCCAATTGACCACAATCATCCTCGAGGCTCGGTGGAGCGATGGAGTTAAAGGGGAAGACCTGTAGGTGTGAATTTTGCATAACCTCTATATTGGCGAGCCAACCTGTTATTGAATTTGCTTTCCGTCTGACATGCTGGAAAGTGACAATGGGAAGAGAGGGGAGTAAAGCTACCATCTGACGAAGCCCATAGTCTAGCCTCCAATTGGGGGTGAGCTTTGAAATTGAGGATCCACTTTGCATCTATGTAGCAAGAGAGATGACGATTTGAGAGTCCCCTTCAGCCATGAGAGGGAAGAGGATTTCATCGAGGGTTATCTAGAGTCCATGAATAGAAGCTGATAGATTTGCTGCATTGTTACTATCCCAACCCATATTTCCATAGTAGACTCTAAGAATATACCCTGAGTTGTTCCTAAATATGCCACCAAATCCTGCCAATCCAGGGTTTCCCTTCGAGGCCCCATCAAAGTTGATTTTGAAAAATCTAGGAGGAGGAGGGATCTAGGAATCTAAACTAAGAGGAGAGTGGAAAAAGGGAGGTGGAATCATCTATTGAAAGGGGGACGAGATGTTGGTTGTAGAGATTGATTATCTTCTTGATTCAAAGGTATTTTTTTTTCCAGTTGTGTTTATACCCCATGAAGTATTTACACCCTAGAAGTATGTACACTCTTCCACGTGGGGGAGTGCAGAGGGGGGTTACCCCCTCTGCGAGGTCCGGGGGCAAGATGGCCCCTGAAGGAAAAAATGCCTTTTAAATGTATATTTTAATTTCATTGTAAATCTGGACCATTCATTATAAGGTCACAAATCTAACGGTAGAAATTATGTTAGGGTTTTTTTCCCTATAAGGCAACCCTTTGTTATGAGGGAAATGTATTGCGTCTATGCATCATGGAGAATATTGTATTCTGAGATAGGAGACTGTGAGAGAGAGAAGAGGAAGTTACAACAGGTTTGCTGTAGGTTGTATCCCTTCATTTACTGGATAATAATAAAAGAAGGACATGACAATTTCTCTGGTGGACGTATCCCACACTGGGTGAACCACGTATATCTGTTTCTCTATTGTATTGTGTATATTCTGTGTTTTATTTTGGCATTTGTTTTATTTTATTGCTCCGTGATCCTATTTTTCTAACAACTGGTATCAGAGCAAAAGGTAACTCGCAGGAAAGGAGGGTTCCTAGTTCGAGTGGGAGCAATGTCGGAAGATGGAAAGTTTAGGGTCGAAAAATTTAATGGCCAAAGCTACCAGTTATGGAATATGCAGATGGAAGATTATTTATATTAGAAGGATCTATTCCTACCATTGGGTAGAGTAGCAAAGAAGCTGACGGCTATGAAGGATGAAGAATGGGAGATTCTTGACAGAAAGGCTCTAGGAACGATATGGCTGAACTTGACAGTGTCAGTGGATTTAAATATTTTGAAAGAAAAGACAATGAAGGCTTTGATGGACACATTGGATAAATTGTATGAAAAACCCTTGGCATCCAATAAGGTATTTATAATGAAGAGATTATTTAATATGAATATGTCAGAAGGTGGGTTTGTTGCAGATCATTTAAATGATTTTAATACGGTTACTAATCAACTAAGTTCTTTAAAAGTGGACTTTGATGATGAGGTCAGGGCTCTTCTAATCTTGTGCTCATTCCTAGAAATATGGAACGACTTGGTCATGGATGTAAGTAACTCTATCTCCGGTTCAAATAATTTAAAATTTGATGATGTTGTTGGTGTTAACCTTAGTGAGGAAATGTGACGGAAAAACACAAGTGAAACATCAGATAATGCGTTGAACATGGAGAGCAGAGGAAGACAAAAGGATAGTGGAAAGGGATTATGGAACCACAAGAATTATAGGAAGGGAAGATCCAAATCCAGACTTGGAAAGATAGAGTGCTGGAATTATGGGAAGGAAGGACATTTGAAGAAATACTACAGAGCTCGAAAGAAACAAAGAGATGGACAACAAGAGAGAAATCAGGAAGTAAATGTAATAGGTGATGTGTTACATGATGCTTTGATTCTTTCTGTAGATAATATTTATGAGTCGTGGGTAGTACATTCAGGGGCTTCATTTCATGCCACACCCCATAGGAAACATTTTCTAGATTATGTTCAAGGTGATTTTGGACAGGTTCATTTTGGTGATGATGCACCATGCAAAATTGTTGGAATGCGAAAGGTAAAAATAAAGTAACACAATGGAAACCAATGGTTGTTGAAAGAGGTAAGACATGTTCCAAATTTAAGGAAAAAACTAATTTCAACAGGGTAGTTGGCAAGTGAAGGTTGTATATCCATATTTACAGATAAGACGTGGAAGGTCATCAAAGGATCATTGGTGATAGAAAGGAGAGAAGGTAGGTACATTGTATTTATGTACTGGTAATACTGATTCTTCTATCTCTTTAGCTTCTATAGGATTGGATACAACACTGTGGAATCATAGGCTTAGACACATGAGTGAGAAGGGTATGTAGATACTTCACAAAAGAAATTTGTTGCCAAATCTTAAACAAATTGATTTGGACTTCTGTGAGCATTGTGTTTATGGAAAACAAAAGAGAGTCGGATTTCTCAGAGTTAGAAAAGAAAAGAAGAATGAAAGGTTAGAGCTTGTGCATACAGATGTATGGGGACCAACTCAGGTATCATATCTTGGTAGATCTCGTTACTATGTTACTTTTATTGATGACGCAACTAGAAAAACTTTGGTTTATTGCATTCGACAAAAAAATGATGTTTTTGATACTTTTAAGAAATGGAAAGCTTTGGTTGATAATGAGACCGATTTTTTTTTGAAGTGTCTCATATCAGATAATGGAGGTGAAAATTGCAGCAAGGAGTTTGATGATTACTGTTCATACCATGGGATTCGTAGAGAGAAGATAGTTCCAAGAACACCACAAGAAAATGGTTTGTCAGAAAGGATGAATAGGACAATCATGGAGCGTGCAAGTAGTATGAGATTGCATGCTGGTTTTCCCTTATAGTTCTGGGCAGATGCTATAGATATTGTTGTTTACTTAATAAACAGAGGACCTTCAAGCTCTTTGGATGGTAGAATTCCATTAGAGGAATGGACAGGAAAAAAGGTAAACTATTCCTTTTTGAAGACTTTCGGTTGTGAAGCATTTGTCCATATTGATAAAGAAAATAGAACAAAGCTTGAGGCAAAATCCAAGAAGTGTACCTTTATTGGATACAGTATTAATGATTTTGGTTATCGCTTATGGGATTATGAAAATAACAAAATCATTAGGAGTAGAGGTGTCATATTGAATGAGAAGGTCATGTACAAATATCAGTTGCAGGGAAAGAAACAGGAAAAAGAAAAACAAGAATACACAGTGCTTGATGAGATCACTGAAAAACAAAATCCAAAGGAACCCGAAAATCAAAATGTACAACAAGAGGAGCAACAGGTACCTCAAACACCTGCAAGTGTTGTTAGAAGATCTATGAGGTTAAGTATACCCCTTGAACAATACTCTCCTTCATTGTATTATTTATTGTGGACTGATTCTGGTGAACCAAAATGTTATGAAGAGGCAATGCAAGTAGACACCAAACAGAAGTGGGAGCAAGGCATGAAAGAGGAAATGGATTCCTTGCTAAATAACCATACTTGGGACTTGGTTCAATTGCTTGCAGGAAAAATAGCATTACATAATAAATGGGTTTACAAGTTGAAGGAAGAAGATGGAGGAATAAAGCAATACAAGGCTAGACTTGTTGTAAAGGGTTTTTCACAAAATAAAGATATATATTTTGATGAAATATTTTCTCCTGTTGTTAAAATGACTTCAATTAGGACTATTTTAAGTCTTGTGGTAGTAGAATATTTGCATCTTGAACAATTAGATGTTAAAAAAACTTTTCTCCATGGGGATTTGGAGGAAGATATTTATATGCAGCAACCACATGGGTATGAGGTCAAAGGGAAGGAGAATTTGGTATGTAGGTTGAAGAAGAGCTTGTATGGCCTAAAGAAAGCTCCAAGGCAGTGGTATTTGAAGTTTGATATGTTTATGACAGAACAGGGTTATAGTAGATGTCATTCTGATCATTGTGTTTATTTTAAAAGGCTAGAAAATGGAAGCTATATTATCTTGCTATTATATGTAGATGACATGCTTGTTGCAAGGTATAATATGCAGGATATAAATGTGCTTAAGAATAAATTAGCTAATTCATTTGCGATGAAGGATTTGGGTGCTGTAAAGAAAATCCTTGGTATGAGAATAATAAGAGATAGGAAAAATTGCAAATTGACATTGTCTCAGGGTGAGTACATAGAGAAGCTATTGGAGAGGTTTAGAATGTAGAATGAAAAACCAATTAGTACACCTTTAGCCAACCATTTCAAATTAAATAAGGAAATGTGTCCCAAGACACAAGAGGAGATAGAATACATGTCCAGGGTCCCTTATTCATCAGCAGTTGGCAGCTTGATGTATGCAATGGTTTGCACAAGACCAAATATTGCACATGCAGTGGGATTTGTGAGAAGGTATATGAAAAATCCAGGTAAAGAACATTGGGAGGTAGTAAAGTGGATTCTCAGGTATTTGAGAGGTACTGCTACTCATGAATTATGTTTTGGAGGTTCAGACACTTTTCTACAGGGATATGTTGATTCACATATGGTAGGTGATAAAGACAACAGGAGGAGAACCACAGGGTATTTTTTTACTATAGGTGGAACAACAATAAGTTGGATTTCAAAACTGCAAAAGGTTGTTGCACTTTCAACAATAGAGGCAGAGTATGTTGCTACTACATAAGCTAGTAAAGAGATGATTTGGTTACAAAGGTTTATGGAGGAATTGGGAAAGAAGCAGGAGAATAACAGGTTGTACTGTGACAATGAGAGTGCCATTCATCTTGCAAAGAACTCAGCCTTCCATTCGAAGACCAAGCATATACAGTTGAGGTACCATTTCATACGATCTGTCTTGGAAGATGGACATTTAAAGTTGGAAAAGATACACACTAGCCAGAATCCTGCAGATATGTTACCAAAGGGAGTAACCAGGGAGAAACTGAGTTCCTGCTCAGTTTCAGTTGGTCTTCAAGAATGAATATGAAGATGAGAAATTTTCCAGGTCCAAGAAGGTTGAGAGTCCAACATATACATCAGCGGTGGAGTTGTTGAGATCAGTCTCCAAGTGGGAGATTGTTGGTTGTGGAGCCTGATTATCTTCCTGATTCAAAGGTCTTTTGTTTTCATCCATGTTTATACCCAATGAAGTATTTACACCCTAGAAGTATGTACACTCTTCCACGCAGGGGAGTGCAGAGGGGTGTTACCCTCTCTGCGGGGTCTGGGGGCAAGAAATCCCTCGACGATAGCGTACCCCGAAGGAAAAATTGCCTTGTAAATGTATATTGTAATTTCATTGTAAATATGGACCGTTCATTATAAGGTCGCAGATATAACGGTAGAAATTATGTTAGGAATTTTTTTCCGTAGAAGACAACCCTCTGTTATGAGGGAAATGTATTGTGGCTATGCATCATGGAAAATATTGTATTCTATGATAGGAGATTGTGAGAGAGAGAAGAGGAAGTTACAATGGGTTTGCTGTAGGTTGTATCCCTTCATTTGTTGGATAATAATAAAGGAAGGACCTGGCAATTTCTCTGGTGGACATAGCCGACACTAGGTGAAAAACGTATATTTGTGTCTCTATTGTATTGTGTATATTTTATGTTTTATTTCCACATTTGTTTTATTTTATTGCTGTGCGATCCTGTTTTTCTAACACGAGAGGCACCAGTTCTCTAAAATCCTTTTTTATCCTTGGGAAGAGGGAATTTCTTGATCCGTCCAGTGTTGGGTGAAAAGCATTTCTTGAAGCTTAGCATAGAAGGACTCCCATACTGTTTCTCCTGGATTATATTATCTCTAAAGATCCTTTGATTTCTCTCTTTCCATAGAGACTAGGCTAAGATTCCTGGGATCTATTGCCATAACCAATTTAGAAAGGGGCTTTGGAAGGGAGAGTCATTCCAGTTTTGAAGTATCTGGACTATGTCGCCATGGACTCGATCAGAAAATCAACTGAGTGTGGTTGTTTTGTCCCAGAGGGAGATGGAAAAGGGGCATTGATCAAGAATATGATCCATCATTTCAGTGTTGTTCTTGCATAAAACACACTAGGAGGGTCCATAGAAGTCACGTTTGATCATTTTCTCCCATGTGAGGATGTGACGATGAGCTACAAGCCATACGAAGGTTGTGACCTTCGGCCAGATCTTGGAATGGCACAGACGATTCCAGAGAGGATGTCGGGGTCTCTCATCTACTTGGCTAAGGAGAGGATATGCCTCTTTGATTGAAATATTCCCGTAGATTTATAGCCCCATCGCAGAACGTCTTCACTGATCCTTTTCCTGATGTTTCTTTTTTTGACCTCTATCCAAGTGTTTTCCTCGGGCAAGTTTTTTGTGTTTCCTATCCATTGTTGTGGTTCCAACCAAGTGTGGAATAAATGATCAGAATCATGATACCAAAACTGACATACATTGAGTGTTTCCAAATCTGGAGGAAGAGTTTGACGTTGTTGTGGACTAAGATGGCTAAGAATATTTGGGAGTTGATGCCAAGAGTTAGTCCATAATCGAGCTGATCTTCCATCCTTGACTTCCCTGAAGCTATGTTGCTGGATCAGGGCCCTTTGAATAGTGGCTACATTCCAAATGAGTGACCCTGTGATAGTGGGAGTGAATGTGATAAGTTCTTGGTGGCTCCAATGACCTACATACTTGCAGTTCCATAGTTTTTCCCATTGGACCAAGTTCCGAGTAAGCCATTACCACCATATTTTTGCACTAAGAATGTGATTGCTGATCTACGGATCTCGAAGACCCAGACTGGTTGCAGACTTGAGGAAGAATACTCGATCCCAGCTGACCATAGACCATTTGTTCTTGTTTTTGTCTCCACCCCAGAGAAAGGAGCACTGGATTTTGCGAACAACCTTGAGAACCCATTTGGGAGCCGCGAGAACATAGAATGGATAAATTGACATGGATTGAAGAACATATTTGATAAGAACCCGATGCCTTGATAAGTTTAGGGACCTGAAGGACCAGGAGGTGAGTTTATTCTCCAAGTTTTCTAGAAGCTCACTCTGAGAAGTGTGCTTTAGGGACGAGTTAGTTAAGGGATCCCCAAGGTACTTTGTGTGAAGGGGGGAAATGGAGTACCCTAGGATTCTTGAGATGTTTCGCTGTGTGATATTAGGTGTATTGAAGAAGAAGATCTGATATTTATCAAGATTCACAGTAGTTCTAGAGGAATCTGATAAGGTAAGAAGGAATTCTCGGAAGGCCCTGACTTCTTGAACCGAGGGGTGTCCCATAAGGAGATTGTCATCCAAAAATTGCTAGTGGGTAATTGGGGGACCATTGTGCTAGGTTAGTCCTTTGAAATTTCGTGAGGTTTGAGCATTCTTGAGAAGTCGACTCATACCTTCAACCATCTAAATAAAGAGAAAGGGAGAGAGGGGGTCACCCTATCTAACCCCTCTGGAAGGGGTGAAGGTTGCTGAGGGAGTCCCACTGACAAGGATCGAGAAGAAAGCATATGAGGTAAGGGACATGATCCAATTAATCCAGAAGGGTTAGAAGCCAAAGGTTGAAAGGACACTCGCAATATACTGCCACCTTATTTTGTCAAAGGCCTTTGAGAGGTCGAGCTTAATTAGCATGCCAAGAGTTTTGTGGACCTTCAGAGAATGCGTTACTTCATGAGACAGAATAATTCCACCCAAGATTTTCCTTCCTTCTAGGGAGCATGTTTTCTGGGGAGAGATAAGAAGGGGAAGGAGGGTTTTGAGCCAATTGGCTACTACCTTGGTGATAATTTTGTAGATGACATTGCAGAGCGAGATGGGGCGATACTTACTTGGAGACACAACATTTTATTTCTTAGGTATGAGGGTGAGGAAGGTAGCGTCGAGAGCGGCCAGGATCCACTGCTTCCTCCAAGATTCCTCAACTATTTCCCAAACATCTTGCCTCATGATTTCCCAATAGTGGTGGAAGAAATATATCGTGAAGCCATTATGTCCAGGGGATTTTCCTTCCTCCATATGCAAAATTACCTGATCCACTTCTTGGAGAGTGATGGGTCCCATGAGAGTGGCATTTTGTTCCCTGGTGATTAGCTTGGGTATATGATCATTTACCTTCTGGATTGATTCTGTTCTGTCTGATTCTATTTTTTTGAGTAGACCCTGGTAAAAAGTGACCAATTCCTGTTCAATCTCTTCATGTCATTCCAGGCACTCCCCTTTCATAGAACTAAGGGACACGATGCAGTTTTGCATCCTATGTTGTATGGTGGATTTATGGAAGAAGGCAGTGTTCCATTCTCCCTCCTCAAGCCAATGTATTCTTGATTTTT
Organism: Picea engelmannii; assembly: GCA_009831015.1. Classification (NCBI taxonomy): domain Eukaryota; kingdom Viridiplantae; phylum Streptophyta; class Pinopsida; order Pinales; family Pinaceae; genus Picea; species Picea engelmannii. The sequence goes on along the minus strand of ML781891.1, from coordinate 66,349 downwards.
TCCTCCAGAGGATTTCTTCTTGCTTAAGACACTCCTCTATCTAGGATCTGAGAGTCGCCTCTTGGTGTGAAAGTTTTGGAGTTCGACCCTGGTTAATCATATTTTGTTGAAGCTCCTCCATTTCATCTTCCAAATCTATTTTGGGATTGAAAATGTTCCTGAAGGTTGTTTTGTTCCATGTTATTAATTTTCCCTTGAGCTACTTTAGTTTGTGCCATAGAGTGTACATTTTGGAACTCCCATTGACTTCCAATATTCTCCACCAGTCCCGGATGGTGTCCATGAAGTCAGGGTGCATGAGCTATAATTTCTCAAAACGGAAAGGCCTTCTAGCTTGAAGCCCACTTCTCTACCACTTCATGTAGATTGACCAATGGTCTGAACCTACTGCATGAAAAATTGAGGCAACTAGGTCTCCACCATGATTTATCATTGCTTCAAAGACAAGGAATCGGTTAAGTCTTGAGGAAATCTATTGAGAGCCTCCCCTTTTATTGTCCTAGGTGTAGAGTCTGTTGGGGTCTCTAGGTCGATAACTTGGAAATCTTCAATGAAATATTTGAAGCAGGCGTCCTCCAGAGTGGTGATCATGTTAAAGTCGCCTCCAAGTAACCAGACTTGCCCCATAATCTATTGTTTCATCGATGTGAGATACTCCAACAATCTGAGTTTTTGGTATGTGGGTTGGGGGTCATAAATGTTGGTGATGTGGCCGCGAACATTAGTTCCTAGAAGGTGAAAGGTGGCCAAAAGAGTGTTCTGCGTGGCTAGAAAATTTATGAGAATTATTTCTTAGGGGTTCCAGATTGTGGCTGGAGCCCCAGAATATCTTGAGGCACTGATTCCTATTAGTTGACTTCCTTTCCAAAGTTTCGAGAAAAGAGATTGAAGGGTTTTAGTAGTGCATTTAGTTTCCTACAACGTAAGAATATTTGGTCTATCTTGTGCTATCTTTCTACGGATCATCCGATGCTTAGAGGGGTTATTGATCCCTTGAAAATTCCAAGAGATAATCTTCATGGAGAAATAATGGAGGTGGAGGGGAAAAATTCTGTCAACTAAGCATATTTCCCAGATTCCACGAGCTTAGTTCCTAGGTTGTTCAAGCACTGCAGATTCATTTTTCTGCCTCGCTTCTTGGGGTCTTTAGCTACCTTTTTCATCTCCATCTGAGGCATGTTCTGTATGCCTATATTGTTTACTTCCCATGATTTGTTCAGAGACTCCCTTAACAATTGGATTTTCTTCAGGGAGATGGAGTTGTAGGCCTTCCGTTTGCATGCCTCCTCTATGCTAAGTAGATCAAGCTCTCCTATGTCAAGATCTAGAATTTCATCGTCCATTATTGTATCATTTTCCACAGTTATTAAAGCATGCATACCCACATGCAAAGTATTATCAAGAGGCGTGTTATGGGCCTATGCATTTACCTGATTCTCTATGGTTTGGATCGACATGTAATGCTCCAAAGGGTTTGTCACTCATTGTTTTTGGACAGATGATGGGATTTCCATCTCTCCGACAGCGGGGGAGTTTTCTTGTAGGTCTGCTAGAGCACCGAAGCTGTTGCTTGTGGAAGGATTTAATTGTTTTCCTTTGGGGGGGCCCACCGATTTGATCTACGCTTATTGTTAACTCTGGTAAAACCTTCTCCATCTACTTCGTCCCATGGATTCTCTTCAACTACTGGCTTGTTTAGAGGGAAATCCCTATAGAGGTGCCCGTGCTCATGAAATTTTCGGCAGTGAAAAGGAACATGCTGGTAATCAAGTGGTTGGATCCATTCAAAATCGTCATGCATGAGGTTGAAAACATCTGGAAGCTCCTTTGCAATGTGCAGATATACGTAGAGCCAAGCATAAGAGGCATACCTATTGATTTTTGTTTGATCCACGAGTTTTATAAATTCTCCAAGCGAGTTTCCAATCTCCTTTAGAGTTTCTTCATCCCAATAATCCTGGGGCAGAGAGTATAGATGGATCTAGACCGATGCCCAGGTGAATTCCTCTTTGTTAGGATTGAAGCATTCAACCCAATTTTTTAGGTACAACTCAGCCGAATTGAAGAAGTAGGGTCCCCCTTCCATAACATTGTGCTTATCCTGCAGGTCGGTGAAAATAATTGTGAAAAATCCTTTGGATCCTAGTTGGAGCTGATAATGGCCTTTCAACCTCCATTTGTCTTCGATCCAACCTGCGAGGGATTTCTTGGTGGGCTAGATCCTGATAAAATTTCCAATGAGGGCATGGTCCCTCATATACTGAATCCTGGCATTAATGTGTTCAGAAATTAGTTGGATGCTTGGTCGATCAACTTTCTTCGCTATGCATGTCCCGTTCACAGAGGAATCATGTAGGCCCTTTTCTTCCTGCTGGGTTGATCAGAGTCAGAATATCTAGGGGTCATTTTTTTACAAGGGGATTCGGGGCTGCGTGCGAAGTGGTGGTCCCTTTGTTTGTTGCAGCCATCGACTGTGCAAGATTGGAGGAGGAACATGAGGGGTTTGAGGCCCCTCCCTCTGGGGCCGTCATGATCGAATCAACGGAGCGTAAGATTGAAAAAATATGTTAGTATAGGAGGGGGAACAACGATGAGAATCTTGTCGCGAAGGCCATGGGTGAGAAACCCTAGTTGTAGATTCGAGCTTGTGGTCATCGATGTACCCACAATCTACCTAATTGTTTCTAGTATTCTAAGACATGTGAATGTTGATAAATACAAGAGAGTAAAACAGTTGGAATACATTTGAAATAGTATACATATAGAGAGAGATAATATGTGGTAGATTGCATATAGATATGTTGGAGCATATATGATGTTGTATATTGATTAAGAGTGTTGTTTCACATGCAATGAGTACGCCATGATAACTGATATGGTTGTTGATTATTGTATGGATAGGAATAGTTGAATATGTCAATGATGTAGCTACCTATGACAAAAAACCTCATGAAAAGGATATGAACAAGAGGATGCTTGTTAAGAGGTTGATGAAGGGGTCATGATTTCCCATGAGGCATTAGATGAATAGGTAACATCAAGAATGTTGATGGCAACTGTGTAGGTATCAAAAGGTTCATGACAATATAATATGTGACCTAAAATGAATTGGGTAAGAATTCCTTCAATCATACTTGATACCTTCATTGATATGCTTATGATGATGTTTGAATGCATGTATATAATTGATACCCAGGTGGGGTATGATAAAGGTAGGAAGATTATGGTAATGTAAAGATTGTTAGAATCTTTGTGATGCATTTATGAGTTAGTATGCCATGATTGAGTTCGATAACAATAATAACTAGAGTGAATGAGAAATTACACTCGTGTTATGATTTTGTATACAATGGGAAATTGAATACCATGTGAGACAACCATATCTAAGACCGTAGCGTGTGAAAATTGGAAAATGTTATAATACTACACAAGTATCTAATGGTCTCCCTTCTTGTAATTAGTGTCCTATACTATAACCTTTTTGCCAACATTGAATAACACTAAAGGAGTCATTGTCAATATTGTGTTTGGGCCAAATAGAAAGTTGTTTGGATGGTCAAACAAGTAATGGGGAGGTGCTTGGATGATGTGTAGAGGTTTTGGTTGAGTCCTCCAACTTGTCTTGGTCACATGAGCTTGAATTATGGACATTTTTATTCAATGTGAGGATGCATTGAGTGAACATACACAAATAAACTATGAAATCATACAAATAATGATCCTGCATTTATGATTGTTGGTACATATGCTTGATGCATTGAGTGAATACATGCTTGTATAAAAAATGAATTTGTATAACTAAATTCCATGGACGGGTTCCTAAGGGACTGTGTTGGGTATGTGTTATATTCTTTGAAAAATTGATCCTATGTATACTGTACAATGATATGGGAGAAAAGGGGTTCTGGAGGGTGCTTAGCACCCCCCATCCAGGGGGGTTGTGCGGGTTTGGGGGAAATATCCCTTGAGAAAAAATTTTGGTCTATTTTTGGTAGTTTTTTTGCATCATTTTGGTGGTTTTTTGCATCCATATTTGGCGGTTTTTTGGCACATAGTTTTTGCCGATGGTTTTGTAATTTCAATTAAAGAATTAGGGTTGTGACTAATCTAGTTCAATGGATTAAGATTTTGGGTGCTTCGAGATCCTATATGTATATTGTATTGTAAAAAATGAAGAAAATAACAAATAGAAGATTATAGGTGCAACTCTTAACAGGTTGCTCATTTTCTCGGTTTGGGTTTCCATGGTAAAAGTATCTGTGCAATGTGTGTGTGCCATTGTATCTTTTCTGTTTTATTAAGAATCTCTTTGCAGTAATTATTTGTATAAGGTTAAAATATACATTTGGTATCAGAGCAATTATTGGCTTCTAGGGGATGCCTTTGTGGCTGAGGGCTTGGCTTAGGTCTGTGATAAACCTTGTTACAATGGGAGATCTATGATATTTATTCTTCAGATGAAAAGAAATGGAAAGTAGTTTGAAAACATAGATAGAGAAATTTAATGGGAAAAGTTTTGAGTTGTGGAGCTCAAAATGGAAGATTTGTTGGTGGACAAAGATCAGTGGATCGTTGTGGATCCAGGTACCACACCTACAGGAACGTCAACATAAGATTAGAAAAAGTGTGATCGAAAGGAAAATATCACAATCCAGTTGTTTCTCTTGATTCAATATTGTTGAATGTGTCAGGGGAAGCTACATCCAAGAAATTCTGGGATAAGTTGGGGACTTTGTATCAGTCTAATTCCTTGGTAAAAAAATTGTTCTTGTGAAAGAAGTAAATTAGTTGATGATCTGAACGCCTTCAATATTGTGGCAAGTCAGTTATTATATGTTGATATCAAAATTTTAGATGAAGATAAGTGTATCGATTGATTGTGCTCTTTACTAGACTCGTGGGATAGTCTGGTTGTGGCCATAGGTAGTAATACAACTATTTTAAGTTTTGATGATGTGGTCTCATCCTTTTTTTCGGAGGAGATGTGACAAAATAACATGGAAGGACAGAGAATAAATGCATTATTTACAAGAGGACACTCCCAGGAAAGAAATCGATCTAAGTCCTCAAGTGGGAGATATAAATATAAGGGTAGATATAAATATTCCATAATGTTTGTAAAGGTATGTTGGAGATGTGGAAAATAAGGGCACTACAAGAAGCTATGTAGATCCAAAAGTGTTGAGAGAGGGAAGGGATATGAAGATGCTCCTTCTACAAAAGAAAAAACCTCCTAAGAAGAAGGAGGGGAGGTGTACTTATCTTCATCAACCACACATGCAGATCATGAAGCATGGTTGTTTGACTCATACACATCCTTTCATATGACTCCCCACATGGAGTGGTTCTGTGAATATGAAAAGTATAATGGAGGTGATGTTTTCCTAGGTGATGAATCAACAACTGAAATCATAAGATGGGGAAAATTCAAGTCGAAGCTCATGGATTGAAGGATTAGAACACTACTTGGTGTTCTGCACATCCTAGAACTGGCCAAAAGTTTGTTTTTTGTAGGAAAAATGGACGATGCTAGAGTAAAAACAATGTTTGAGAAAGAAACATGCAGAATGGTTTGAGGAGCAATGGTGTTGCTGAAAGTACTTTGGATTGGAAATTTGTATAAGTTGCAGGGAAGCACTATTAGTGATGGGTGTAATAGTTCCATTGTTCCTGAGATTGGGGCTGAATAAGAAAAAACTCCTATAGTATATGGAGAAAAGGCTATGTTGTGGCATCAAAGACTGGGGCATATTGGAGAGAAGGGCTTTCAACTACTACATGGTAAAGGTATGTCTAACTACTCTCTGGATTTTGATTTATGTGAACATTGTGTATATGGGAAGAAAAATCGAGTAAGATTCCCCTCTGGTGCAACAAGGGTAGAGATAATTTTATAGTTGGTGCACAATGACGTGTTTGGACCTGTGTCAATTCCATAATTGAGAAAATATATGTACTATGTCTCATTTATAGATGAATTCTCGGGGAATACTAGGATATATTTCGTCAGGAAGAAATTTGAAGTCTTTGAAAGGTTTAAAGAGTTTAAGGCTCTTGTGGAAAATCAAATAGAGAAAATAATTAAGGTGTTGAGGATGGATAATGGTGGAGATTTATGTGGAAATGAATTCAAATAATTCTATAAGAAGTGTGATATAGTAAGGTAGAAGAGTACTCCATATACACCTCAATAGAATGGAGTTGCATAAAGGATGAACATGGCACTGATGGAAAAACAACGTGAATACTCAATGGTGATGGGTTAGGACAAGAATTATGGGTAGAGGTAGTGGGTATTGCATGTTACCTTGTTAGTCAATCACCCTCATCAACATTGGATGATAAGACTCCACACAAGGTATGGACTGGTAAAAAACCCTCTCTCAGACATATTAGGGTATTTGGCCGTGAGGCCTATGTTCACGTTCCAAAGGAAAATAAGAGTAAGATAGATAAAAAGGATGAAAAGTGTATCTTTATTGGGTATAAAGATGGTTTGAAAGGTTATAAGATTTGGAACCCAAAAACTAAGAAGGTAGTGCATAATCAAGATGTGGTATTTAGAGAACTCAAAGATGTTTTCAAACAAGAAGTCCTACCAAGGAAGGAAGAACTAGAGAAAATAAAGTTTGAGTTAAAGGATGATGAATTAGACTCTACAAAAGAACATGAACTAGAAGAAGAGGATTCTCATATTCCAGTATTGAGGAGATCGATTCAAGAAAGAAGACAACCAAAAAGGTATACTCCACCAGATTTTCATTCAAATTTTGCTTTGTCTATTATTGATGATGATACTGGAACTGTTAGGGAGGCAATGGATTCAGAGGATGGAAAACTCTGGAAAAAATACAAGGTTGAAGAAATGGCAACCTTAGACAAGACAAGAATGAGGCTTGGGATCTAGTGGAGTTTCCGAATGGAATAAATCCCATTGGCAACAAATGGGTGTTTAAAAAGAAGTTGAATGCAAAAGGAAAAGTGGAGAAATACAAATCTTAGTTAGTAGTAAAAGGTTATTCCCAGGTTGAGGGAATTGACTTTGGTGATATTTTTTCTCTTGTTTCCAAGTTAACTTCTATTGGATTTATTTTATCTGTTGCTGTTGCGTTTGATTTTGAAGTAGAAAAATGGATGTGAAGACAACATTCCTACATGGGGATCTGGAAGAAGAAATCTACATGAAGCAACTAGAAGGTTTTGATGTGAAGGGAAAGAAGGAGCTAGTATGCAAGGCAAAAAAGTCCCTCTATGGGTTAAAGCAATCACCAAGGATGCGGTATAAAAAAATTAATACTTATATGTTGGGACTTGGATTCAAAAGCAACAAAGCGGATCACTGTGTGTATTTCAAATTAATTGTTGATCATCTTATTTATTTGGTCTTGTATGTGGATGATATGTTGCTGAAAGGAAACAACAAGGAGATTATCCAGGATGTGAAAACTCAGTTGTCCTCTAAATTTGACATGAAATATTTGGGTGCTACAAATTTCATTTTGGGCATGGAAATTAAAAGAGATCGTGCAAACAAGAAAATTTAGTTAAATCAAAGGAAATATGTCGAGAGAATATTGCAGAGGTTTAATATGCAGGAATGCAAATCGATCAAGATTCCTATTCCTATAGGTGTAAATTTATTTGCGGATCACTGTCCCAAGACACAGGAAGAGGAAGAGGACACGTCTCATGTTCTATATGTGAGTGTGGATGGTAGTTCGATGTATTCAATGGTCTATAATAGACTGCCCAATGCACATGCAATCAGAGTTTTGAGTAGGTGTATTTCAAAACCAATGAAGGTGCATTGGACAATAGTAAAGAGGGTTTTCAGGTATTTGTGTGGCATTACTAACTATGAATTGTGCTACCAAGGAAGACTAGGATTGGATAGAGTGTTGGACATACATGATTTTTTTTGTGGAAACTAGGTTGGAGACATGGATTGCAAAAGATATATAAGTGGGTATGTGTTTAATCTATTTGGAGGAGCAATCAGTTGGATGAGCAAAAAATAGTCTGTAGTGGCACTGCCAAATAGAGGAGTTGAATACATGACAACCACTCATGCAAGCAAGGAATCAATATGGTTACAAAGATTGTGTTTAGGTAAATTTGGGTTGGTACAACAATTTGTAAGGATAGATTGTGATAGTTAGAGTGCAATCTTCTTGACGAAGAACACGACTTATCATTTAAAGACAAAGCACATTGATGTTCAATATCACTTAGTGAGAGACATGGTTGAAGACAAGAAAGTGTTGATGATGTCAGGGACCTAAACCCCTAACTTCTCATGTAGGTAGAACAATATATTTCCATGTAATAAAGGACGATTCTAGTTAATAAGGCCTATTTAATAAATATGAACAAGTCAATATAAGAAGACCTAATAGAAGCTTCTGCTTCTAGAAAGATCTTCCTCTAGAATGTTCTTTAGAAGATAGAATTAGTATAAATAAGGATAGAAGGTATGAGAGGGATTTGTCTTGAGAATTATTGTAATAGATCTTTGCTTTGTTGGAGGTTTCTCCCTCAAAGAGGCAAGTGAACATTGTTTCCTATCAATAAAGGTATTATTTTTGTGTTGTGGTTCCATATATTCCATTGTTCCGCTGCTATATTTCTGTTCTCCATTGTTATTATGCTGGTATTCACTACAATATTCCTATTTGATGCTATTATAATATACTTGGTGCCTAACAAGTGGTATCAGAGCACTTTCCTTGGCACGATTTGTGGGTTAATTTTTTTCCAGGGTAGAGACGTGTTTTTACGTCTTTAATCTACAAAGATCTATCGTTCAACGCATAAATCCACGGTCAACAAAGCATACACGCAAGAAATACAAGAGGTACTTAAGCTCACAATGTTGGACACCCTTGTAACCCCTGTTGGTACCCCTTCGAGTGGTAGTGCATCAGAAAGCACCTATATACAAACTTGTGCTTCCACGTACCTCTAGTATATTGGGAGACCCCCTAGCTATCTTGAAACCAACCATAGATCAACCGATTGACTGCCTGACTACTATAGTGTCACCAAGAAAAAAACTCAGGAAAATACTCTCTAGTACCTAGGTAGTCGGGTAGTACGACTAAGGGCACGGTCTAGCCTCCTTAGTTGGTGCCCTGAGATATTGGGCCGAGTACTACTGTTGGACCCCTGATCTGAATTTTATGAGCAAAACAAAATGAATACAAATTATTGTTATTCCTGAAACAGAAGCACAAGAATAATAGAGATACAATAACATAGATACAATACAACTGGTTTCTATTCAATAAGAAAATGTGCTGAAACTGTAAAATGCAACGAAAAACAAGCTTACTAGAATGGTGATGGCTAATATCTGAGAAGAGATGTGACGACTGCACTCATTCGCAAGAAGATGGTTACAATGAGGCTCTCTAAGAATTTTTACAGTAAAAAGGAATGCCAAAAACCTAGACATCCAAAAACCTAACCCTAGGAGATGAAGCGCCAAAAGTCATGTGGGCCTCGTTGGGGTAAGGTAGTACATCAACTTCCCAGGGTTGTAATTTTGCATATGATCTCCGTTTTAGGAACATGATAGCCCGTTAGAAAGGTATATTCGAGAAATACAAATGTTAATATCAAAATTGAACTTTGTCTACATCTAGAATATGGCGAGCCCTAAAAATGCTGTTTAGGGCCTTAAAACGACCCCGGAAGTCGGGGACCCGAAAACTAGAAAAAAACTGACAAACTGGAAAACTGCCAAAATGAGCCAGTTGGAATAGGTGGGAGGCCACCAAAATTCATCTGGATCAATCCTCCCCCCTTAGGAAGCAATGGTATCCATTTCGTTGAGTTCCCCATAAGATGAGGAAATTTATGTTGAATTTGGCCCCATGTGAGCTACTTGCCTTGGTGCAGAAGCTGCCCTGCTTTGACAACTCGATAAAGCTAGATCCTTTGCTGGAGAGTTCCCTTGACCTATGTGTCCAAAATCTGATCATTGGATGCCTGATGCATGCAACCATGTTGAGATCTGTGGGTGTCAACTGTTCTGCTATCTCTGAGGTGTCCAATAATGGTGAGAAATATGGCCGAAGGAGATCCACGTTGAACACTGGGTGCATGCCAAGGAAAGGGGGAATGTTGAGCTCAAAATCATTGTCACCCACAACCTTGGTGATGGTGTAAGGTCCATAACAGAGTGGGTGAAACTTTGTCTCCCACTTGAAACTTATTTGGCACCCGATGTTGATCATGGCGTTGCTTGTACTTGGTAATGGACTTTCGTAAAATATCCTATACTTGTTGGCGGATGTGTTGGATCCACTCATGGAACCGAGAGGATTTTTCAGATTCAGTTGGAGTAGGAGATGAGTTGACTGGGGTGGATGCAAGTGGTAGTGAAACATCCATGGGACCCAATGGTTGGAATCCCAACCCTACTTGAAAGGGATGTGGCTAGTTGAGCTATGTAGAGCTCGACTATAGCTATGATGAACATATGGAAGACTGTCATCCCATGTGCGGGGGTGCTTGGAATTGTACATGCGCATGATAGGCATGATCATTCGATTGATGAACTTAGTTTGGACATCTATCTGGGGGTGGAAGGCAGTGGATTTGGTGAGGAACCAACTATCCTGATCAGAGACAATGGTTTGTGGGATTCCAAAATGTGCTCATACTTGTTCAAAGAAGAGCTTAGCAGTGGCCTATGTTGTGATGCTCTTCTTGCAGGTGACCATGATCACTATGATCTACCTAAGAAGGAGATAGAATGGAGAAGGTGACCAAACAAGCCATTTTTCGGCAGTTGACCAAAAACTCAACAGGGGCGCAAATCTGAGCAGGGATGCACCATTGGTTTAGGGAACCAAGCAATGGAGATCCAATGCCAGGATGATATAAGAGTAGCCAAGAGGATTGGGCTATATTAGTGTGAGTCCCAGGGATCAAGGGAGAAGCTTAGTGAAACCATAGAGGAGGGCCCACTCACTTCATCCCAGTAATGGAAAAACCAACAAGGGCGCAAAACCCAGGTTTTTGTGCCCTCCTGTCTGCTTAAGGAAACTTGTAGAAATAGACTTTTCCCCTGAGATATTGGTTAGCTAACAGGGTAATATCACTCTTAGATGTGGAATCATTTCAATCGAAGAATCCAAGGTGCAACCATGAATAAAGGTGCACTGGCTAAATCTGAGATCGACCCAGATGCTAAAATGCAACAAAAATGTGAAGTATAAACTCAGACAACAAAAACAAGTGAGACAAGTAGCTTCGGGAAAAGACAAGAATTCTTTATTTGAGTCCCGGTTCACCTTATATACTGAGGGAAACATTTATTTACATATGTATAGCTAAATAGAATCAAAATGTGAAATGGGTCAAGCCTAGTTGGCTGAATTGTGCGCCCCAATTTGGCGTTCCCTTAGGTGGCCTCCTTGGCCCAATTCCTCCCTGTTTAGATCTGGAAGCGTCCCGACTTCCATAAGAAGGTGAGGAAATTTATTGTGCAATACTTCAGTTGTGATCCACTTTGCATGAGCTAGATTTTGGCCTTGTCGGGCTACCAGATAAGAAGTGCATGCTCGGTGCCTTGTAGAGCAGGTCTGGGTGTCCAGTGGAGTGTCTTTGGCCAATGGGAGTTGGAAATATGGAATGTTTTCCACTAGATGGGTAATGGTGACTAGTTCCTCCAAGAGGGGAGGCTCAAAAAAATTCAAGCGATTTACATTAATAACATTGTGGATTCCCAGTTGTGGTGGCAGAGCCAACCTATAAGCATTTTATCCAATCTTGTTCGAGTATGGTATATGGGCCATATATTATTCGCAGAAGCTTGTGATGTTGGCCTTTGAAGTGCTTGTTATCCAAGTGTAACCAGACTTGATCCCCTAGTTGAAAGGACATGAAGGTCCTTTGTTTGTCTTGGCGCTGCTTGGCATGCTCTTGAGCTGCTTTGAGTGATGCTGTTACTGCAGTGTGGTGTGGTGCAATTTGTTGGAGAAACCGTTGTGTTGAGAGTTGTTCCTGCTGTTGATGTAAGCTACCTTGAGGAGCACAAGTGAGTGGGAGATCGGTTGGAGATGCTGGTTGGAAGCCCAAGCAGAGTTCAAAAGGTGAAAAACTTATAGAAGAATGTGTTGCTTTGTTGTATCTATGCTGTAGAATGTGCAAGTAATTGTCCCATTGTTTGCTGCACCCAAAGTGAGTTCGAAGAGCATGAACCAAGACCCTGTTGACAACCTATGTTTGGCCATCCATTTGAGGATGGAATGCAGTAGAAAACTTGAGGTGGCACCCCAATAATGCCCATATCATCTTCCAAAATGTGTTGAGGAAGCGAGAATCTCTTTCTGAGATGATAGTGCTTGGGAGGCCAAAATGGGGCCAGACATGTCGGAAGTAGAGTTCCGTTGTTTGTGCTGCTGTAGTAGTCTTTGTGCATGGGATGAAAAGTGCCATTTTTCTGAAGCGACATACCACTACCTATATTGCATCATGTTGCTTTTGGGTTTTTGGAATTCCACTGAGGAAGTCCATTGAGATTGACTCCCAAGGTTGAGAAGGAAGAGGCAGTGCATGATATAACCCATGCTTCCGGTTGGATGGCTTGGATTGTGAGCATAATGCATAGGCTCTGAGAATTTTTTCAACTTGAGGCTACATGTAAGGCCAATGGAAATGGAATTGCAGATGTTGGATGGTCTTTGTGATACCGAAGTGGCCCCCATAAGCTGAAGCATGCGCCTCCCTAATGAGAAAGAGGCGATCCTCTGTGTGTGGAACACATAACAAATTCAACTTATAGAGCCACCCATCCCAAATAGTGTAGTATAGGAAGGGGGTATGATTGATCATTGTAGGAGTTTGCAATGCCACCCAAATCTCTTGAAAGTTGGGGTTAGTAGCATATTGATCCTTCCATGTGTCATAGGTAGCACAATGCACTTCTAGAATTGAGAGAACTGGAGTGGGAGGCCGGCTTAGCAAATCAACCATATTATTAGAAGTTCTTTTCTTATATCTGATCACCAAGTGAAATTGATGAATATAGGAGGCCCATTCAAGGTGCCTTTGTTCTTGAATCTTAGACCGAGAGTTGATGAAAATCAAAGGGTGGTGGTCTGTATGCAGAATTGTTTCTTTACTCAACAAATAATGCCTTCACTGCTTGAGGGATTGAACCTGACTGTAAAACTCCTTGTTGTAGGTGCTATAATTTTTCTTTTCCCCGGGCAGGGTTTCAGAGTGGTAAGCAATGGTGTGTCCTCCCTATTTAAGTATGGTACCAATAACATATTGTGAGGCATCAGACTCAGTCTCAAAGGGTTGGGAGAGGTCCAACAAGTGTAAGAGAGGGGATGAGCAGAGGGCTTCTTTGAGCTAAGAAAAGTGACTAGTTTCTTCTTTAGTCCACATAAATGTAGAAGAACTAGTTGAGAGATGATGCAAAGGACGAGCAAGTTGGGAAAAATAGGGAATGAACTTACGATAGAAATTGATGCCACCCAGAAAGCTTTTGAGCTCACTAGATGAAGAAGGTAGTGGTCGCTACTTCAATGCTTGGATGTGATATGGATTTGGTTGAATACCCTCTAAGTTGACCACAAAGCTGAGATAGGGAACTAAACTCTGACCAAAATATGACTTCTTCTCTTTGACTTGTAACTTGTGTTCTTGGAGGATTTGGAGAACTTGTCGGACATGTTGCATGTGAGTGTCCCATGTCCAGCTGAAGAGGAGAATGTCATCTAATTAGATGACCAAAAATCAAACCAAATGTGACCCGAAGATGTCATTGATGAGCCTCATGAAAGTGGTTGGGGCGTTGGTGAGGCCAAAGGGCATAAATTTCCACTCAAAAATACCAAATTTGGTCTTGAAAGCTGTTTTCCAAACATCATCTGGGTTCATTCAAACCTAATGGTAGCTGGCTGTTAAATCCAATTTAGTAAACCACTTAGCTCCTTGGAGGGTTTTGAGTAACTCCTCAATATGGGGCAAGGGGTAATATTTTTTTACTGTGGCTTTGTTCAAGGCCCGGTAATTAGTGACAAGGCGCATTTCTGAAGTATCTTTTTTAGGGATGACAAATGTGGCAGAAGCACAAAGATAAGATGATGGTTGGATGTGGCCAAAGTTGATGAGGTCGGTCAATTGTCTTTACATTTCTTTTGTTTTTGTTCGGGCCAACCAGTATGTAGGGGCATCGGGTAATGCATATTTGGGGATAAGGTGAATGGAATGGTCAATGTGCCAGGAGGTGGGGAGTCCCTGTGGAGATTGAAACACATATGCAAAATCTTGGAGGAGGGGAGTCATTGTTTCAGGAACATGGTGAGTGGTATTGTTTCGTGTTATTGGGCACACCAAACAGAGAGAGACACATTGGTTTAAAAGTACATGCGGTATTTTTTCTTTGGTAGCAGGGGGTTTGGGTGTTGCTACTGTTAAGATATAAGTGTGGCCTTCTTTGGTAAGTTTGTACTGGTGGGATTTGGCCATATAGATAGCATTTATTTGGGTTTGGTATGGGATACCTAGCAACAAATCTGAACAATCCAAGGGGGAGACATCACAACAGACAATATCTTTGAATTGGCCTATGGAAAAAGTGACCAGACAACGTTGATAAACTAAGAGGCGAGGGCCATCCTTCTAGACCCATCCGAGATGATAGGGTTGTGGATGTGGAGTAGTAACCAAATTAAGGTGGTTGACAAGGTCTTAAGACACCAAATTCTTCTGGCTTCCATTGTCCATAATCAGTAAAGCCAAGGAGTTTTTAATTTGGTATTTATGAGTGAAGAGGGGTTGGGTGGAGGAGTTCGAATCTTCATGGGTCATTACGATCAGTAAGGGATCCACTTATGTGGGATTGTCCAAGGGAAGTTCTTCGATATCTTCAACTTGGGGCCGGGGGGGGGGCAATGAGCTCAATCAATAGGGCTTTGTTGGTCTTTATATTTTGGAGGGTTCGACAATCTGATGAATTGTGTGAGGTAGTCTTGTGGAATGAGCATGAGGGTGTCCTTGTATTTGTATTGGGTATGGGGTTTTCAGCCCAAGGAGGTACAAAGTGGGCTAAAGGATTGGAGATGGATGGTTGAGAGGAAGAGGGGTTGGTGTAGGGGAGAGACTGAGTAGTACGAATGTTGGGCACCAAGTCGGGCTATCTTTCTGCTACATTTCCATTACCTTTTTGACCTTTTTACACTTATTTACCTATGTTTACTATGCTAAATCCGTGAGGTAATTACCCCTACCTTCTCTATTGGAATATTTTATTAATGAAGTAAAAGTTGCAGAGTTTTACCTATTCGCAACACTAAAACGAATGTTTGACCGCAACTTCTGGAGAACAGGACCAGGGCTTCATCCCACAATAGATCCGCCCTTCACAACAACAACTAAACCATAAAGAGGCTACATAGCTAGAGTCACAGATCCCTGAACCATATTGGGCATTTCACTGATCCTGTCCGTCTGGTACTGGTGCCATTCCAACTAATGCATATTTTTGGGGATACAGTTACCATGTTTTTGGGGAAGAGGTTGTTCTCCCTTTTAATGTATAAAAGACAGTTTATTCTTGTAACGGGGGATGTCCCCATTGAGATTGTAATAACCTTTTTCAGATTTATAAAGCACTACCTATTTTTTTGTCTTCATCTTCGCTGTAACCAACGCAACCCTGATCAAAGAGCTGGGCCCACTCTTCTGATCAGGTGCTGCGTATTCCTGTGTGTGTTATTTATCAGTTTTATGCTTGCTGTTACAGTGTGTTATTTAGCATTTTATGCTTGCTGTTATAGTATGTTATTTAGCAGTTTATGCTTGCTGTTACAATGTTATTTCTTAGTTTATGCTTGCTGTTACAATGTGTGATTCTTATGAGTGCCTTTTAGAAGTTTTAGTTAATCCATTTGAAAATAATGTTTTGAATATTAAATCATGAACCCTTGGCCAGAACAAATTGTACTCTTGCCCCTGCATATACCTTGTGCGTTGCCTTGAAAGGATACACACCCGAATTGATAAATTAATGTAAAAAAAGGGTGAATAAATTGTTCATACCTGGACCCCAACATTTTGGCGCCGTTGCCGGGGAGGCTGACAAGGTGCAAGACAACGATCCATACCAACCAGAGGGTCAATCTCTCATCCTGGGGAGAGAACGAGTTTCCTCACTCTGCTTCAGGTCATGAGCGTAGGTGATCTTTCCACTTGTTTTTATTTTTGTTTTTTTTGTTTTTGTCAATCTCTTGTCCTAGGGAGGGAGGAGTCTTTTGACGCGCTGCTCCAGATCCCGAGTTAAGGTTTACATCTTTCAAACCCTTGTGTTTTTATTGAAACCCTAGATTTTACCCTGGGGAGGGAGGAGTCTTTTGACACCCTGCTTTAGGTGTGAAAAGTATAAGGTATTTTCTGTGGTGTGTTTTGTTCTTGTCCAAGGGAGGGAAGAGTCCTTTGATGCCCTTCTCTGGGCCCTGAACCTTAGATTCTTGTTTTTTTAGCTACCGTTATTTTTCATAAGATCTTTTGTCTTGGGGAAGGAATGGTCCTTTGACACCTTACTTCAATACTAAATCATTGTAGGTTCATGCCAAGACCCTCACTTGTATGAACAAAGAACCGAATAATGGGGGCAGAGGGAAAGCCCCAAAGAAGGGAGGACCAGATTTGGGAAGAAAGACCTTCATCTAGCAGATTATAGAAAAGGCTGAATAAAAAAAATCATCTCACGCAGCCGTGAGACCAAGGGCACGAAGAGTGAAGTCCGAGGGACAATCATTATATCAACCAGTGCTTTCTACAACATTATGTGGTGATACAACACAACAGGTCCCTCCAACAGTTGAAGAAACATCTAGTGGCATACCTGAACAAGGAAATCTTATGCTGGCAACAGAGGGGGAAGAGGTCGCAAGCAGAGCCTTGATAGAGTTAGACCACTCCAGTAAGAGAGAGAAGGTTGTAGCAGAGGGATCAAGTCATCAGAACACAGAAAAAGGGATCGAAGGAGTATTTGCATCACCAAGGGACCGGGGAAGTGCTGCTAAGGCAACTCGGATCAAAGGGGTAAGGAAGCCTCAACCACCTCCTACAGAGTCTGGTGAAATACCCAATGATTATTGGAAGATATTTATGGCTCCCACAACCTCCACTATCGAGTTTCCAATTGGAAACCTAGGAGTTGGTGCACGCACTAAGTCTATTCCATTAGCATCCCTACCAAACTTTCATGGGTTTGTTTCAGAAGATCCCGACACATTTCTATTTGAATTCGACATAGTATGCCGAGGGTATGACTACACGAAGGAAGCCCAAAAGTTAAAATTTTTTCCTTCTACATTAAAGTTGACGGCTCTGCGATGGTTCATGGGCCTTGGAGGAAGCACTATTTCCACATGGGATGATATGCGGACAACTTTTCTAGAAAAATACCAGGATTACTGTAAATCCCAGAACATTAAGGAAGAACTTTTCAAGTTCACACAAAAAGAAGACGAGAGTTTGGAAGATTGTGTGGAACGATTCAAGTACACCTTACAGAGGTCGGGTCACTCTGACCTGGATAAGGAAATTCTAAAAATTATCCTCCTTCGATCTTTCTGTGAGGATTCAATGGAACTATTGAGCATTGTGGGAAAATGAGACATCTCTAAGGAAAGCTTCGAAGGTATCTGGGAGTTATGCATTCAGTGCTCAAGAGGACTTGCAAGAAACAAACAAGGAATTCACTCAGTAAAAGGGTCTGGTGGAGGTGTTACGAAAGCAGAAATCAGAAACTTGCTAGATAATCTGAGGATGGATATCCTCAACACCCTATCAGCATAGATGGATACACTGCAAGTAAAGCATAAGCAGCTGGAATTGGACATGACTATGGCAATATTCTGTCCGACATGTAGAAAGAAGCATCCAGAGAGGGAATGTCCACTAAACTCCATAGAGGAATGTGCAATCTGCGAGCTAAATCATGCACCAAGCTCATGCCCTTCCCTGCCAGGCCTAAAAGCAGTATTTCAAGGAACGGGGAAATACATGGAGCAACTGTACCTCATGGGGTCTAGAAAGCCATGGCAACCTCGATCACCAATGGGAAATCAAGGTATGTACTCAGATCCATTTCAATATTTCAATAATTCTAATATGAATCCTCAGTCCATGCCCTATCCTTCCATGTGGCCACAATACCAGTTTCCATCGTGGCAGCAGTGGAACCCTCAAGCCAGTTGAAGCTCCCCATGGGCTCCAACTTGGCGAGGATCCCCTCCTGGGCAGTTTCCTAAATCGATGCCACAACAACAACTCCAATTTCCCTCTAATGTGCATCCGAGTAACCAACCTACCCATCCTCATCTCCCAATCCAACCTAATCCTAATCCTAATAGCAGGGGAGTTCATCAAACTGACATTCTTAACCTACCTTCATATAGCATTTCCACTGCAGAGTTGTATGAAATGAATCTACGATCAGGGCGGACAGTTGATACTCAACCTCCTCTAGTTACCATTGAACGACTCGACAATGAAGGTAAGGAATCATAACCAATTAGTCAAGAGCCAAAACAAACTGATAGAAATCAGGCATCTCCTGTAAAACAACATCAATCTGAACCACCTTACCCAGAGAGACTAACTTTGAGTAAATCAAGCCCTCAAGCTGAATTTGATTTATTAGGAGAACTGCATAATTTATTTGTTAAAATTCCTTTGTTACAAGCTATGAAAGATGTGCCAATATATGCAAAGACTCTTAGGGAATATTATTCAAAGAAATTTGCAAAGAAATCCAAAGACCCCCTTACCATTCATGTTATGGGAAAATTATCAGATTTCATGACGGGAAAGTCAATGCCTGAAAAGTATGGAAATCCGGGGAACCCAATTTTGACAGTACAAATTAATGGGGTACAGATTCAGAATGTGTTGGTAGACCTGGGTGCTTCCATCTACGTCATCACCACTGAAACCATGCATGCATTAGGTCTTTGTAACTTGAAACATACACCTACAGTATTGGAATTGGTAGACCGGTCCACAATCAAACCTGTAGGAAAATTGGAAGATGTAACAATTTCAGTAGATTCATGGCACTATCCCGTAGATTTCCTGGTCTTACAGACACAATATTCAGTGGGCGATCATCCTTTGATCTTGGGTAGACCATGCATGGCTACTGCAGATGCTTACATTGGGTGCCGATCAGGGCACATGGTTATTTCCAATGGGCACAACATTAAAAAATTAGTGTTATACCCACTTGCAGAACCAAACCCATCCATAAAACTAGAAGGAAGCAAGAAAATTTTACCTAGGAAAGAGTCCGAAATAGAAAATGAGGAATTGAGGCCAGTTCTCACTATTGGACAAGCCCTTCAGTTGAAAATAGAATCAGAAGATGATGTCATCACCTCTTTTATGGATGATCCTTGCTCCATTTCTGAAACAAATCAACAATTCCTAAAATCTATCCTAAGCTGTGAGACTCAGGAAACAATTGAAACAACAGAAGGATCATAGTGGTTACCTGTTGATGCACCTAGTGAAAGTGTCCCAGTAGAACTAGAACTAGGAAAAACCCTGAATATTAATCCAACCCTGTCAGAACCTTAGAAGAAGCAACTTGTGGATGTACTTCAGAAACACAAAGAGGCCTTTGCCTGGGATTATATAGATATGAAGGGGATCCCTACTAATTCATGCACCCATCATATATACATTAAGGAGGATTGTCGTCCCGTGAGACAACCTCAGAGAAGGATGAACCCCACATTGAAAAATGTTGTGAAAGAAGAACTTCAGAAATTACTAGACGTAGGTTTTATTTACCCCATCTCAGATAGCCAATGGGTCTCCCCATTAGTAATGGTCCCTAAGAAAAATGGTAAATGGCGAATATGCATGGATTATCGAGAATCAAATAAGGCAACGCATAAAGATCATTTTCCTTTGCCATTTATTGATCAAGTTCTGGACACATTGGCTGGTAAAAAGTTTTTTTCCTTTCTAGATGGGTTTAGTGGGTATAACCAGATCCAGATAGCTCCCGAAGATCAGGATAAAACCACTTTCACATGCCCCTGGGGAACTTTCGCATACCAGGTCCTTCCTTTTGGCATGTGTAATGCTCCTGCAACGTTCCAGAGGGCAATTTTGGGAATCTTCTCTGATTTGATAGATGACAGTGTTGAAAAGTACATGGATGACTTTACTCCATATGGAGATTCATTTCTTGAAGGGCTGAAAAATTTAGAAAAAGTTCTCGAAAGGTGTAGACAAGCGCGTGTCTTGTTGAGCACGGAAAAATGTCATATGATGATGGAAGATGGAATTGTTTTGGGACATTTTATCTCAACTGAAGGAATTTGGATGGACCCAACAAAGAAAAAGGTAATTTAGCATTTCCTGACACCCAAAACGCCCACGCAGGTACGCTATTTTATTGGTTGTGGTGGCTACTACAGGCGTTTTATAGAAAATTTTGCTAAAGTAGCACATCCACTTTTTCAATTGCTAAGAAAAGATTCAGATTTTGTGTGGATAGAGGACTGTGATGCAACCTTTATGAGTATTAAGGAATTGGTCTGTAGCGCTCCAATCCTTAGAGGGCTAGACTGGGTATTACCTTTCCATATTCATACAGATGCTTCCCAAACATTGGTTGGTGCAGTATTAAGACAACAAGAGGAAAAAATACCATACACAGTTTACTATGTTAGTAAGAATTTGGCTCCTGCTGAATTAAACTACACAATGAATGAGAAAGAATTCCTTGCTGTCATTTATGCCATCAATAAATTCCAGCACTACATTAACGGGTATCGTACCTTTGTGCATACTGATCATACAACTATCAGGTATTTAATGAATAAACCTGTTACCCCTGGTCATATCACAAGATGGCTCTTGCTACTACAAGAATTTGATATCACGATAGTATATAAACTAGGGAAGGACAATGTGGTTGTAGATTTATTATCTAGGATAGAACATGAGGGTAAGGATACACCAATTGAAGATAATTTCCTAGATGAACATCTTTTTGCAGTATCTGCTAACACTCTGTGTTATGCAGATATTGATAATTATCTTGCTTCAGAGAAGGTGCCTCGACATCTGTCATATAAAGAGTAAAGGAAGATTATTCACCAGAGTACCCAATATTCATGGATGGCAGGATATCTCTTTCATACAGGGGCTGACCAACAGATTCAGCGTTGTGTGGCAAAAGATAATATCTATGAGATACTGAAGGCTGCACATGATGGACCTTGTGGAGGACATTTTGTAGATAAAAGAACAGGTCAAAAAGTGCTGCAAATGGGATATTATTGGCCCTCCATCTTTCGTGATGCCCGAGACTATGTCCGAAGGTGTGATAGCTACCAACGAATGAGACAACCTGGGAAAGAAGATGAAATGCCTCTATAGCCCCAGATAGTCCTTGAACCATTTGAGAAAGGGGCCATTGATTTTGTTGGACCCTTCAACCCACCTTTTCATCAGAAAGCTTACATCCTGGTCTGCACTGATTATGTAACTAAATGGGTAGAAGCCAGAGCGGTCACAAGAACAACATAACAAGTAGTGGCAGACTTTCTTTTTGAAGAATTTTTTTCCCGATATGGTACTCCAAGGGAAATTGTGTCCGATGGAGGATCACAGTTCACATCTCACATGATAGGAAAGCTGATGCAGAAATATGGAGTCAAACATAGAGTGACAACCCCCTATCACCCCCAGGAGAACGGGCAAGTAGAAAGAACAAACAAGGTATTGGAAAATATCTTGACAAAGATAGTAGCAAGTCATCGCCGGGACTTGGCACATAAACTTCCAGAAGCTTTATGGGCGTACAGAACAACATGGCGAAACACAACTGGGTTTTCACCATTTGAATTAGTCTATGGGAAAGTCCCCTTGTTTCTAGTGGAATTTGAGATCAGTACACTCAGTACAACTCTAGAAGTAGGCTTAGACCCATCAGAAGCACAAAAACACCGACTGGAACAACTGAATGAGTTAGACGAGATTTGGTTAGTAGCTATCCAGAAGACCACTGCTATTCAACAACAAAGAATGAAGTGGCATGATAAATTTATCAAAAGTAAGGTGTTTCACGTGGGAGATTGGGCATTACTTTACGATTCTCGATTTAAGGATTTCAAGGGCAAGCTTTGCACTCACTGGATGGGGCCATACCAAGTGGACGGAGTGTTTGACAATGGAATGGTTAGATTAATTACAATAGATGAGAATCATACCTCGTTCTTAGTAAACAGACACCGTCTAAAACTATACCACCATCCAGCCTCTAGAAACGGCTTTGTCAAACACCTCTCTAACTCATATGATTTAATGATTGTTGGAATGAAGGACACTCTCACTCTGCCTTTAAAAAAAATAAAATAATAATTAAAATAAAAAAATAAAAAAAATTATTTCTTACTTGTTTGTATTATTGCAGGGATAACAAACGAATATGACCAGGAGAAATGTAACACTCGACGCTGTTACTCCACCAGTGCTGCTATAAAGACATTGCTGTTACTCCACCGATGTCGTTACTCCACAAATGCCGTTACTTTTTCGGTGCCATTACTCCGCAACTGCCGTTACTCCGCCGATGCTGTTACTCCGCAACTGCCGTTACTCCGTCGGTGCTGTTACTTCGCAACTGCTGCTACTCCGCCGTCGCCGTTATTCTGTCATTGCTACTACTCGCCGTTGCTGTTACTCCTTGCTTCCGTTACACCCTGTTGCCGTTACTCCGTCAGACCTTTTTCTGCTACTCCACCATAAGGTAGGTCCCTAGGTACGTCTCCGCTGAATTTTATGGATTTAATTAAAATATTCCAAAAAGACATCAAAACGTGCCGTGGATGGCCATAATTAAGTTGGGGGGGGAACCATCATAACAAATGATGGCATACCACGATTTTTTTTTATGACACACGATCCTCATCAAACAAAATATAATGATTTCGATATTCCGTAATCATAACTTGATATGTCAAATGCGTACTCGTATGCGTAGAGTCATAATCGGTCACCTCCCCAACACGTTGCATTTAATTTCTGATAGTACCACCACAATCTTTCATCATTTCCAAACATACCAGCACTGTTTCATCCGTCATCCCCAAAAGCGATATGACGTTATTTCAGTTGCCAACGGTTTGGAGCCCTGTCATTTACCCCTACCAGCTAACTGCATTCGTCGTGCTGACTCCGCCTCTGCAGCAATGGGTGGACGATCTGTGCAGCATGAACCTGAAGATACAACGAGAGTTTAGAACAACTAGGAGGTATGGCAGGTCTTTGAGAACACGGGCTGGAATGTTTACTTTGATAGATTGAAAGGGTCGAACGAAGAAATCGCGACAGAATTCACACTCAAATTGAGAGAAGGAAGCTCTCGGGTCCACGGAATTGAAATTCCTGTGACAGAGGAAGCCATCGCAAAAGTTAGTGGAGTCCCTCAAAATGGATAGCGATGGTTTTCAAGAAGGTCTGTCCTTCCAGAGTTTCCCGAAGCCTTTTTACAGGCAGGAGAAAGCATTGTGCAGAAGGGTCGAGGATATGACCGAAATTCGTTGCCGCATCCATGGAAGGAGGTAGCATAATTCGTCATGAGATATATGACTTGCGAAGGAAGATACTCCACCATATTTAAATACCATCTTCGAATACTAACTCACCTGCAATTTCCCAAGCAGAGGATTTCTCACTGAATGTGCCTTATTTCTTATTGAGAAGCCTTCACCTAATGGCACAGTCGGCTCAGGAGTCGCGATAGGTATTGGCGACCATCACCCACCATGGGCTAGTTCAGCTATTAGTAATGAATGCCATCAGACAAATACTGATCCTGTGGGAACTGTTTCGGGACTCCACAGAGGAAGAAGTAGCAGCCACTGTGGCTGCTAAGGAAGATGAACTAGAAGCCACGGAGGAGGAAAATGCAGGTGAAGATGACTATGTTGACCAGGAGGAACCAGAAGAGATGGAAATCGAAGCTGAAGCATTCAAAGAAAAGGCTGCTCCCCAAGAGCAAGCCGAAAACATGGAATCAATGGAAGATGTGGAAGTTGACATAAAAAGGCCCACTAGTACCATGGATGAGGTTGTCCCACAAGAACCATTCTTGCCCGTGGAATTAGCAGAACAATTTGATAGCATGACAACTACAAAAGCGGGGTCACAACAGACATGAGTGGGTGAATTGATTGATATTGCGACCGAGGGTACTTCAAAAGGACCTCCTGTCACCATGGAATTGATGGAGGAGGATAACCAGCATGAAGAAGAGGTTGTGACCACCCCGACCACAGAGCCCATGGAAGAAGTGATGGGAGAACTAGGGCACGAGGTTGGAATCGAACCACAATAACTAGCGTCGACCTCGGGACCAAATATTGAAGATCCATGTCAGTTCTCCTTTTTCTCCTTTATTCCAAAAGGAGCAAGGTGAACTCATTCCCTTCTGCATACAGAAGAAGATCTCTCCATTCCTCCAATTCTATCACAAAATCCACAACTGTGTGGGGTGGATGATACTCAAACAGATACATCAGCAGGAGAGCATATTGCAGGGACACCACCGGTCGTGGTGAGCCTGCAACAAGGGGAATTAGCTGTAGGCGAAGAGGAGGGACCAAGCGAAGAGGTCCCGACGAATGAGCCAATGGAAGAGCCAGGCGAGAAGGTCGTAAGACTCCCATTCAAACAAAAACATCAGTTGCAATTGAAGGAGACAACATGGCTTAAGATGGAGGTTAGGAAACTAAGGAAACAGGTACACAAATTGCGGGAGAGGATGAAGAAATACAAGCAGAAAGCCAGAAAGTCCAATACCATAGGAATAGAAACAAAAACTCAGACGGACCAGGCAACCATAACCTCTGCTGCTACTCAAACAGACCCGGTCGAGCGATTGTTTGAAGACCGTGAGCATGCCTTAATGGTTGAAGTGTAGACTTGGAAATACACTGTGACTCAGTATCAAAACGAGATCAGAAGAACGCAGGAACGAGCCTCCACAACTATTTTTGAATATGTGGAGCGTATAGACATCATGAGATTAAGGCATGTGAAGCAGCAGCTCAAGATGGAGCAGCTGCAAAAGCAAGTGGCAAAACTGAAAATGGATAAAGAGCATATGTTTAGTTTGGCGCAAGAGGTGATGACATGTCACCCCCCTGATTCTAGTTATTCTTTATTCTTACATGAACGTTTTCTTCTATTCTGCATGGAGAGCATAAAAAATGAGATTAGTTATAAGATAGAAAATGGTGTACAATTCCTCCGAATAATGAGGCACCACGACGTGCCAACTTAGCATTTGATGTGTGAATTTTACCTGCATGGATATCTGCTGCGCCTGGACAGAGACTTCAATCCGGTCCCATATGTGGGAGACGTCCATTTAAGAGACCTCCCTCTTACACTTTCAACCAAATTAGTTGGCAGAAGGCTTTTAACACATTTGAATCTAATCAGGTTACAAAGTCATTTATGGTAAGAGGAGAACCTGAGAGGTCAGTCACCATGTTTAATAAACACAACACCTTTTTGGGAATTGAGGCGAATAGAGATAGAATGCCGAGGACAAAAAATTGGTGCCTTGATATTTGCGTTAAGCAAATAGTCACATTTCATGAAGAAGCCCTTGATTGCTGTCAGAAAAGGTGGATGATGACACCTACAGTTGTCCGGAACAGGGAACCTTTTGGGGAAACAAATTTTGCACGTGTTCTCCCCAGAGTGCCCAGATATGTGGCATGTGTCCGAACAAGTGGGATTCGATGGATGGGACTCCGATTTCAGTTTCCCACTATTTGGTTGGCAGTAGAAGATTACACTCCAACATATATCGTCCTAGAAGATTGGTGGGAATACGTCCACCTCTCAGATGGTTTTAAATTTCCAGGAACAAAGATGGCCGAAGAATACGATCTCGCCCATTTTCAGGAATCCAACAGTCAGCGAAATCCAGACCTGCGAAAGCGGAGAAATGCATGAGGGCATGCAAAAGACTAGTTGGGGGGAGATGTTGGGCACTAAATCAAGCTATCTTTCTGCTACATTTCCATTACCTTTTTGACCTTTTTACACTTATTTACCTATGTTTACTATGCTAAATCCGTGAGGTAATTACCCCTACCTTGTCTATTGGAATATTTTATTAATGAAGTAAAAGTCACGTAGTTTTACCTATTCGCAACACTAAAACGAATGTTTGACCACAGCTTCTGGAGAACAGGACCAGGGCTTCATCCCACAACAGATCCACCCTTTACAACAACAACCAAACCATAAAGAGGCCACGCAGCTGGAGTCATAGATCCCTGAACCATCTTGGGCATTTCACTGATCCTGTCCATTTGGTACTGGTGCCGTTCTAACTAATGCATATTTTTGGGGATACGGTTACCATGTTTTTGGGGAAGAGGTTGTTCTCCCTTTTAATGTATAAAAGACAGTTTATTCCTGTAACGGGGGATGTCCCCATTGAGATTGTAATAACCTTTTTCATATTTATAAAGCACTACCTATTTTCCTGTCTTCATCTTCGTTGTAACCAACGTAGCCCTGATCAGAGAGCTGGGCCCGCTCTTCTGATCAGGTGCTGCATCTTCCTATGTGTGTTATTTATTAGTTTTATGCTTGCTGTTACAATGTGTTATTTAGCAGTTTATGCTTGCTGTTACAATATGTTATTTAGCAGTTTATGCTTGCTGTTACAATGTTATTTCTTGGTTTATGCTTGCTGTTACAACGTGTGATTCTTATGAGTGCCTTTCGGAAGTTGTAGTTAATCCAGTTGACAATAATGTTTTGAATCTTAAATCGTGAACCCTTGGACATAATGAATTGTACTCTTGCCCCTGCATATACCTTGCGCGTTTCCTTGAAAGGATACGCACCTGGATTGATAAATTAATGTAGGAAAAGGGTGAATAAATCGTTCATACCTGGACCCCAACAACGACCCCTAGGAGCAACTTTCATTTCTATAGCCAAAGCTCTCTGTAAAGATTTTTCTAAAGTTGGATTTTCAAATAGCTCTACTTATCAATAGAATTGAATCAATAAACCAACAACAAACTTTTATATGAGTACCTCTTCCAGATCTGGAATGTGCAACAAGAGGCACAACTTGTAGAAGAAGTCTATGTAGCCTTGCACTCTTTGCGAAGGGAGTTGTGGGACCTGGTGCCGCCTGATCCAAAAAGATTGCACATACTTGGGTGGGTGGAAGCAGTTTCTCAATGCCTCAGAAATTTGAGCCTAGCTTCTGATGAGTTTGGAAGTAGAGCATTTTGGAGCATCCCCAATATCTACCAGGAATGTGATCTTCTCTTGCTCTGTATCCCACCGGGTTTGTGCAAGTCCTTCTAATTGCAAGGCTACAATCTGGAGCTTTCTCTCCTCAGTAAGGCATGTACATGTATTAAAATAGTTGGAGAGGCTATGGATCCAAGAATACACAACTTCTCCACTGGTTTGACTAGCAAATTTGGGTAGTTGGATTCGAGTGTCCAACCAGAAGGGGTCTGGATTGTTTTGTTGTTGCATTCTGAGCTAATCATTGAGAACAGAGACAAGATATTGGAAGGGATTTGAAGTGTTGGAATATGTGTCTACTGCTAAGGGATCTCTTCAAGGAGGCATTGTGAGGCCAACTGTAGATCAAGGCAAACTTATGTTGCAAAACTGAAAAATGGGTCAGGCTCTGTTGTGTGAACAGAGGGCGCAAAACCCCGGAGCAAAGGAGCTGAACTGGTCTAGAGGGAGAGATATATATTGTTTTAGATCTATGAAACTCCTCTCTATTGTAGTGGAGATATGTGCGCCCTTGGGGGTATGAGATCTGTTGATCCACTTGCATGAATATGTAAACCTTGAAACAGGTTAAATCTGAACTATTTCATGAAAAAACCCAAAATTGTTTTTTGGCTCAATCTTCAAGATCATAAGATTTTCTGTGGATCTTGAAGCTCTGATACCAATTAATCTACTTAAGAAGGAGATCAAATGGAGAAGGTGACCAAACAAGCCATTTTCCGATAGGTGACCAAAAACTCAGCAGGGGCACAAATCTGAGTAGGGGAGCACCATTGGTTTGGGGAACCAAGCAATGGAGATCCAATGCCGGGATGATATGAGAGTAGCCAAGAGGATTGGGATGTATCAGTGTGAGTCCAGGGGATCAAAGGGAGAAGATGAGTGCAACGATAGAGGAGGGTGCACTTACTTCATCCCAACAATGGAAAAACCAGCAAGGGCGCAAAACCTAGGTTGGTGCGCCCTCTTGTCTGCCTAAGGAAACTTGTAGAAATAGACTTGTCCCTTGAGATATTGGTTAGCTAACTGGGTAAGATCGCTCTCAGATGTGGAAGAATGTCAAACAAAGCATCTAGGGTGAATCCATGAAGAAAGGCACACTGGATAAATCTGAGATCGACCCATATGCTAAAATGCAGCAAAAACATGAAGTATAAACTCAGACAACAAAAAAAAGTGAGACAAGTAGCTTCAGGGAAAGACAAGAATGCTTTATTTGAGTCTCGGTTCATCTTATATACTGAGGGAACCATTTATTTACATATGCATAGATAAATAACATCATAATGTGAAACGGGTCGAGCCTAGTTAGCTGAATTGTGCACCCTAGGTGGGCGTTCCCCTAGGTGGCCTCCTTGGTCCACGCTATCTTGGAAAAATGATCAAAAACAAAAAAAATCGTCATTTCCCCTCTTGGTGGATGGAAGGATGACATGTAGCTCATTGAGATGGATTCCCATGGCTTATCAGGAGTAGGCAGGGGGGTGTACATGCCCTATTTCTTAGTGGTCGGTTTGGCAATAACGAAGGCAGTGCAGGACTTGATATATCTGCTGAGATCCTGTCGAAGTTTCGACCAGTAGAAATTTTTCTGCAACACTGCCACTGTCTTTTTGACGTCGAAGTGTCCTGCCACTCGACTGTAGTGGGTTTCCAAAATCATCTTCACTAGCTCACTTTATGGAAAGAAGAGATGGTCCAGTCTTCACAATAGCTCATCCCGAAGATGGAAATTAGTGACAATTGCATTTGCACCCAACATTTGGTATGTGGTGGCGAAGTCAAGGTCTGTCTGTTAAGAACCAAATATCAATATAGCATAGAAAAATCTCAGAAAAAGTACTCAACACCTTGAAAAAGAGATAATTTCAAATAATAAGCCTCTTCGAGGGGGCAAGCTCCTTTTACCCCACTTAAATGCTCAAGTACAAGATGATTCAAAATGAAAATGTCTCCTCGTTATATATAGGAGACTAGGAGGTATAATTACAACCAATGGCCTAAAGCCGACATAAATAAAATAACATTACTAATATAATATGCCCGAATTAAGGGGTAATGAGCCAATATTAGGGCTAAACATGCCCCTCCCCTTGAGACAAGTGTTGGCCGCAATGCTTGAGTAACTCTGGATGCTTCTGTATAAAAGACTCATCTTCCCAAGTGGAATCTTTAGCCGATAGTTTCCTCCATTTAATGAGATACTCTGAAATGGATCTATTCCTCAGCTAGTGAATTCTTGTGTCAGTGATGGATTCAGGCTCCAATATGATTTTTCCTTCCTCGTCAAGTTCTGGAAATATAGTTTGAACTGGGATCTTGTCGCCTATAACCTTCTTTAAGCATGAAACATGGAAAACTGGGTGTATTCGTGAAGATGCAAGAAGCTCCAATTTGTATGCCATAGTACCAATCTTTTGCGACACCTTATAAGGGCCATAGTACTTTGGTGATGATTTATTATCCTTCTTGGCTTGCTTGAGGGACATCTGTTTGTATGGTTGTAGTCTTAAAAATACCCAATCCCCTACTTCAAAACTTCTTTCACTACGATGTTGATCTGCT
>ML781891.1:0-32984 GCA_009831015.1 Picea engelmannii | reverse complement strand
CACACCAAAAATACTACAGACTGTCCATGATCCAATGAAACCAGTCCCACTCAATTTGGATACTCTAGGAAGAAGTTATGATTGTTTTACCTGGAACACCTTCTTGAGACTAGTCAATAGGACTAGTCAGATACCCTATCTTATACATGGTGTATATACAAATTTAAGATGACCCAGAAGTCGAAATTTTTACCACAGATACCTTACTAATTTCTGTAAACATCCTGTGGATTTTAGGGTCTGAAACATTACAGAAAATTTTTTATAGCGAAAATTCCGCAATGACTCAGTTCAGGATGATTCCATAACCCTATCTTGTATAGGTTGTATCTATGAAAGTATAAGGCCTCAAGAGATGAATTTGGAACCCAACATACCTTGATCCATCTACTAAATATCCTCCAATCCATTCCTTCTGAAATGTTGTAGAAAACAAGTTATAGCTAAAATTCCAAGGTGTCTCAGATGTAGCAACGAATCCCCAAGACCTTGAGCTCTGATACCATATGTTAAGAACCAAATATCAATATAGCATAGAAAAACCTCAGAAAAAGTACTCAACGCCTTGAAAAAGAGATAATTTTAGATAATAAGTCTCTTCGAGGGGGCAACCTCCTTTTACCCGACCTAAATGTTTAAGTACAAGATGATTCAAAATGAAAATGTCTCCTCGTTATATATAGGAGACTAGGAGGTATAATTACAACTAATTTCCTAAAGACGACATAAATAAAATAACATTACTAATATAATATGCCCCAATTAAGGGGTAATGAGCCAATATTAGGGCTTAATACTGTCTCATAGAGGTTGGGCCATCCGTAGGTCTCGTGGCCATAAGAGTCTAGCACCGTGGTGAGTTCCATGACTAGAGGTCGGCTGAGGCAATCAAGGACTCAATTGGTACTGCATGTTTTATACTTGATGTTGAGGTGGAACTGCTGCAAGTATGTGGACCAATTCTGATGGCGGTCATTTTGCAATTTTCCTTGTGTCTGCATGAACTGTAGTGGCTTATGATATGTGTGGATGACTGTCTCCTTCTCGAGAATGTAATGTATCCATTAGAGACATGATTTGACAATGGAGTAAATTTATTGTTAGTAAGTAGGGTACTTATGAACATCATATGATAGTGTCTCACTATGATAGGCCACGAGGTGGCCATGTTGAGTGAGAATTTTGCCCACAACATCATCCGAAGCATATGTCTCGATCTCAAAGGGCTGCTGCAAGTCTGGTATAGAAAGTATTGGAGCTGAGCACAAGCGTTGTTCTAAATCATTGAATGCTTGCTATTGGGACATGACCCACACAAAGTTTTCCTTACCACCACCCCTGGTTACTTGGCTGAGGGCCCATGCAATATGGGAGAATCCCAACAAGAACCTGCGATAGAAATTGGTAAGGCCTAAGAAGCTCTGAAGCTCAGTGAGTGTGGTTGGGGCTGACCAATCACAAATGACCTAGATCTTGGCTGGATTCACATGCACACCATGCTGATCCATGATGTAGCCTAGGTACTAGACCGTGCCAATGAAAAAGGATATTTTTTCCAATTTGGCAGATAGCTTTTACTGCCGCAGGGTGTGCAAAACCTACTGAATATTCTGCAAGTGTTCCACCTAAGTCTAGATGTAGATGAGGATGTCATCTAGATACAACACTACAAAAGTATTGGTGAAAGGTCGCA
Organism: Picea engelmannii; assembly: GCA_009831015.1. NCBI lineage: Eukaryota > Viridiplantae > Streptophyta > Pinopsida > Pinales > Pinaceae > Picea > Picea engelmannii. The sequence goes on along the minus strand of ML781891.1, from coordinate 31,291 downwards.
GGATATCATCCATCATCCTGATGAAAATTGTTGGAGAATTTATCAAACCAAAGGGCATGACCAACCATTAAAAAAGACCTTATTTTGACTTGAAGGTAGTCTTCCATACATCTATCTATTCTATGGGGACCTGGTGGTAGCCAAAATTCAGATCAATATTACCGAAGTATTTTCCCCCCTTGAGCTAATCAAGGAGATCATCGATTTGGGGAATCTGGTACCGGTTCCTGACTGTGATTTTATTTAGGGCCTGATAATCAATGCAGAGTTGTCAGGTCCCGTCTTTCTTCTGCACTGACATGATTGAGCTCCCACAAGGTGATTATATGGGATGGATGGGCCCACAGTGGAACATTTTTTGGATTCGTCACTTGATATCCTCATTCTCTAACAAAGAGCGATGGTAGACTGGCCCATTGGAAAATGGATTGCCAAGGGTCAGATCGATGGGATGCTTGACCTAACAGTGCAGAGGTACTCTGGTAGGTGAGGAGAAGACATATTTGTATTCTGCCACGACCTTGTCTACTTTCTTTTCCTGTGTGGAGAGGTTGGCCATAAAGGCCCTAGATGTGGTTGCTATATTTTGCTCGCTCTGAGAGTGAAACACTAAGAAGATAAACTTATCGGTCTGAGAGATGACCTTTCTACATTTCTTGGCATAGATCAAGGAAATAAAACTAGGTGGGATTGCTTCGGGTATCCTATACAATTTCCTATTCAAAGTAATAATAACACTATGAGGCCTCGAATCATATATAGCATGAAGTTTCCATAAATAAGGTTGGCTCAAAAGAACATTACAAAATTTGAGAGGTGCAACATCACACAATACCTCATCTTTGAGGGGCTTGATGCCGTACGACATGTGACATTGTTGGTTGATGCAAAGATCGCTTCCTTGGCGGAGCCATCCAATGGTGTAGGGTTGTGGGTGTGGTGTTGTCAACATGTCTAGATGCTTGATGATCTCTTATGATATGAGGTTCTTCTGGCTACCGCTATCAATGATAAAGTGTAGCAGGGTGCCTTTTACCTACATCTGTGAATGAAAGAGGCGCTTGCCTTCTTCTGGCTCGTCTGGTTCACCAGAATGGACCTTGGTGGTAGCAATGGTGGCACTGGGTTCTATGTCAATGATCCATCTCCCCCTTTCTATTTCTGACTCATAGTCAAAACCCGCATCTAATTTAGAGGCTTTCACCTCAGCCACCAATGATTGGTTTGAGCGGAAATCAACAATGTTATGCCATGGGCTCTTATGGAAGTCGCACCACTTCCCGGTATCTTTCTTTGTCTTTTTGATGTCCTTCTTTTCTTATGGCCTAGAATGGTTGTCCTGAGGCTATCTGTCTTTTCTCTGTCCTTTTTTCTACAGGTTGGGGCTTCCCTTTACTTGATTTTGATGTGAGTGGTTTCCAGGCCCAAATTGCCACATATTTTGTTTAATATTTTGCTCAATTTTGGTGGCATATCTATAGGCCGCGACCAAGGACGAGATGTCAAAAAACTCCATTTCAGTATGGATGTATCTATGCAGATCACTACGATAATTGAGCACTAGATCTTGCTCATAATATTTGATACCCAACTTGGTGCGCAAGGTATGGAAGATATTTGTGAAATCTGGCACTGCTTGGTCTCTTTCCTGCCATAGTGTGGTCCATTTTGTATATAGGTCATCATAACTTATGGTAGGGTAGTATTGCTCCTTGATAACATCCCTGAAGGTCTCCCGAGTGACCGTGACAGTAAATAATGAGGGTTTCTCTGTTTCCTTTTGCTCACATAAATTCTCCCACCAATCTTTGACACGGGGAACGACTTTGAGGAGTGAAAACGTGATCTTTTCTCTGTTCGAAAAGTTATGGACAAAAAAATATTCTTCTAGCAAATTCAATCATTTGTCTACAACATCTGTGTCTATCTTACCTTCAAATATGGGAATATCAAAGTTGATTTCTACCTTGAAGAGGCGACGCCTCCACTTGAGGAATATGCGTTGCCTGTTGGTAGTCGCCGAAGGATTTGCGCAAAACTATCCATCATTTCATTCCTCTGTTGCATGAGGGCTTCCATGAGCAACATTTTGAAAGGATATCCTGTCCCTTCGTATTTATTTTCTCCCACCATGAGAGGTCACTTGCATGTGCGAGAGCTTTTTTCCTCAAGAGAAACAAGCTCGAGACCCAATTCTTTGTACCTTGACCTCGTCGGGGACATGCATTAAGAACGACAAGGAGAAGACCGCTCTGATACCACTAGTCTGGATTTTATGAGCATAACAAAATGAATACATATTATTATTATTATTGACATATAAACATAAGAATAACAACGATACAATAACAACGATACAATAAAACTGGTTTGTATTCAATAAGAAAGTGTGCCAAAACTGTAAAATGCAACAGAAAACAAGCTTCCTAGTATGGTAGCAGCTTATCTCTGAGAAGAGATGTGATGACTGCGCTCATTCTCAAGAATATGGTTACAATGAGGCTCTCCAATCATTTTTACAATAAACAATAATTCCAAAACCCTAGACAGACAAAAACCTAACCCTAGGAGATGAAGCGCCAAAAGTCATGTGGGCCCCGTTGGGGTAAGTTAGTACATCAACTTCTCAGGGTCATAACTTTTGCATACTATCTCCATTTTAGGCGCACAATATCCCATTGGAAAGGTCTATCCAAGGAATACTCATTTTTCCATTAGAATTTGACTCTATTAACAATTTGACTATGGAGATCCCTTAAAAAACTATTTAGGGCCTCAAAACGACCTCAGAAGTTGGGGACCCAAAAACTAGAAAAAAACTACCAAACTGGAAATCTGTGAAAATGAGCCAGTTGGAATAGGTGGGAGGCCACCGAAATCCATATGGATCAACCCCACACATATATCAAAGAGCTATAGCACAAGGAAAACCCTTGTCTGTAGGAACCCTGAAAACCCCAACCCTTGGGAAGGAAACAAAACATAAAAGGAACATAGAAGATCTATTTCCGTGAAACCTTTCCTCCGACATTCGGGTTTCAAAAATTACAAAAAAAAAGGAACAATGAAGATCTATTGCCCTGCAAAATTTCCTCCTACATTCGGGTTGCAGAAATTACTATACATTTTTTTTGTTAAGAATTTGAGCATTTCGATACTACGATATTATTCAGATATGCATAATACCCTAGCGAAGTTAAAAAAAATGGAAAAGGAAAAAAGGAGCAAAAAAAACCAGAGTATGCGGCTTGCCAATACCCTTATTTGAGACACATCTCATTGAATTCCCCCTTTCTCTTGGATTATTGACACCTATCATTTTAAACGTTTTTTTTACCTCCACGTACCCTTATTTTATACCTATCTCATTGGATTCCCCTTTTCTCCCTGATCGTTGTGACACCTATCATTTTAAACTTTTTTTTTACTTCCCCGAACCCTTATTTTAGACATATCTCATTGGATTCCCCTTTTCTCCTTGATTGTTGTGATAACTATCATTTTTTTTTTTTTTTTACCTTCCTGCACCCTTATTTGATACCTATCTCGTTGCATTCCTCTTTTCATACTCAACACACTCATATATATCATTTTTCACTCTTTTTTCGATGGTCCCACTTCCCCTCTTCCATTCCCCTCCNCTATCATTTTTTTTTTTTTTTTTACCTTCCTGCACCCTTATTTGATACCTATCTCGTTGCATTCCTCTTTTCATACTCAACACACTCATATATATCATTTTTCACTCTTTTTTCGATGGTCCCACTTCCCCTCTTCCATTCCCCTCCACCCATGGCCACCACTCAAAACCAAGAATTCCTTCACTTGCAATATGAATCCAAACAACACAAGGTAGACATCCAAAGATTGACCTCTGAATTTGCTTCCAATAATTCCCACTTGGACACCTTCGAAGCCAAAGTTACAGGCGAATTGGCAGAGGTTAAGGGTGAATTGTCCTCCCTCACCTAGTGGTTGAAACAATCCATTGGATCTTGCTCCCTTGAACAACCTTCCCACTCTGAAGGTGAGAAATCTTCCCATAATATGGCCCTTCATTCCAATTCCCTTCCTCGTGACCCTCGCCTTCCTCGAGTTGAAGTGAAAAAATTTGATGGATCTGATCCCACTGGTTGGGTCACCCAAATGGAAAATTATTTCTCCTTGCATGACATTACTGATGATCTGGCCAAACTTCGTTATGGTGTCCTCTATTTAGATCTAGAACGTTGGCAATGGTGTAGAAAGACACGCCGGGGGTATGTTGCTTGGAGTCAGTTTGTGGCAGAGCTATATGACCGCTTTGACACTGACACCCACTATCTTGGCTGTTTTACCAAGTTGAAGCAATCTGGTACATTGGAAGAATTTATTTCTCCCTTTGAACAATTGGATTTTAGAACATAGGGCATGTTTGATGCCGTCTTCCGGGAATGTTTTATCAGTGGCCTTAAAGAGGAAATTCGAGCCCATGACCTCATGGTTCACCCTCATACTTGGTTGGAAGCTACTCAATGTGCTAAAGAACCCCAAAAAGTTATCTTTTCTCAGACCCGCAAACCTTCCTTTGTTCCTCACACTCGAGCTACTAACCTTTCCCCTCCTCCCACTCCCCTCAAGATCTAGAAATTAACCCAGGCTTAAATGGTGGAACACCAACTCAAGGGCCTTTGTTATAATTGTGATGAAAAATATTTTTTGGGGCACAAGTGTAAGGAAAAAAACTTTTATATGGCCATCTCTAAGGATGTTTCCAAAGAAGAGCTCAAGACCCCCCTTGTGGCAGCGTTACCCAAGCAAACTGATATTACTCAACCCGATCCAATGGATATTACTCCACCCTCTAACCAACGAGAAGTAGAACATATAATTTCATTGAATGCTGCCACTGGCTTCTTTGCTCCCCAAACCCTCAAGCTCATTGGCTACATTAAGAATCAAAAGGTCATCATCTTAATTGACAGTGGCAACACTCATAATTTTATTCACCGTTGTATTTCCCAAGAAACCCATTTCCATATACATGCAATCAACAAGTTTCAAATCATGATTTCCAAAGGTGGTTCCATGAAGTGTGGGGGGGCATTGTGAAAATGTGCGTCTCCAAATTGGGTAGTACCACCTGAAATCTCATATGTTTTCTATTGACATGGGTAGTTGTGATATTGTTCTTGATGCAAAATGGTTACACACTCTTGGTCCTATCCTCATGGATTTTAAGAAATTAACCATGCAATTCCAACATGTGGGAAAACAATATAAATTCCAAGAAATCATAGCAGGATCCCCTGAGATCATTAGTTCCCATCGAATGGAAAAGCTCCTCAAGAAAGGCCATTCTGACATTATTTCCCAACTCCATTCTATTCAAGCAATTGAAACACCTGTGGTGCATCCTGACCTCCAATGTATGATCTCCAAACACCAAGATGTTTTTTCAACTCCCCAAGGACTTCCTCCTTCTTGTGGTGTTCATGATCATTCCATTCCTCTCATCCCTGAAAATCTTCCTCCCAATGTTCGCCCTTATAGTCATCCCTTTTCCCAAAAGAATGAAATTGAGAAAATTGTTCAAGAATTTGTAGCCACATGTGTTATCAATAATATCCACCCTAGTTCCAGACCCTATTCTTCCCTTGTGGTCACAATACTCAAAAAATAAGGTACTTGGCGTATGTGTCCAAACTTTCATGCCCTCAATAAACTCACCATCAAAGACAAATTTCCCATTCTTTTCATTGATGATCTATTGGATGAACTAAGTGGTGCTCAATATTTTACTAAACTTGATCTTCGTTCTGGCTACCACCAAATACGTATGCAAGAGAAAGAGATTCCTAAGACTTATTTTCGCACTCATGAGGGTCACTATGAATTCTTGGTCATGCCCTTTGGCCCGTGTAATGCTCCCTCCACTTTCCAAAGTCTCATGAACCATGTTTTACATCCTTTTCTCCTAGTTTTCTTTGATGATATTCTCATCTATAATAAAACCTGGGTAAACCAACTTACCCATGTGGATCAAGTTCTCAGTCTACTCTCTTAGCACCAACTTTTGCTCAAGAAATATAAATGTTCCTTTGGAGCTTTGGAAGTGGAGTACTTGGGTCATATTGTCGGCAAGGATGGTGTAAGGGTGGATCCTAAGAAAATAGAAGCTATGCAGGATTGGCCATGCCCAAAAAATCTCAAGAGCTTGCGTGATTTTTTGGGTTTAACAAGATATTATCACAAGTTTGTTAGGAATTATGGAAAAATTATAGTGCCTCTTACCGCTCTCCTAAAAAAGAATGCTTTCACTTGGACTCCAACAGATGATCAATCATTTCATGCATTGAAAGAAGCCATGTGCACAACTCCCATCTTGGCCCTTCCTGAATTCATAGAGACTTTTGTCCTTGAATGTGATGCCTCCAGGGAAGGCATTAGCGAAATTCTCATGCAAGAGGGTAGACCCTTGGCCTTCACTAGAAAACAACTATTGGAGTGACATATTGGCCAATCAATATATGAAAAGGAAATGTTGGCTATTATGCATGCTGTGGATCTATGGCATCCTTATCTCTTGGGGCAACGCTTCCAAATTAAAACTGACCATCAGAGCCTCAAGTATTTCCTAGAACATAGGATTTCATCCCAGGAGCAACAAAAATGGGTGACCAAGATATTTGGATATGATTATGAGATCATTTATAACAAGGAAAAATAAAATGTAGTGGATGATGCTCTGTCCAGAAAATACGAAGAAGAAGGATCCCTTTTTTTCCTCTCTTTCATTGTACCAGATTGGCTCCAAGTTGTTCACCAAGACCGGATGCAAGACCCCAAAACTTATCGTCTGATCCAACAATTGAAAGATAATTCTCTAGTTTCTCTAGCGTAATCTTGGCACAATGAAGAGCTTCACTACAAAGTCCGTCTATATTTAACCCACCAATTGCAACTTAAATCCATGATGCTTTCTAAGCTTCATGCTTCACCCACAACATGGAATTTTGGGTTTACAAAAACCTATGAACGAGTTAAACGTTCCTTTTTTGGGATGGTATGAAACAAGATGTCTACACCTTTGTGGATGAATGTGATGTATGTCAATGCAACAAGGGGGAAACTATCAAAGCTTTGGACGCACTACAACTGCTTTCGATTCCACTAGCTATTTGGAGAGACATTTCTATGAATTTCATTGTGGGCTTACCCAAATTTGGAAATAAGTCAGTCATTATGGAGGCAGTTGATAGCCTTTCCAAATATTCTCATTTTTTTTTCTCTTCAACACCCATTCACAACATCAACAATGAAAATATACAACTCCAAAAGATGCCACCTGGGAGTCGACCACTATTCTCCAAGAATTTCGTCATCTCAAGCCTTGACGACAAGGCTATTCTTCAAGGGGGAGGGCATGTTAGGGACCTAAACCCCTAAATTCTCATGTAGGTAGAATAATATATTTCCATGTAATAAAGGTCGATACTATTTAATAAGTCCTATTTAATAAATATGAACAATTCAATGTAAGAAGACCTAATAGAAGCTTCCACTTCTAGAAAGATCTTCCTCTAGAATGTTCTTTAGAAGATATAATTAGTATAAATAAGAGTATAATGTAAGAGGGATTTGTCTTGGGAATTATTGTAATAGAGCTTTTCCCTTCTGGAGGTTTCCCCCTCTAAGAGGAAAGTTATCATTGTTTCCTATCAATAAAGGTATTATTTAGGTGTTGTGATTCCATATATTCTGTTGTACCGCTGCTATATTTCTGTTCTCTATTGTTATTATGTTGGTATTCACTACAATATTCCTATTTTATGATATTATAATATATTTGGTGCTGAAAAGTTGATGAAGGTGGACACTTTGGAGAATGTTGTAGATTCATTAACAAAATCTGTGAGCACTGAGAATTTATCTTAGTGTAGAGGATCTATGGGCATTGCTGCACTAGTTTGTCGATTATGTAATCATGTAACCTTCGGTATGCAAAGAAAACAACAAGTGGGAGAATCTTGGGTATGTGTTATATTCTTTGCGAAATTGATCCCATTTATTGTACAATGATATGGGAGTAAAGGGGGTCTAGGGGGGTTCGGGAGTGGGAGACCCCGATAATTTTTTTTTCGTTCGTTTTCAACGGTTTTTTTGTGTTTGTTTTTGGTGATTTTTTGGAACATGGTTTTTATCGATGGTTTTCTAATTCCATTTAATAAATTAGGGTTGTTGAAAAATCTAGTTCAATGGATTACGGTTTTGGATGTCGTAGGATCCTATATGTATGTTTTCTTATAAACAATGAAGAAAATAATGAATAGAAACTCTAAAAATGTTGTTGGTTTTCCCGGTTTGGGTTTCTAGGGTAAAAATCGTTGTGTAATGTGTTTGTGTGCCACTATATATTTTTTATTTTATTAAGAATTTGTTTGCAGTAATTATTTGTACAAGGTTAAAATCTACACTGTGGAGTAGTGAAAGGAAATACCTTCCAATACTCCTAAGGGATTGTTAATATTGAAATGAGTGGTATGAATTAGACATGAATTAGTAAAAATAAGTATAATTTTAATCACCCTTCATCCCACAAAAAAAAATAAAACTAACTAATAATGAATTCTAAAATATGTATCCAATGAAGAGAGTGATTATGTAACCATGACTATTGGCACGTTGGTTTACTAGCATAAATATTTGATTGCATTGTATAATGCTTAGTGTGCTAGTGATGCATACATAGTGAATGACAATTTCATTTCACAAAATTATTAATATCTGAAAGTGATTGAATTATTAGTGTGTTATAACTCTGAGATCATTTCATGGGAGGTTGTAAATGTTGCGATGAAAGTATCATATGCATGGATATTCACAATTTGTTTGGTTGATTGAAAAGTGTAGATTGCAGGTAGAAATGTATTGGATATGGCAATGAGTGTAAGTCCATAATGAAGACTAGATGCTACCACATGCAAATGAAAAACATTATAAGAAGGATCTCATACTTGTGAAATCTGATTTCTATATGAAACATATTTGAAAAAAAAAAAAACTGATTGAAATTATTATGATGATATCTAATGGTATATGTATGCATATGATACAAGTGAGATGATGGATATGTCTAGTAAGGAAAGATGATGGCTGCTGAAGCTAAAAATCACAGGGAGGATTCCATTGTAGTTACATTGGAACCCTATGATATGCCTTGATCACCTTGAGTTATGTTATGTTATATTAGAACAAGCTAGTGGGTTTCCCTAGTAGTAAGACTCTATAATTCCACGCTCTTATTGTGCAAGAAAGTCTTGGAAAATGATGGATCAATTGAGGGATAGTTTAGTAGAGAAGGGGATTCCTAAGCCTAAAGGGTGAGTGACTACAAGGAAGAGGCGACTTGAATGAATCTATTGTGATAGATTCATGTTAAATGCTAGTTGGGATCATAAGTGCATTATATACATTGGGTGTGTCCGAGAAAACAATGAGTTGAGTCTTGTGTGTGGAAACCATATGGAGTAGATACATATTCATATAAATAAGAATTGGGATAAATTCCATACTTTATCTTGCATTATGAATATACATGCTTCGGTTTTGAACTTAAAATTCATAATTTGGAATTCATATCAATTAAATACTTAATGCATAGAAATGGCTATGATATACATTTTTACTTTGAATCTAATTGTTGTAAGCATATGTAGGAATGCTAAAACTTTGGAGGTGTACCAAAATAGGGAAGGGAATGACATTGCAGGTACAACTAAAGAATGAAGACATAAACATTGTTTCAATAAAATAACACTGAGGATGGTGTTATTCCAAGGGGGAGGGGATGCAATGTCCTATTTTCAACCCTTTGGGATGATCTGAACTTGATCTTGTATATGTTTAAATTCTTTGCACGTGCGCATGTGCACGCGCGTGCACACAAACACACACACACACACACACACACACACACACACACACACACACACACACATTATTGCTATGCCTTATTCACACCATGAGGTAGACATGCCATAGTGATTTTGAATAATTGTAAACATTGTTATTTTTGAGTTAATAAAATAACCAAGACTAACTGAGCATGGGCAGCTAAATGGGATATGTGATCCGAAAATATTTTTTAACGACAATGGTTGAGTTTTAAAGAATGAGTTATTTTACCATTTAGGAAATTAATGAAAGAGGATGAATTAATGAAGAAACATGGCAGGAATAAAGCAATATACAGAACTGGAAATAAGCACGAAGAACAACAAACCATAAACACCAAAGTGATAACGAAATTCGACAATCTCGCCTACGTCTTCGGGCCTTCGTCTTAGTGGGTGAGGATTTATTATTTATGTTCTAAGCTTCAAACGTACATCATAAAAGTTCCGATGGATTACAAAAATGAGCTATATGTGTTCTTCTAGATCTCAAGAACCCATCAAAACTGACGGCACTGAAAACAGATGAATGAAGCTTCCTGAAATGGCCCACAAAGTTTCTATCCTCAATGGCTTCCCTGCATAAAAATGGCTTTGCCTCAACAATTCATCAACATTTTCCTGATCTGAACCTCCCTATGGATTCAACAACCTCTGGTTTATATAGAATTGAAGTTGGCAACAAACTCCCAACTTCTCCTCAAGATCTGGCCTCAAAAGAGCCCAAGATCCTCCAAAAATGGACTAAATCTCCCAAAACTGGTTAAACATCCATTAAAATCTTTTAATATAGTCACAAAACCCACTTTTGGGCTAATATAGGGTGCAACCCCCCTATTCGTAGGCCCCTGGTCGAATGTGCTTCTCCATGTGGCCTCGGGCTGAGTTTTTTGCGCACTAGCCCCGTAACGGTTGACCTCTGGTTATGTGGCAGTGGCCATGTGTCCGCACCCTTACCCTTTTCCACGTGCTGAACCATTAGTTTTGGCCCTTGGTCGTAGCCCCTAGACACGCGCCTTGGTCGACAGTTTAGCCCGATCAACTGGGCGCTATCCCCATAAATTTGCACAAAGGTTTGAGTCCAGGTCATATGGTAGTAGTGGAAACCAATGAATGTACACATATAAACCTCATGCGCAAAACAATACAGAAGAGGGCATGTGGTATGGTTCTATAGTGTTATGTCAGGGGCTAGGGCTAGGCCCCAACCCTTTTCTCCACCGTATAAACCTTAAACAAAGTTTAAATGTAAGTTTTAAACTATGTATAACAAGACCTATCGTGGGCGGGCTGGTAGCCCGACCTTGCCAAACCTTTCGCCCGGATCGGAGGTCACGGGTTTGACTCTGGTGCGCTCCATAATTTTTTTTCACAACAACCAATAAACCAATAAGGGGGTGCCATGTGGAAGCCCATGAATGGGCCATGTGGCACCATACCATTCACCCACATATATGCCACATGTCCAAACATGATTCATCCACGTATGCCACATGTATGCCCTGCTAGCGTGCCAACTGTACCTGCCACGTCAGCCCATGCCATGTGTCACCCTTGCAGTGGTGCCACATGTCACAATCTGACTCATCCACATATGCACCTACCCACCTTAGCACCTATCCACGTCAACATGCCAATGCACCCTACCATGTCACATGTACGGCCGTACGACCTGTACAATTAGATGCCACATCAACACTGTACAGACTGTACAGTCAACAATATTTTTTCCTGTTTGATGAAACAAACAGATCACGATATCTTTCGCATATGATGTCTGTTTGAGCTCATTAAAGTTGCGTTGGGTTCATATCAACGAGGTCTAAGCACACATCCTTTTTGAATCCATTCTGAGCACTTTGATTTTTAGGCCTTCCTGGACCCATTTTGGTTCCTAGATCCAATTCTGGATCACACCTCCCCACTAAATACCTTTTGGTCCTCCAAAAGGATACTAACCAGTCATCAAGTGCTGGATAGGCCATCCCACTTGTTCTCTATATTTAAACTCTGTCATGTGCACTTGTCTCATCAAGATCAACTGTAAAACAACCATGATAACTGACAACATATTGTTAGCCATTTTTACTCTTTCACATCTTACTGAAGCCAATATCATCCATGTTGACAACATTACTAATGATAACATTAGAAATATGACTGCAAATGAGCTAACATATGTTTGTAGTATTTGCACGACATTAGCTTATTTTGAAGAAAAGTGTGATTGATCTTCCATTCTACAATCATCTCCTGTTCTTGCTTAAGATCAATTACTTGATTTGGGACAATTATAGGTGTGTTGCTTGCATAATATTCCTTTCTTAATTGTTCCATTGTTTGAAGAGACTGATTTTCCTTTAGGTGATGAGAATGTACACTATATTCTTTGCTTGCTTTGATTAAGTGATATTGATTCTGTTCCCTGTAGAAGATTTCTTTGCGATCATAAAAATAAGGACTACCTAAGACCATTCCACATTCATTGAGTGGCACCACATCAAATGTTACCTCATCCACAAACTTAGATGAAATTGCAAACTTTAATGTGCATTGTTTTTTTATGTGCAATTTATGATTGTTGCTTGTCCATTTAAGTGAGTAAGGCTTATGATGTATCTGGGTGTTTAATCCCAATTGTTTAACCAATTCCTATGAAATCAAGTTAGATTGAGATCCACTATCGATCAATGTGTAGACCTTAGTATGCCTCATTATGACCCTTATGTGAAACAATTTGCTTCTAGAATCAAATCCATCACCAATTTTACCTATCAAACCAACCACTGAGATTTTAGATTCATCTCCCGAATTTAATCCCAAGTCTGTAGGCCGTGTTGTTGCTGCAACTGTTTGCCTCCATTTCCTTTCTTTGAATCACCTCGATCTCTTCTAGGGATGCAATTGCCAACAACGGTCCTCAACATGCCCTTCTTTCTTGCAATGCTTGCAAGAGGGCTTCTCTTCCTTTCTTGCCACTGAATTTTCCTTCTTGCCATTCCACTTCCTTTTTTCCTCTTTTCTTGAAGATGATTCCCATGATACACCAACTCCTATTTTCCATGCCTCAATGTATGTCGCTTGAACATAAACCTCATCAATATTAGTAGGTCCAATCATAAATACAATGTTACGAATATGTGCAGGTAAACCTCCTATATAATTCATAAGAGTTTCTTGGGTATGCAAAGGAATATCTAACATCAATGCCATTTTACGAAATCCATCTGTGTATTCTTGCACTGTTTGTCCTTTTCTTAGTTTAATACCTTTCCATTCAGTTAAATCCTTATCTTTATAACCCAAAGGATATAATTGTTTTCTAAGTGCAGAAACAAAAACTTGCCATGATGGAAATACATTACCCACTTGTTGTGTGCCATTTTGCAACTTGCTTTGCCACCAAATGATTTTGTGCCTCCAATTCTAAGCGATGCCAACTTGATTTGAGTGGACTCATCCTTGATTTGTTGCACACTGCAATAAACCTCCATCTATCTGACCCAGTTATCAAGCCTCTATGCATTAACTTCACCATCATACATGGGTAACTCAAACTTCACATCAAGTTTAAGTAAAGGAATTTCATTTTTGTGTTTATGGGAATGTTTTCTTGCGGTGGATTTAGAACTTGAACTTGAAGAAGAAGAAGTTGACGGAGAAGAAGGAGGAGTTTGAGGAGGATCCTCTCCTTCTTCATTTTTGACCTTTAAAGATTCACCTAGAATCAATCTCTTCCGTTCCAAGTAATCCTCACATATAACCTTCATCATCTCCGACATGGCGAAGAAAATAGTTCGAAACTCTTTCTCATCATGAGAAAGTCCCTCTTCTGATGCCATCTTCTCACTTTGAGAAGTTCTCTTTCTCGATCCAATCTCAGGATTCTCTTCAACAAGATCGCCTTCACCATGATTAAGCCTTTCCCTGGTAATCATGCAAACTCAAAAACCAACGGCCAACTAGCTTTGATACCACTTGATCCGAAAATATCTTTTAACAACAATGGTTGAGTTTTAAAGCATGAGTTATTTTACCATTTAGGAAATTAATGAAAGAGGAATAATTAATGAAGAAACATGGAAGCCATAAATAAATATACAAAACTAGAAATAAGCATGAAGAACAACAAACCATAAACACCAAAGTGATAACGAAGTTTGACAATCTCGCCTACATCTCCGAGCCTTCGTCTCAGTGGGTGAGGCTTTCTTATTTCTGTTCAAAGATTCAAAAGTACATCATAAAAGTGCCAATGGATTACAAAAATAAGCTAGCTGTGTTCTGCTAGATCTCAGGAACCCATCAAAACTGATGACACTGAAAATGGATGAACGAAGCTCCCAAAAATGGCCCGCAAAGTTGCTCTCCTTAATGGCTTCCCCGCATAAAAATGGATTTGCCTCAACAATTCATCAGAATTTTTCTGATCTGAACCTCCCCATAGATTCAAGAACCTTTGATTTATATAGACTTGAAGTTGGCAACAAACTCCCAACTTATCCCCAAGATCTGGCCTGAAAAAGGGCCCAAGATCTTCCAAAAATGGATTAAATCTCCCAAAACTGGTTAAAAATCCATTAAAATCTTTTAATATATTCACAAAACCCACTTTTGGGATAATATAGGGCGCAACCCCCCTATTCGCAGGCTCCTGGTCGCATGCACCTCTCCATGTGGCCTCAGGTTGAGTTTTTTGCGCACTGGCCTCTTAACGGTCAACCCCTGGTTATGTGGCAGTGGCCATGTGTCCACACCTTTACCCTTTTCCACGCGCTAAACCGTTAGTTCTGGCCCTTGGTTATAGCCCCTGGATACGTGCCTTGGTTGATGGGCTAGCCCGACCGACTGGGCACTATCCCCATAAATCTACGTGAAGGTTTGAGTCCAGGTCATATGGTAGTAGTGGAAACCAAGGGCTGTACATATATAAACCTCGCACACTAAACAATATGGAAGAGGGCATGTGGTATGGTTCTATAGTGTTGTGTTAGGGGCTGGGGCCAGGCTCTATCCCTTTTCTCCGCCATATAAACCTTCCACAAAGTTTGAATGTAAGTTTTAAACTATGTATAACAAGACCTATCGTGGGTGGGCTGGTAGCCCGAACCTGCCAAACCTTTCACCTGGACCGGAGGTCACGGGTTCGACTCCAGTGCGCTCCATAACAATTTTGCACAACAACCAATAAACCAATAAGGGGGTGCCACGTGGCATCCCATGAATGGGCCACATGGCACCATACCATTCGCCCATATATATGCCACGTGTCCAAACATGATTCATCCACGTCTTCCACATGTCTTCCCTATCACCATGCCAACTGTACCTGCCACGTCATCCCGTGCCATGTGTCACCCTTGCAGTGGTGCCACATGTCACAATCTGAATCATCCACATATGTACCTTCCCACATCGGTGCCTTTCCATGTCATCATTGCAACACACTTTTCCACGTCACCTATAGGGTCGGACGACCTATACAGTCAACAGCCACGTCAACACTGTACCGACTTTACAATCAAAAATTGTTTTTGCGTGTTTGACGAAATGAACAGATCACGATATCTTTCGCATACAATGTCCGTTTGATCCTGTTCAAGTTGCGTTGGGTTCATATCAGCGAGGCCTACTCAGACATTCATTTTGAATCCATTCTGAGAACTTTTATTTTTAGGCCTTCTTAGACCCATTTTTTTTTCCTGGATCCAATTCTAGATCAATATGATACCACAATAAGAGAAAGGCGAGGGGGTCTAAGGGAATTTTTATATTCCTAGAATATTATGTCTTTTTTTCTACCCATCTTTTCATTATTGTAACCTTAACCCTTTTATGATATTTAGCCTAGCCTATAGCGTAAATTGAAGATATGAGAAGTGGACAGAATCAACTCCTAGATCTAGGCAATCACCTCCTACATTTTGGGAAAGTTGTCCACCAAATAATTAAAACAAAAAGAAGTTGATTTAGGACTCTTACTTGCCATATTTAACTCATGCAAATAGGGGGGAATTCAAATGGAAGTAGAGAGTTGTTTTTGGGAGAAGATAGAGTAGAGGAAAATAGAGTTTTAGCTTGGAAAAAGAAAGCTACCATACTATTTGATTGAATATCCCATGAAATGAGGCCATTAGAACCTTGATAAAATGAGGAGTAAGAGAAAAATCCATAGAGAATATGAAGAAAAAGATGATGCACATGCAAAAAAGCCAAACTGACTAGAGGGGAATCCCTTACAATTCCTAAAGAACGTTGATCGTAAATTTCCCAATAACCAAGAAAAAATCAGTTGTAGTTAAATATGTAAATGGGAAAAAAATTGAAATTTATATGCCTACACTAAAGAGAACCAAAGGAGAGAAATTTTGAGGGACTGCCGAGCAAAGAAGGAAGAACCCTCCCTTTGTTGTGTAGAGTAGGTATTGTGAGTGCCAAAGCTGGTCTGATTAAAGAACTCAATAGTTGGTTGCTTGGTTGATCTTTCATGCTTTTTGGGATTAAAATAACAACTTGAGAGAATCTCTAGTTTGCCTCCTTCACTATGGTAGTGTCATAATCTAGCTAGGGGGTTGTGTCCATAGAGGACTACCTACAATTCCATGGAAAATTGTTGTATCCTAGTGAGTTACTTGGTATTCAATCTTTGCAAAATATAAGTATATTCTTATTTCTATTTGATTAAGGTCTCAATCATGATAAATTTACATTTACATTAGCATTATTTGTTTTAAGTTCATGCCATGAAAATTTTGCATATGTTAGTAAGTGAATGGTTGTTGTTATAATTGATTAAATTGCAAAATTTGTATGATAATGCAATTATAAATCTCATGCATGCAAATAATTGCATTAAAAACTAGTTTCATGTTTTTAGTTCAATGATCTCACATGGAGTTGAATAAAGATCAAATATGGAGTGGAGTTAGCTAGCACATATCCCCACATTCTCCCCAAAAATCAGCTTCAAATTTTCTTGAATGACCTCTGAAAACACAAAATGGATATAGATGAAATTCTACTATAACTTGGCCACATAGTGTTTATTGAAATTAAAATTTTAATAGCATGTAACTAACACCAATATCCACATGTTCACTAAAAATAATCTTCACAATTTCTAGTATGACCCTTAAAAACACAAAATGGCAGTAGATGAAATTCTATTATCACTTGGCCATACAGTGCCTGTTGGCATTCAAATTTTAACAAGTAGCTAACATCAATATCTATATGCTCACCATATTTTAAAGTTAGATTCATCCATTTCATTTTGCAATAGGTGAAAATATTGTTAGGTCAAGAAGGGATACTAAGATCCCCCATACCCTAGACAATTTGTGTTTGTTGTATATGGAAAGTTTTGGAATTTTATGTGGATGTTTTTAAAGGATTAAGTGACATGGTTATCTTTTTTATGGATTGGTGTGTACCGTATTTATTTGTTAAATTGACCTCTTGAAAGGAGGAGGAGGCTAGATCCCCTATACCCCTGAAATCATATGAACATTATGCATAGATTATTGTGTAACTATTATAAACTATTTTAAAAGATTGTTGTGAGGTATTTATCTATGTCATATGATGGATTGTATCATGTTTTGGCCTCAAGACTATCGTTCCTTTTTGTAAGGTTTTATTCCATTTTGTATAACCATGCATTTGCGAATAATGAGGCAAGAGGTCTATAGATTAAATAATCATTAGTCAAGAAGCATGTAGATTAAATAATCATTTACTTATGTTTAATATGACCCTAATTATCATGGAATCACTCTTCTTATCAATGGATAAGGTGTTATATGCATGAGCTTAAGGACCTTAACCCTAAACCCTAGGAATGCCATGGGACTATCTTATGGAGAGAACAAAACCTCCATCTAAGATATTCTAGGGAATTGAGGAGTTGAGATGATTGATGAAGTTTTGATATTGAGTTAGTATGTGAATCATATACTCATGCTTATTTTAATTTAGTTATACTATCTATGCTTAAGTGTCACCATCTTGAAAAGGTATTATGTGGAAAATCGTGAAGTGCCATTTCTAATTAAATTGAAATCTTTAACTTGATTTTGTTTTCCAAAGAAATTACTATATAGACCTTTCAGTTAAAAATGAAAATATTGACCTTATGTTTATTGGTGTATTTCCAAACTCTATCATAGTAATCAAGGATTCAATTGGTAGTGGAGCCCTAGCTAGTTCATTCAATGCTCCACTAAGCTATTGCTTACCCTCTTTCTTGCTAGTTGGTTTACACTACAATGATTGCACAATCTAGCCAAACATTACCCTAGGTTCATTCATGGTGGTGGAAAACTCCAATAATCTATTGCTTACTCTTTCCATAATGGTTGTCTTTGCTCCTATCCTTGGTGATGATTTTCAATCTTGGGTGTGCTACCCATTAATTCCTAGTATAAGTGTATCCTTTGTTGGTGGATATCAATGTTTTGTTGGGATTGATTTTGCACTGAGTGGAACTCTTTATGCAACCTTCCCTATTTTCCTCCTTCTAGGTGCCTACCTATTATTGGGTGGTAAAATAACCCCACCTTTGTCCACATGTATACCTCTACATGTTCTATTGCTATTGGGTATCAATCTCATCAATATGGAACTCGCTCTGCCATTGTTAAATCTACTCACTATGAATCTACCCCGAGAGAATTTGCTACTCCATAAGCATCAAAGCTAGTATCTTGACCAGATCAAGAACCAAAAGTATACATAGTATCATAAGTAAGTGATCATTAACGTCCTCAAGAAAGTTAATGCAAATACCTTTCATCGTGTTATCATACTCTTATTTCTCCTCTTTAGGTGAAAGATCTCGTTCATTGCATTGGTGGTATTAGGACGATTGAAAGATTCACCTTGGTTTTATTTGGCCATCAAGGAAAGTTCTTCGAGGGAATCCTTTGTCACTTTACCTTCCAAACTAGTTGCATAAGGAAGAGATGCCATATTAAGAATAGTTACACTATGGTGAATACCCTCAATGAATACACATGCATTTGTTGCACGGTGCTTTCTCCTTATGGTCCCTTCCATCAAGACTTTGAAAAATACTGGAATAATATCATATGCAAGGGATTATTCAACAATCTGTATATTTAAAAGAAGATTAGCCAAATTGTTTATTCCCATCTCTAGAGCATATATATTTGAAGATTTTTCAATGTTGATTAAAGACATGATTACATATCTAACAATAAAGGCCATGTCTATATTAGTCTCAATCGATAATAAAGAGGTGCACGTGCTTATCCATTTTCATGGAAACACACTCAAATCCACTGCTTAGTAAACTGCATAAAGGGAAAGCGATCTCTAGTCCACCTAGAAATATGTGTATGTCCAATGCTGGTATCTCATGCACTTAAGAATTTGATCCCCTATCGAAGTGATGCTAGCTTTGAAATTGGAAGAACTTGTTAGCATCAACTTTATTTCATAGGATCCGACCTGTGAGAATTCGATTAGGCCATTAGCATTCCTTTTCTATGCTAGCATGACTAATAGGGTGTTGATATCGATGACCCTAGCAGAAGGACCGGTAGTAATCATGCAATGAGAAGGAGAAGGAGAGGCAGTGGAAAGAAGGACCAGTAGTAATCATGATTTCTATTGGGTGTTGTGGCAGGCCCGCTCAACCCCATGTCCATCTCTTCTTGTGTTAATATAAAATTTATCCACCTGTTACTAACCATGCTCATCAACACTCTATACCTAGAATACCTTGTAACCTCTATCCCTTGAATAGAAAAACAAGGTATGAGTTCCTATGCACATGTACAAAGTTATAAATAATTATATATATACTATTGTACTATCTATCCACCGTTTAAATGTTAGTTATGGTATTATTAGTCCGAGGATGATCAACGCGAACAAACTAGAGCTAAAAATAATTCTAGGCCACCATAAATTAAAAATAAATAAATCGATATGACCTTGAACATTAATTCCACCACATTTTTCCCTTAAAGAAGAAAAATATCAACCGGACCTATTTTCATTGGCACAATAGAGAATGTGGCATGCCATCTATCCACATAATTTCTCAATTGAAACTTCCCACTCCTAAAACTAATTCAGTTTCTGGGCTGGGCCTGTCAAGTGTCTCTAAATTTCTGCTTTTATATTAACAAAATCAAAGTCACCAGACTTGAGAAATTTCCTTCAACATCTTTTCTCATATGAATTTGCTAAGACTCTTAAGTTTCCCTAGAAGTGGTTTGTAAGATGTATCATATTGGTTATATAAAATATGACTTAGATAACGCTTATGAATATGTGAGAGGTGAAGTAGTATTCCATTTTGAACATCATTGTTTGTGTTCTACGCTTAAGTTGTACGTTGCTTCGTAAAATATATTCCTAGAAATTTGAATACAAATATAGGTCTCCCTCTATTCTTTATAATAACTATAAATAGGTCACCTTAGGATTATTTGAACTTGATATCTCTATCGTATTCTAGGTTGTTTTGTCTTTGCTCAAGCTATGAGAGGAATGATGAATAAGCCATTCCCTAATCATAAATTGATTATTCATTTATATTCAAAAACTCAGATTTTCCTGTCTAGATCCCAATGCATGAGGTAATAGGAAATGCTAGTGGTATTTGTATTTCCCTAGAATTCATATGATAGTTTGGCTTTCCTTCAATTTTGTTTGTTCAATTTTAGAGTGTATAAGAGTGCATGTTGCTTTTAAGAGTTTAGGCTTATGGTTGATGCCAATAGGGTTTTGTTTGTTGTAAACTAGTGCATGTTGAAGGGTTAGGCTGTCACATAGTACCAATGCATGAACCTGTCGTTCAATAAGCAACCCAAGATGTTGTGAAGAACATACAATAAAAATCCAACTCTTTGGCAACTTATGAACTACAGGAGGTCCTTTTAGGAAAGGATGAGGTTGGTCCCTTGCCCTATTGTTTATTCTTTCTATGCATTTTTCACACATTTCTCCTTTATTGTGTACAATAATCAATGTTATTATTGTCTTGCAGGTTGTTGATGCCTCTGCCAAGGTAGATTTATATTTCAAGACTAAGAGGGGAAATAAGGTTGAAGAACACAAGGTTGAAATGCACCATAGTCTTAATGATAAATGGATATTAAAATCATATTTAACATGATGTTGTATAGTGATTCTATAGATAAAGTTTATATTATGTATATTTATGAAAAAATGCTCATTGGTGTTAGGTAGCAACACTCTGGCTTCCTCCTAGAGGCTTCAAGATCTTTTCACTAGTTTAATGATTTGACCTCAAAACACTTGCTCATATTGAAGTTGTGAATTTGAGCTATGATCTAATTCAAAGTTGTCTTGATGTCAATAATATGTAATGTTTACAATGATTTTTAATTTTTATTTTATTGTGCAGCCATCAAATATATGCATTTCGATGTTTACTTGAGCTTGAAAATATGCAAGCTTCAATTTTCATTGAAGATAATGGAGGCTGTTAGTGGATCTCAAAATCTTTAAAACTACATCATATTTTGATCCAATTCAAGCCTAGCTACTATTAAGTCATTAATACATTTTTTTTTATTTTTAAATCAAACAAATTTATTGTTAGACCCTCTTCCATAATTTCCAATATTCCAACTATGTGAATATATCAAAGCACCCAAGTTCAGGTAATGTACAAGATAAATCACCAAAGTTCCTTTCATGTACATGATGAGCTAGTATCATGTTTGTAAACAAGGATGAAATTTGTGGTGCATGCTCTTTTCACTATTTTTCTATAAATTTCATTGTGGACTATCAGGTCTCATTCGCTCCTTATTGCAAAGGAAAGCACTTGTTGTGATGCAACATATGCTTGTTTTTATGCTTAAGTGCCAATTTTTACTTTATGCTCGAATGTATGGAAGGAAAACTGGATGCATAACAATTTGAATATGATTATTACATTACGAAGTATTCCTATTTATTACAAGGAAAATCTCCCTTCTCATGTTGTTATTAATGACATTAAAGCCTTTATGAATACTGATAATGTAGTAACTGAAATGATGATATGAATGATCTATTGTGTGTGTATGATAGAGCATACTTAATCTGTTCAGTTTGTATTTATTTCGTGGGATGGTTTGTTAGAATTTATTGAAGCAATGGTAGCACCAATAGATGAAGATGAAGAAACTAACATAATAATAAGTAAATAGAAGGAAATCTTAGAAAAATTGGAGAAACAATCCTGCAAATAAAAATAGAGAATTTACCGAACAAATCCGAGACTTAAAAATTGTCACTTAATAAAAAAAAGGTGATAGATAGAATCACATTATTCACAATTACAAGTGGTTCTCTATGACAGATGGAGTCAAAGGTGATATAAAGACTCACATTATTCACAATTACAAGTGGTTCTCTATGATAGATGGAGTCTAGAGGAGAGAGTAAGTATGTCGAGATTAGTTACATGAAGGTTTTGCCACTTTATTAAGACATAAATCTCAATGGGTAAGTTATATCATGGTGTACGATCCATTTTTCATATCATTATAAATTTTTTCAAGTGCACATTTCTATCTAAAAATGAATGTGACACTCATGCTATTTTTCATCCAACAATGAATGTGGCACTCATGCTATTTTTCATCCCTTCTAAATGCAAATTTTATTAATGTCATCATATGTTTCAGGAAAATTGGACACCTTCCAATTTGAGTAAAATTATTATATTAGCAATAAGATTATTATATTATAAATAGTTTTAAGGTCGTAGGGGAATATTGTTTTTCATGTCAAATCTAGAGTTATCTATTCCCACTTCAAAGGCCATCAAGGGAACCATGGGAACAAAAATGAATCCACCCATCTGGAATTCCCAAAGGTTTGTGCATAATATTTCAAGATACGCTAGTTTTGATCGCCATCCCCATCTAAGAATACTCAAAGTTCATGTGGATTTTCAAGAAGAGGCTTCAACTACTTACATGATAGTTGAAAGAGGCCTCTACCTATGGAATGGTAATTTTACAACGCTTCTGGTTAGGAATGAGAAATTGTTTGCAAGGACGTGCTTGTCAAGGATCTAATGGTGAAAAGACTCGATGCTTCTCTTGAACTCTCTGCAGATGCAAATATCAATAGAAAAATAAATCTACGGATACAAAATTATACTAAGAAGAACCTCTACTTTTGTTCATCAGTTGTCATCCAAAATATTGCTTTCCCTTTTTAGTAAATTATCTAAAAGAAAAAAAAAAAAAACTTGAATCACTACACACTTAATAATAAGAACCTTCCACCAAGAAATGACCCAGCTTTACAATATGTATCCATTACAATATATAAGGAAGATATAAGCATACCAAAGAAGATATAGATGTTGTAGATTATCAAGCCAACAAATCCCACTAGCACTAAAATTGTGAGTAGATATTGTTGTTGCACATACAACATGTGGCTAAATTTACTTAGGTTAGTCATCTAATCACTGTTCTGTTATGCCAACACAACACCCTCCCTAATTTCTTCTATTCAACATTACTCTAAGAGGAGAAATTTCCCCCCCCTGTTAAACTTTTGTTATTGGAAAACCTTTTAGACTCTCTCATGCAAATGTTAAAGCCTAAGAGTCTCTTATTACTCTCCATACTTTACCATTTTCAACAACTTTGAAGATCACTCTAATCTGCCAATACACAATGTATTGGTGAGTTTCCTCTTTCTTCGCCGATCCACAATGTATCGAAGAGTTTCCTCTTTCTTCGTCGATACACTATGTATCAACGATCATCCTCTTTCTTTGTTGATATAATATGTATTGATGAGCATCCTCTTTCCCCCTTTGATACAACCTATATAGGAAACTTCTCCTTTTTCTCTCCAATTTACTTGATGCCTCCAAACACTTAGAATTTTTGGATTTTATTTCCCCCCCTTGTGTTCAGGGGAGGCCAATCTTATTTTTGGCATTGATATAATGGAATCCTTCTTATTGTTAGCGCTGATATATTGGGGGATAATATTCATGTTGGTGTCTATATAACATAATCCATTTCCTCTCTGACACCAATTCAACATAGACCGATCCTCTTTTGTGCAACGATATGCCGAAGATCCATCCACATCCGAATGCCGATAAGTATCAGTGTAGGATATCTATTTCTCTCCATTACATAGTGTATCAATGAGTTTCTTCTATCTTCGACCATACACAATGTATCAATGAGATGATTCTATCTTCGCAATACACAATGTATCAGGGAGATTCTTCTATCTTCGCCGATACACAATGTATCGACGAGGCACTCACATATTTAGGCCTCTCCTATTTTCCTCCAACTTAGATCATTAAGTAGGTTTTTTTTATTTCCTATTGATTTTAATTTACATCATGTCATAGTCGCGATTGAATATTGTAGTAATCTTGATGATTTTGTGTGTGTTGCTAGCAACTTTTATTACGCATACCATACCAACATGAATCTTTTTCACCTTTTGATTCTATGACTAACCTTGATCATGAAAGTGTCATTTATTGTTAGATAGGTTAAGTGTGACATATGCAAGGCACAAGTTGGCTCTGAATTGCATCTCAGAGAAGCATCCATACGCTTGTTTCATACTTAGTGGCAAGTGATCCAAACATTAGTTGGTTTCTTTCGAGGGATAATTTTTCTCAGCCACTAATGTATGGCCTTAGTTTCAATGGATGGATTAAGAGCCTATATAACATAGATGCCACATGAATTGACAAAATTAAATTCAGGAAAAGTAGTAGAGAGAACAATGTTAGACACGTAATCATTGGGATTGTGTTATTGTAACTGTAATGTAAATATGAAGAGTCATAGGTGATAGGAACAGTCACCCGTTGGGGAATACTGAGAGTCATTTTTTTATGTATATATGCACCTATCATAATAATGCAAAGACATCAGTGCGAAGTTATGATTTCTACCCAATGCTTGGCCTGACAGTGGTATCAGAGCCAACACTAACTCCATAAGTGTTTCTTATCTTGTGCAGAAACACCCTTTTCCATATCTACCTTCACATTCTGACTCTATGGGGATTCTCTTTACCATATTCCCTCAGGAATTAGGTTTCTCAAACCAGAACCATCAATCTCCAATCGATCGTCTCTTTGCTATTTTTCACTGTCATTTTTGTTGTGTTTCACAAACCCTAACCCTAAAACATATTATGCACTAGCATATTCTCCTCACACCTATTTGGACACACCCTTCTCACTTCTTTCTTACCTCACTGCATGACTATACTGTCACTGGTATTTCCAATTCAGAGTTCTCACAACCTCAACTAATATCACTACCTATTTCTAGATTCCATAATAGAAGACTTTGCAATTTTTGATCCAAACCCTAAAACCATTGCATAATCAATGTAGAAAAATCATCCTGATCAAACCTCTTGCCATCAAATCCTTGATATCCTTCCGAGAAAATGAGCCATTAATCCTCAACTTATCTAATAAAATTGAGGGTGTAATAAGCTTGTATTTGGGTGATTTTGAGAGAAGCTTATCGTAAGTTGCTTGGTCAAAAAGAACCATATTGTTCACCTTCTTCTTCTACTTTCCACCACCTATAGACTTCAATGGCTTAGAAGAGGAAACCTCCTTCTCCTTTTTTTGGGCCATTGTTTATAGAATATGTCAAGACTCACAAGCAACTTCTGTCGCTTGGATTGAAAGGTATTTTCTCTACTGCTTGGACTATATATCCATTCACTGCTGCTATATATTTGCTGGTATATATCGTGACCACAATGGGAGATGTATCCATGACCTTTTTCACTGATATATATATATATATATATTCATTCTCTACTAATGAACATGGTAGATATTACATCTATTTGCTGCTAATGAATAGTGACCTTAACATGCTTGTTACACATATGGTATCATATTACATATCCATTCTCGTTCACTAGAGTGGTGCTAGAAAGCTCTAGCTTGCAGTTTAATTTTACTGGTGCAGTTTGACAAAGATTGATGACCTCAATATTTGTAGTGTTGGTATATGATAAATATTTCTTATTTTTTTTGTATTGCAAATAAGACGGTGGCTTCTGATGGCTTATAAACACCTATGAAAAATGGAGATAAGTAGCTCATTATCAGATTTAACAACAATGTTATTTCATTCTAGTGAAGGATAAGATCTCTTTGCATAAGTTTCATAGTACTTTGATTTGCTAATGTGTGTAAAGACAACAAAAGACAATGCATTCTCTCATGTTAATTGTCGGCATGGTGTTGATTGGAAATGAGAACTACAAAGAATGGTACAGGAAGATCAAGAGAACAATGATGTTCAACGGCTTGTGGAAAGTGATTTGCAAAGCAAAAGAAATCCCTTAGATCAACACAACTAAAGAAGAAGCATAATCAAAAGAAGAAGACTCAAAATTAAAGACTCAAAGTAGTAGACCTGGCACAAAACTAGTCATACCAACCAAAGACAAAGAATGTGAAATATGAGAAGACAAACAATAGAAGGAATATGAAGTAATATCTGTGGCAGTAAGTGAAGAGGTGAGCCATCATATTGATTCCATTAGTGATTTCTATTGTGCCTTGAAGAGATTGAATGAATTGTACGACACACATTCCGAGCTTGAACTAATACAACTAATGTTGAATTTCTTCAACCTAGAGTTGAAGAATGATGACCCTATGGATTTGGCTTTAGAAATCATAGCTATTGTACTATGTTGTCATTGATGTCAAGGGGTTGATGTCAAGTGGTGTCATAATGATGTGTTGATATTAAATGGAGTTTTATCATTGATGTCATGTCATGGTTGATAGGAATAACCAAATGGATAAACTCCAAATTGGTCTCGTTATGGTGAAAGTCCTCATGGGAAGATCCTCTTGGATAAATTTCTCAAAGTGGTCCCCTTATGGTGAAATCCCTCACGGGAAGATGCTTTGTGAATTCCAAATGGTTAGGTGGTTGAGTAGCTCAACAATGTGGTTAGGGAACCCAAGTTGGATTGAGGAATAATGTAATGGAGATAAATGAATTTTCAGGAGAAACTATTCTAGATGGATAGTATTTGTCACGCTGTTTCCGGTGATATGCGAAACACCACATAACTCCTCACGGTTAGATAATTATGGCCATGCGAAGTTGGAGAAACATCACGAGTTATCTAGAAGCCCCTAGAAGGTCAAATAAGTCAAGAAGATCAAAGAAGTCAAATTATTCTAGAAGCTTCTAGAAGAAGTTGACCAGTCAAAGTGGTTAGTCATGGGTTAAGTGGTTGCAACAAGAAAACAATTAAAAATAAATTAGTTGCAACTAGAAGTGGAGAGTTTACTATTTATGGATAAACTGGTTGTAAGTGGACAAAGTGGTTAGAAGTGGGTTAGCCCCAAAAGAAGGAAGTTGGGTAAGTTGGTTAGAAGATAAACCTTAGATGAAGATACTTGGAGAAGTATAAATAAGAGAGCAAGGGTCTCTTATGAGTATGATCTTTGAGAATATTAAATATCCATTTGTGAAAGTTTATTTGGGCAACTATTATTGATAGAGAAGATTCGCAGAAGAAAAATCACGACAAAAAATTCATGGAAGAAAAATCACGACAGAAAAATCACGACTGCATAATCATGGCAACAAAATAACAGTAGCAGAATCACGACAAAAAAACCATAGCAGCAAAACCGTGACAAAGATTTGGTAGCTACAAAAAGTTGGCAGTTCGGTAACCACATCAGATTTGCATATTGGAATTGTTCCAATTGTTGCATGGTATGATATAGGTCTTGATGATTGATACATGATTAAAGGTATGGTTTTGGCACATGATCTTGTGTAAGGGTTTATGGTATTTGGTTTATGGAGAGTATGGTGTATTGCTAGAGGTATCTTGTTGGTTAACTTGGTGATATAGTGCATATGGTTGAGAGTTGAATTTATGATTGATCTTTGTGAGTAGATCAGATTTGGATGATGAGATTGATGAGATAGGTTGAGGTGACAGGTTGTGTTGTGCATAGTTGATGCACTTGTCTTGGTATAGACTGTTGGTATAGTTTGACAGATTGCTTTCTGGCTACAAGCTAGGTCTTGTACTTGAGGGTTGGATTCCTCACATCTCGGTTGGTGTTGAGATATGCATGATGGGTATTGAAATTGAGAGTTGGTGCTCTTTTCAATTGATTTTAATAAAACCCAACGATTATAGTCTCCTATAACACACAATAAAAAACGTTTACATATATATCTTTAGTTCCTTGTGTTCTTTATGGTGATGGTTTATTGATTATGTATGACGTTGCTGAGATATGTTTACATGCAAACAAATAGTTGTGAATGGAACTAATGAATAATGATATTTGAAGTGGCTGCTAAATAAGATGTTGTAAGGAGTTGTAAAAAATGTCTCACATTGATTCACCCCCCCTATCAGTGTGGTCAGTGTGTCCAACAATAGCCATAATGCATGACATTGATGCCACCAGAGTGAAGATTGATCTCCCTCTCATTACCTTCATTAAGGACCTCTACCCTACATATTCTCACTATCTTGAATCGATGCAAGCAAGTGATCGGATGAAATCCATGATATTTCAAAATTGGTAAAGAAAGTTGTAGATCATGAGAAATATTTTGGAAAGAAGCCAGTTCCTTCAAATGGCGAAACTGTTTACCTTGCTTAGAATGACAAAATTAAACAACATGATTCTTCAGAGACAGGGGGATAGACACAATCAAGGTGATATATCTAATCTTCATTGTACCCGTTACAAAAAGAATGGGTCAGATAAAGCATATGACTCTAGAGTTCCATGGGACAAGATCAAATAAGATAAATAAAATAAGAAAGAGGACAAAGGTAAACCTACTAAACCAACAAAAGGTAATCCACTTGAATCTTCCCATTACATTGTTTCTCATTGCAATATAGGAGTACCATATGATATATTTAACACTACATATAGTCCTTGGAAATATGCTTAGCTTCTTGACACAGGTGAAACCTCTCACATGACATTCCAAAGATTATTTTTTGAAGATTTCAATGACAATATAGATGTCATAGTGTATTTTGGAGACAAGTCCAACCTTAAACCTTCAGGAATGGGCACCATCAGGATTAAATTAACTAGACTCACGAATTTTCTTCTCCATAATGTACTCTATCTTTCTAAGATGAAAATAATCTTTCCACCCCTTACGCACATCAAACAACAAGGCCACTCTGTTCACATGATCGGTGGAAAAGTTGAAATATGAAAGGATTCTGATAACATGCTTGTTATGACCGAAATGGAAGATGGAAGACTATTGAAGCTGAATGGGACATCTGCCCATACACACAATACTTCATACCTCTCTGATCACAGTAAAGATATAATGCCATCTAGTCTTTTGTGGCATGATAGATTTGATCATATCAATTATGATAGTCTTTATTTATTGAGAAAGAATGGTGTTTCTGGTCTTCCTAGTATTCCTAGAAAACTGAAACAATATGATGCTTGTATTCTTGGAAAGCATAGCAAACAACCATTCCATAATTCTACTTCTAGAGCATGTAGAAATATTGAACCGATTCATTCTAATTTATGTGGCCCTATGCCCATTCCTTCTGCAAATGGAAATAAAAATACAATGTCTTTTATTGATTATTACACCAGGATGTGTTGGGTGTACTTGCTGAAAGATAAATCTCAAGCTTTTGAAACATTTAAAAATTTTCATGTATGGATTCAAAATGAAGCTCAACCTCGTATTGGCTCTCTTCGCACTGATAATGGAAGATAACATACATCTAATTAATTTTAAAGTTACCTTCTCCAACATGGGATAAAAAACCAAACAACAATTCCATACAATCCTCAACAAAATGATGTAGCTGAACGAATGAACATGACACTCCTAAATATGGTTCGTTCCATGACGTTTTTCAAGAATGTGAAATTGATGTTTTGGGATGATGTAGTTCTATGTGCAGTTTATGTCAAAAACAAGTGTCCATATCATGCTCTCAAAAACAAGACTCCATATGAAACGTGATATGGCCACATTCCTTCGGTGAGGCATCTCAGGGTCTTTGGTTCCACCTGCTATGACTTGATTCATAAGGAGAAAATAAGCAAGCTCGATGAAAAGAGTCGAAAGTGCATCTTCTTGGGGTACTCAAATACCACTAAGGGGTATTGTATTTACGATGAGACAACCAATAAATTCATCATTTCTAGAGATGTGATAATTCTTGAATCCAGTAAGAAAGACGAAACTATTAAGAGGTATCTTGATCATCTGGACAGATTCACTCGTGTAAAGACATATCATGAATTTGATTATGAGATTTCATATCTTGAAGGGGGGATCCCTATCTTGGGTCAATCTCTGGAATCCCCTTTTGTAGCACCACAACCCCCACATGAAGAAGTTCCTGCCACCTCATCATAACCTAAAGTTCAATTGGATGATGTGATTCATAGGATTGAAAAGCTGAGCCTTAATGAGAACTCAACACCATCTCAATCAACTGAGGAACCATGACCATCTCAGAAAGATCCAACAAAATGGTTCACAAAAACACTTGAAAGTGTTCATCTTGATGAGGTCATAAAGACATGAACCAAATTTTCCTCAAAACAAGATGAAGGTAATGCATATAATTCAAAATCAGGTGATGTAGAGGATGTTGGGTCCACCTTTTTGTCATAAACACTATCATGCACACCCTATTTTTACCACTCCTTTCCTCCATTTTTGGAATTTTGTACCTATTTTCACTAAACCAAGGATCAATAAAGGATGTAAAAGGTAAATTGTTAGTTTTGTTTCCATTTTCTATCTAATAATCAAAATTGTCAAATTCTTGAATTTTTATCAGTGTTATTACAAAAAGTGAATTTTTCTTGTAATGGATCCGAGCTTTGCATATTTCAGGGCGAATTTGAGAAAATGAAAATATGGGTTTTGTTCCCAACATTTACACCATGGTTCATGAGTTTTTGGAGCGTGGGAAACTACTCGGAGGTCACTAGTCAACACTAGTCAAACACATGGTTGTCACAAGAAAAAATGTAGAAACAAGAACATATTTTTCTTTCCTCTTGATTCAAGGAGCCAATCTCTCATCTAAGGTTCAATATATCAATTATAGGAGGTTTTTTAGATATGGTATCCATTCAAGATATCTTTTAGGCTCAAACTATTACATTCTGTTATGTATAAATATGTCAAACTTCAAGACATTTAAAAAAATCTCGACTTTGAGAAGTTTCTAAACACATTGTAGTTGAACTCTTATGATTAATACAAAGGATTTGGTTTCTTCCATCTAATTTGTTGTTCTGTGCATACACCAAAGCTTGGAAG
>ML781890.1:1829411-1847629 GCA_009831015.1 Picea engelmannii | reverse complement strand
GATCTATTATGTGTAGGTTCAACACATTAACACCATTTATAAAAAGGGAAATCTGGGAGGACATGTTGTAACAGCATGGCATAAAGGTGTTATTTCCCAACGAATTTTTGACACTTATCACAAGATCTTGCAAATTTATAAGAATTGTGAAATATCATAGGCCAACAATAACCATTTCTTATTATTTTAAAAGCAGTAGCCTTAGCAGAAAAATGGCCACTGATGTGAATGAAAGAAATGGATTATCCATGAATTTCGTGTAACAATTTATGTGCTTCTTCATCATTTACACATCTAAGTAACAAACCATCAACATACCTCCTAAATAAAAAGTCTGCTAAAATGATATACTTGGAATCTTACAGGTGGAGTCTCCTTCTCTGGTGAGGATCCACCTCATATGAAAACTTTTGATATTGCAAATAATACGCCATATTTTTATACCAAGGATGTTCCGATATAACAATATTTTGATTCTCAATATAAGACAAAGTTGAAACAGGATTATCTTGGTTATCAAGTTATTCACTTGGTTCAAGATGTTGAGCTAAGTGAAGAGATAGGTCTCGTACCTTGATTGTCTTTGAAGTCATGATCGTCAAATCATGGTCCTAAATTTTGGCAAGACAATGTGCAAGTTTTCCTGAAAGATAAGTTTGTGAAAGCGGAAACTTGACAACAGGCAAAGGGACTTTTACCTGTGTATCTTTGCCTAAAATAAAATGGTGAAATTTGTGTATAGACTTGACAAGAGAAAAAATATGTTTCTCAATATAAGAGTATTTGATTTCAACATATGATAAAATCTGGCTCATGTAAGATACATGTTTTTCATTGTTTTGGTCATCAATTTGTAAGAGGATAGAAAAAATTGGTTCCTCGGTGCCATTGGTATATATGATAAAATATTTCTCAAATTCTAGTTTCGCCAGAACCGGTGTAGAATTGATTTCTTTCTTAATCCTAAGGAAAGAATTTTCAACATCACCTGTCCAAGAAAAATAATGATCTTGCTTCATAAGATTATGAATTGGTTTAACCATGACAACAAAATTAGGAACAAACCTACAAACAAAATTAATAATGCCCATGAAAGCTTGAACTTGTTTTTGGAGGTGGGGGCATGAAGGTTTAGAATCGCAGTAATCCTTTCGGGATCAATGCTTATTCCTGAATCAGAAACAATATGACTGAGGAGGTTTCCCTTTGTGATGTTGAAAACAGATTTGGAAGGATTTAAAGAAATGCCAAATTTTCTACATTGCATGATAACTTTTCTAAGATGACCAAAATGATCCAATTGATTCTTAGAATAGATAGTCAAATCATCAAGATAAACTTGGATAATTTTACCAATCAGATCGTCTAAATCTATCTGCATATCTCTTTGAAAAGTGGCACATGCATTAGATAAGAAAAAAGGCATGTGTTCATAATAAAATGTTCCCCAACATGTAGTAAAGGTGGTATTATACCTATCAGTCCTTTTTACCTTGATTTGATTATATCCGTAATAGCCATCAAATAAGAACATCATTTGTGACCCTTAAACCTATTGTAAAATCATTTCCATATTAGGAAGTGGAAAATGGTCTTTGACACTCGCTCTATTCAATGCACAAAAATCAGCACATAATCTGATCTGGCCAATAGTCTTCCAAACAAGGACCATATTTGAAACCCACTTAGAATATTTTACTGGAAATATTGTATTAGCTTTCAACATTTTTTCCAATTATTTCCTAATAGTGGCTTTGAGTGTAGGGTTAATAGGTATTTATTTTTTACTAATTGGTTTTACCCCTTCCTTGATAGGAATGGCATGTGTTGTATGAGAGAAGGATCAAAACCACGAAGATCCTCATATGACCATGCAAAAAAATCTTGAAATTCACAGAGTAGTTATGTGAATTTCTCTTTTTCTTCATCAGAACATTGGGCACCTAATTTAAAGATCTTTGGAGATTTGGGTGTCCCAATATTCAAGGAAATGGTATCACCCACTTTCCTTTTCAACTCCTCTTTCTTATGTGTTTCTTTGTTTCCTACATCACTTGACGAGAATGAACTTTTGAGAGGATTCAATCCTTTAGGAAATTTGTCATCTTCAATAGATATGATTTCTTTAAGCTTAAACGGTTTATTTTCTATGAAAGAACAAGTTCATTCATCGCTTGGGAAAACCTTCCATCATTCAATGTTATCAGGGATGTGAGGATGATATAGAGATTGGAACATGCAATCAGGTCTTTGAGGTAAAATTTGTCAGGTAGGGGAAATTACAAACACAACTAACCTATCAGCCATTGAATTGAGTTCCCTCTTAACATGAGTGATGTTAAATGATAGCAGGTTTGAAATGAGCATCCAAACAAATTGGGTATAATGTTTAAGAAACTTATTTCTTATTGAATAAATCTTACGTACAAGGTTCACAACAAGTTCTGAACCACCAAAAACAGTAAGGTGGCCACAACCAAGGTTATATGCATTTTCGATGCCTAACAATAAGGCCTCAAAGTTACTCGGTGACATTGTTTGTGCAAGCAAATTCTAACCTATAAGAAAATTTGTGGATTTAACCTATAGGAGAATATAGAATGATGTCAGCTCCATTTTCGTCGTTTGAGCATGAGCCATCGAAATGCATGTGCCACGTGCCATCGTCAAAATCAATTGGTTAGAGCATAGTGTCACCCTCATCAACAAATATAGAGTATACTCCCAAATATTCTTCAAGATAATTTACATTATGTTGGGGAACACTATCTATATATGGTGAAATTATTCCTTCCCCAGGGACTATAATGTTATTTCCATTTCGAGGGACAGACAAATGTGTTCCATCAAGTGAAAGATATCCACCCATTAAGGCTTTCTAGTATCTTCCTAAAATAATTGAATAGGTACTCACTGGCATATCAATTACTTGGATGGTGAGGGTTGTTCTTATCTCAAGATGTGCGCATAGAACTAAGGTTACATATTTTATTTCACCTATAGTTGATTGCTACAAATTGTTATAAGAGAGCATGTTTCTATAATTTGCATTAGTGCATGATAAGCCAAGCTCCTCCATGATAATTTTTGACATTACACTTGGACCAGACCAACCATTTATTAGGAAACAATGAGATATTTTGTCCATGATTTTTATAGAGATATAGAAAGGGGGATTTTTTACAGGGTTACTAAAATTATTTACACCTATTTTATTTACATTTGAATCCACTTCTTTTGACTCTTCAAATAGATTAGCCATGTTATAAATCTTTCCTTCCATAAAGTTTTTGAGATGATTTTGTTTTTCTGGGATGACAACCATGTCCAAAACAATAGCATCAGCTTTGATATTAACCAATTGGTTAAGGATGTTATACTTAGAAGAGGGATGAGGGGAATACACTCCTTGATTCTCCCAAGTTTTGACAGCTTGTGTATCAGTACTTCGAGAAGATGATCTTGGGGTGGAAGAAGTATGGGGAAGGTCATATTTTCCCTTAGTAGTATAGATTTATTCCTGGTATTGATTACCATAACATCTTCTAGTTCAACATAATATAAAACAATGATTGTGGTATTGGTCCTTTTGCCAAATATCTTATCTCTGTCATTTTTCTTAACTTCGCAAGTACTTTCTTCACAGAAGTTACACCAAATACAAGACATAATGGCCTTTGGCTGAAAAGTGTTTTCGTTAGTATTCCTAAAAGGCTCTAAGGAAGAAGAATATTCCCTAGGGGTAGGGGATGGGGAATTTTCATTCCGTTCATAGGCTATCATCCTATTATTCATATCTTGCATGATTTATAGGAGGACAAACAATTTTGTTTTCTTGACCAAGTCCCCTTAGGGAAACCCATTCTTTCGAGTTTCTCCTCATATTCTAGGAAAGTATGAAGAGCAGAACCAATATTGTCAATAACCTTCTCTTTAAGTCTATCATGATAAGGAGAAGGTAATGCATTATAATAATGCATGCAAGAAGATTTATTTTGAGGGTGGATTAGTTCAAGGATTTGACTATATAATTTGGTGAAAGGAAGGTTAAAATATTTAATGGTTTCACCATATTTATAGAAAATATTGTTATATTCCATTAACTGCTCATTTGAATTCTTGGAATGTCCATAAGTGGACTTGAACCAATAAAACAAGTCTTCTCAAGTGGAAATAATTTTGGGAGGGAGATAAAAAAAATCTGTTGCAACTTTCCCTTCGAGGGAGTTGACAAATAGATGCATGCAAGTGTTGTTATCGTTAGCCCCTATATTTTGAAAAACATTAGAAAATGATACTAGGTGTTCATTTGTAGTAATGGTATTATTTCCTAAAAACCTAGGTAAATTCTCCTTGAACTTTGGTAATGGGTGAGTAGCAAGTGGCAGATTCAAGGGAGAAGATACATGCCATAGAGTGGTCGTATCATCTTCCTTGAATTTGAAAATCCCATATTTCTTTATAACTTTAACATGATGGGTAGTAGATTGAATAGGGACTTGATGACTATATATACTACCAATTACTGATGAAGTAGAAGGTTGCGAGGAGGACGCACCTCCAGTTCCACTAACACTACCCACAGATGTCATGTTGAAGGTTATAGGTTCGGGTGATGAAGGTGAAATGGAAGAATCAGATAAAGTTTACCTTAGATCACTTTATTTCATTGATAAAACAATTTTCCTCCTTCCTATTTTGAAAATAGGAGTATCTTCAGGGGACAATCCTCTTCTCCTTCGGCATATGTGAGGATTAGAGGACATGAAAAGAAATATCAAAGAGGTAGGAAAGGGGAGGTTACTATTGATTTCTAGGATTCCTTTTCCTAGCTTCCCAACATTCATGAATATTTATATCCTTTCAATTACTCCCCAAGAGCGCTCAAGTTCAGCACAAGTGCTATCAGTTTCTAAAATAGTATTGAATAAGGTCAAGGAAATGCTAGTTTGGTCATCAATATTGTTTCCAATATTGGGTTGTCTTGTAACATGTACTATCATGGAAAAATCAATAAAGGAGTATTTAGGAAAAACAAAAAAACTGAAATATAATCGTGAATACAATCAACCAGAGAGATATGGAATATCTCCCCAATATGGTCACCAATTAAATGTTGAGGAAAATGTATGGAAAACCTTACTCATGCATTTTCAGATCTTTGTGGGCTAAGGCAAGATAGTTGGGAATGTCACCCGGGGTTTATAGGCTTAAAAAAATCACTTAATCCACATGTATTAAGTACAAGGGATGGCATAGACCTTGCTTCCTATTACTGCGCTTGCTGGTAAAACAAAGTATACCTCCTCTAATATACCGTTCTACATATTCTTTCATTCTGGGTAGGTACACATACCTTTGTAAATTGAAAATTGTCTTCCCCACACAAAAATGTCCTACAACCTTGGAGGTGTGAGCCTCTCTGATAAGATATAATCATTCTCCTTTTGGGACATAGAGCTTGTCAATATTGTAGAGTAAACCATTTTGCAAATGATAGTCAACCTTTTTGTCACCTTCTTCTGTATGAATTTATCCTTGTAGTTGTTGAAACACCTCCTTGAACAGGGATGATTTTAAGGATGGAAATTTATTTTAAAATGTATAAACCTTGGTGAATCTTACTAATCCTTCATATGCCAACTATAAAATGTTTGGCGATATTTTTATAAAAATATTCAAATTTCTAAGGATTCTATATAGTTTGTATAAAATTTTGGCGATTTTGAAGGTAAAATAATTTTATCCTATAGAATTTGGGCGAATCATTTTTAGAATAACGAATCTCTTTTTGGGAAAACCATGGAAAATTAGCCCATGAGCGAAATTTAGCCCCTAAAAGCATCCCTATGGACCTTGAAGTCCTCATATTTTGTATATTCCTCTTTGTATGAATCATGGGTAAAAGGATCCATTGCATTAGATTTCCCAAGGTTGTAATCTTATATGTGGGTGGCCATGAAAGCATGTCTACCAACTTATTTGCGCTACCCTTATGTTGATCTGATTTTTTTATCAATTAGTTCTCTCCATTTTAGTCACCCTTAGGATGTTTCTTACACTTTTACTTACTTGTTTTCTTTACTTTTATTCTCTTTCATAAAACAATTTCCAAGAACTTATTCATATCTTGAATGATGTGGAGCAGGCCAAAAAAAACTCAAATCCACATATCTGTAAGTCCTTCGTGTTGATGGTCCTCCTTTCGACTGATTGACACTTCTTATTTTTTACCATTGACTACCTTCAAAATCATTTTCATTTTTTTTACTTAGTCATTTTCCGAAAATGAAGATGAAAAGATGTATAACAATTGTTAAATCCTTTTTACTTACCCAGGTCCATAACCTTGCACTCACCAAAACACTTTTTTTCCTTTTTTCCTTTTTCCTCTTCCACTTTCTTTTGATACTTAGTCAAGTTCAAGCAATGTGGATGCAGAGCTACATACCATCCCTTAACATTTTCTTAGGTTTACATGTCCACAAATCCACATATCCCTTAAACACTTAACCATATTTTCAATCCCAATGCAGAACTTGTCATTCTCTCTGAAGTGTGTTCATCAACATTTAGGTCTGTAACTCTGCATCTCCACATTTCCATCTTACACATTTTTCACTTCCCATACATCATTTCACACCTTCATACTTAACACTTTCCATCTATCATACCATCACATCATTGCTTCTCATCATATTTATTACCCCTTCCACATCATCCACCACTCGTAAAATCATAATGGCATTATTAATGCATAATACATCGATTAAAGGTCTCAATAAATCCAAATCCCATGAAAAATGATGACATTTAAAGCATAAGCTATGACCGATTGAGTTACCAAGGTAGTACATGGTGGGATTTAATAAAATAAAAATTCCAACCTGTAAGTATCAACAATAGCCCCATCTTTGTAAAAAGTAGAAAATATGTCAAGTAAGAAGAAGGAATTGTTTTTTGG
Source organism: Picea engelmannii (assembly GCA_009831015.1). Taxonomy (NCBI): domain Eukaryota; kingdom Viridiplantae; phylum Streptophyta; class Pinopsida; order Pinales; family Pinaceae; genus Picea; species Picea engelmannii. The sequence continues at coordinate 1,840,665 of ML781890.1, read as the reverse complement.
AGATACATTGAAAACACTAGGTCATGAAGATCAACAATTCCATTGGTCTAGGGCATATAAATACTACAAATATCTTTACCCGTCCGAGAAGAAGATCAATCTAATATGGACCTAAAGAATAACATTAGTAGGGTGTGTTCCAGAGGTAACTGATATGAAAGAAGTTGTTCAATGGTGAACATATAAATTCATCTTTGAATGAAGAATAATTCAAATTCAAGGTCATCAACTCATTTATATAGATCCTTCAACATTTTCTAAAATTCTACGACTCCTTGCACCAACTATGTGGTTCAAGAGCGAGGAAGCTGATGGATTTATGAAGCAACACAAGGGAGGAAACAAACTTTGAGCAATTATTTGGAAGGTCCAACCTATAACCCTGGTACTTCTAGAATCGAGATAAATTCACTAAAATACTCATACAAAGAGTTTTCTTGGCTATTTTCCTATATTCTCGGTTTGGAATCTACCATGTTTCTATCATTATTTTTTATATATGCTATGCATTATTCCCTGCATGAAAAAGATATCATGGATTGGGGTTATCTCATTTCAAAAGAAATTTCTTTCTAGCTAAATAACCTCAAAAAGACTCAAAAGTTCTATATGAATTCTTACCTCATTTTCACCATTTCTTATGGCCATGTTTTTGAAGATTTTCCTCCGGAAAAACATGTGGATTTTAAGTTAGAACTAGCCTATGCATGGTGTTTAGTTTTGTACACACATAAATCCCAATACAATTTCTACCCAGTTCATAATAATTTCGTCTTAGAATTCAAAAAGTTAATAATTGGACATAACACATCAAGGATATCCTTGGAAGAAACTTCCTTTCTCACTGGAAAAGGAATTTATGAGTTATCCCAATAATTCATTGTAATCAAAATATTTGGTAGTAAGTAGAAGTCTTTCCTTTTACCATTCTATACATCAAATAAACTCTTTGTTGGAGAAGTATGCAGACAATACACGACTTGGGATCATTTCTTCCATGACAAGAGGAAAAGACAATTCATATCCCTACCATGGAAAATTAGGAATTGCACTGTTGAACACATAACTCACCTTAATGAATTAGTGGGACACCATGAACATACTGGTTTGAAGGAAGCAAAATTTGTTGAAGGTTTTGACCTACACAAAAAATTTACTATACATATGCACTTAGTTGGGTACTCTTCACACGTCATTAGAATTGAAAATTTTCAAGAGGGTGGCAGAGATAGCTTGGATCTCTAGGAATTAGCAGCCTACAAAAATTCTAACGACACAAGAAAAGTAAATAGTGAAAATGAAGGACACAGACAACATGGTAGAGAAACAACAAATCAAAACCCCAATTCGCCAACAACATCTGAAAGAAACACTCCATAAAGAATGAAGAGTAGAAATAGTGGAATGGATACTAGAAAAACATCAGTTGGAGGCTTAGATGATGATGGATATAAACACCCACCAAATAAAATCCTCGAGAAAAAACATATTACATACACTCCTATAAAAAGAAAAAGAAACATATCATAAATGGAAATAAACACACAATAAGTCCAGGAAAGTCCCCATATAATGGACATGGACGAGATCATTGAAGAACCTTAGTGGTCTAGGAAGAGGTTGTGAGAAACAAGAGAAATTTCTAATTCTATGATGGCCCAATAACCTAAAATATTTGAAGAGTCTGTCACTATACACCTCGCGACATTCAATTGTGAAACCAAGAAACTATTGTTGGAAAAAGTTAATACCAAAAATAAAAATTCATCAGAATGATGGAAATCATCAATTGACTTGGATGGACTAGCACCATCCAAAATTGCAGACTTTCATGGACCTACTAGAAATGCATTGAGACAACCAATCAATACAATGGAAAAAGATAATCCAAATTTAAATAAAACGATAAAATAGTTAGAAGTTTCTTTTGTACCAAGACCATTATTTCTAGAACCTTTGAGTTCTATTCAGCCTATACTTGAATTGGAGGATATACCAAAAAGAAGTAAAAAATACAAAGGCTCATCAAGTTTATTGCAGGATGTAAGAAAATATGTTAGTGATGCATTACAAAAGGGATTGATATAATTCAGGAGATTTGGGAGCTTGCTGAAAGTATTGCTAGATTTTCCTCTAGAATACAATATTTCAAAGAGTACTTGCAGAAATATTTGGAAAATGATGTAGGATTTTTCAAGGAAGTTGTAAACAATTTTTTAGCTAAAGTGTCAAGTTTAAATGAATCCTATAGAAAGGAACAAAAAATTATCTCGCCTTACCGTATGAAGCAGATTAATGAATGTTGGCTAAGGAGAATTAAAGAGTTAAGAGAAATGATAAATGAAACCGAGGCCCTAAGAAATAAAAAGAGTGATTTATTTTTTAAAATTTGTTAGTCTTATTAAGTAATTAAATGGTCCCAATTTATTGATGGATACAATGATCGTAACCAAGGAATATTTAACGGGACAACTTAATGCAGTAAAAGTTGATTGCGTTAATGAATTTACCATAACTATATAATTTTCTGAAGATGAAGTGGAAAAATGGTTAGTTCGATACATCAACAAAAATGATGAGGTGGATGAAATATTGCATCAAGCAGAGATGGATCTAAGGGAGTTTTGAAATAATTTATTTGAGATTAAAACTAAACATGAAATTACCGTGGAACCTTTAAGAGAGTACATTGAAGAATGGTTTAAAAGGGAATTGATCAAAATTACTAAACTGAAAAATCAAGAAAACATTACAACAACTATGCCACCTCAACCACAACATGTGCCTATAAATGATCCAACTACAAGCAAGTAAATGTTATGATATCTCTCCATCACAGTGAATCAAACATTGACTTTCCCTTTTAGTTTTCATTACGTCCATTTATGCTAAAATAATTTGTGATATTGCCTTTATCTTCTCGATATTCTATGGGATCTAGGATGATTTTTGGTTGTCCTTCTTTTATATTGTAGGTATTTTCACTTTATGGTCTGTAGGAGCCCTATCCCAATCCTCTTTGAAGGGAGAATGCATTTTATTTTCTTTAAAGATGTTTTCATTTTTATTTCAAAACTCATTATTATTTTTCAGACTCCAAGAGAGCTACTTGGGATATTACATTATTGTATTCTCAAAGACTTGATCAAAAGTTTGAGTTTACAAATATTTTATCTATCATAATATTTTTGGTACTTTATGGAATAATAATTTAAATCTCTCTTTTATTTGTGGTCCATTTTTTGTTATCTCTATTGTTGTGCACTTTAATTGTCTAAATAAATAGATAATTAAGGTGTTCAATATGAATTGTAAAACCCAAGGAAGTTTTGTTATTGTAAGATAATTGTGCACACTCTATGCTAGATTATGAAAGCAAACACTAATCAAATTGAATTAAGTTAAATTAACACTAAAAAAAACAGAATTGAAAATGTGAACACTAACACAAGTTGCTGACACAGCTGAAGTTCTAATCTATTGTTGCAGAATTCAAGTCACACTTGCATAATTGAAATCTAATTTCCAGGAGTAGAATTTGATGAGTGTATAAGAATCCCAGATTATCTAATCTATTCTAATTTTCTATATTACTCTTGCAGAAGGAAGTTTTGTGCTAATTGATGAAAGGAAGTCTACTTAATTGCAAAAAGGGAATTCACACTTCTATTTACTTTTGCTTGAAAACATAGATTTAATCTAATGCAGAAAAGGAATTAACTTTCAAAGCAATTCTCCAGCAGTATACAACAATTGATTCTAACTCTCATGAGACACGCTGATGCACATTAACAGGAAGGGATTGAATTGTAACAACGAATGTATTCTAGAAATGCATAAATAGATAAATCATACAACTATAAATAATCAAAGTAGTTAATCTAAAACTCACAATAGAGGGGAGTCTGTGAGGAAGGTGGGCCCTTTCCTTCTCCTTGAATCCACTCGAAAAGACTACAGTAGGTTGGAGAAACTCAAATCACTTCTTTATTAAATCACCAGAATGTTCAGATACAAAATGCTTCACTTCACTATCTATTCCACAACTAATCTCCACTCCCCTAAATGGTTACAAAGCTCTGTTATTTAAGGACATAGACATTCAATTGAAATGGAATCACAAAATCCTTTAGAATCAGAGATTATCAAGTTGTTCGTATGATAGAAAAGATCTGTCATCATCACAAAATCTAGAAATGATCTTGATCACCAGCTCGAGCCAAACGTGAGCCAAAACGTGTAACAACCTTGAGGATCAGTCTTCAGGATACGGATTTGAATGATCTACCATCTTCCAGGATCAGTGGGAATCTATTGCAGGAGGTGTAACAACTTCCAAGAAAGATGCACAATTGTTGTAGTCATGTAACAACATGAAGAACTGGCGCACAATTGTAACAGCTGGTGTAACAACAACGATCTTTCTTCAAGACTTGGTTGTTTTTCTTTAATCTACACATTTTGATCATTAGTTGAATGTTCATGGATAAAATATGAGAAATGCTACCAATCAAACATGTTAAGTAAATAATAATACAAAAGCAAGATCAATGATTCATACCTTGGGAAAAGGTCTTAGCAAATATCATATTAGGCATTTTAGCATAGAAATGATAAGTTTGAATGAGCAAAAGGTATAGTGAAAAAGGGACATTTATGGGTCCTAACATCCCCCCCAACTGAAGACATTGCATGTCGTCATGCAATCCACAACCAAGCCTTACTCTGAATCTGAGTTAGGGAAGTGACTCCTCCAGTGAAAATTGCTAAGACAATAACTGTCATGAGATTCTTCATCTGCAAGTCTGAATCCACTGCACCTTACCATCATGATCCAATATATAGCCTCGGAATATTTTGATACCTTTGACCCCTTTGTATACTCTGAATGAGGCATCCAAAAACTGGGAAAATGAAACCTGAGTCCCATCCACTGATGCCTACACATTCTTATACATGTAATATATATTCTATCTTGACTGAGAAATTGGTCAGTTCTTCAGCATGACCAGTGACTGGTACTTTCACTATTTTATACCCTGCCTAAAAGTAAATATTACCACATTCATATCACATGTTCTCTCTATTTTCATTCATAATAGTCGTTGCATGTGCTAATATATCCAAAGTTGACTCCTCTGAGTTTTTCTGTTGAGCAACCTGCAATTCCTTCTTTAGGGAATCCAACTCTGCTTTGAGGCTGTCATTTTCCTTCATCAGTTTAGTAATCCTGGAATTTTATGTACCCTTTATATTCTTCTCAATTTGATAAAACAACTGAGCAAGTGGAACATCGTCATTATCCTCATTATTTTGTGTAATTAGTTCTTGTGTGGTAGATACATTGATGATAATTGGTTCTTGTGTAACAACTAATTCTAGCATGACTAGTTCTTGTGGGACAGTCTCTTCCTGGACAGTTGGTTCTTGTGTAACAACTAAGTTCTGGGAAGAGGTTGGTTCTTGGGTCACATTCATGTTGTTGGAAGGGAATGGTTCTTGTGTAACAGTCACTTCTTCAACAATGAAGGATAATGGACGAACAAGGGGTATTTCCTGTTCCATATTCTTCCATCCAACTGTTGCTCCAGTAGACCTCACTGACCTAGGTTTCTTTCTAGGTAAGGTAGAGAAAAACACAAGGGTTTTCCTTTTCTTTACTTCAGGAGAAGGAGGGCGTTCTTCAACAACCAGACAAGGAGGAAAATATGCAATGCTAGGGTTTTCTCCTATAATCTATACTTCATCACTCGACGAATTATGCACAGAATCATCAAGCAGAGCTGATGATTCTGCTGCAATTTGTTTACATTCGGCCTAAATTGACAAAATGATTTCTTGAAATTCCTTGCCCAAGGTAAAATATAGTATACCTATCTCCATAAGATCAATTTGAGGCTCGCTTAGGTTTGTATAATTTATGTCAAAATTTGGCAAGGTCTGAGCATCAGCAAAATCAGGACACTTTGTCTCTGCAACAGGAGGGTTTTGAGTTGCTTCTGGTTCAATAGGAGATGAAGTTGACGTACTGGAAATTATAGTGGGGGATTCAAATACTGTTGCAGTTGAGGGATAAGGCTCATGAATTTGTCCAGGGATTGGGTTTTCAATTGCTGACTCAATCACAATGGCAGACATAAGGTTTAGTTTTTTCGGTCCGGCCATAACAATAGGCATAGGATTTGGCTGTTATTCCTCTTCAGGTAATGGGTCATTAAGAATTCCCATTCCTCTACAAATCAACAACCCTATCAGTTTTTGATTGGAAATACAATTCTTGGGATTCTTGGATTTCTTGACAAAGTGAGCCATATTATGCAAGGAATGAAGAAGGTAATAATGGATGTTTATTAGCTTACGATGTCTTAAATGTGACAGTAGGATAAAATCAGAAAAATAAACTACTTGATATATTCCCTCGCATGTAATGTACCTTTTTACAAATTCTGATACTTTCCCCCATGGTATTGGTAAGGAAATTACATCTACACCTCGGCCCTTGGTCTAAACTTGCTCATCGTCCATGAGAAAACCCTTTTGTGCTTCGGGAAGATGTGTTTTTATGCTAAACCACCTTTCTCAAGTGGTCGAAAACCCTGTCACAAAAGCCACGGTTTCCTCTGTCACTGGAATCCTCAACCCATGCACCATTGAATACCCTTCTGTGAGATTATGATTGAACTCCAACATCTATGATCCATTAAACCCCTACATCTTCTCAAAATAAGAAATCCGTCCAACCTGCAGAAATTTTTGGTAAACATCTGGGTGTAGCAGCAATTCATCCAGATTTTTTGGTTCATACCTCATAGTTGATCCTCCCATGACAACGTTTTAGAGTCTAAATAGTCACAAAGGAGGAGAAATCAACACCTAAACCAGAGACACAACAACTTCTAACGAGGATTGCATAAAGAACATAGTGTCTCAGTGAAAAATAAGCGTGGTCGAAAGGTGGCAGAGGTGAATGTAAAATGGGATTTTAATGTTATGACAGCGTAGATTTTCTTTCCCCCCTACTAATCTGATTGGCTCATAGTTCAATGAATTTTAGGACAAATGACAAGTAATCATTAAAGATTTCTTCCATATCTACATCACTTTGACACATAGGATAAGTAACGTACCTCATAACTTAGCACATGAAGCGATCTGTCAAAATAAATGCACTATCCAACCGCCATTTGATCCGCAGGGAATAACTGTAATGGTGAGAGATGGCTCTGGAATGTGAGAAATGATGATATGAAAAGTGGATCATAGGTGGATTCCTTTCTTTGGTTGACCAGATGGAAATCTGTGGATGTGGAGTCAAGTAATGATGAAGGGGCATTTTCTGATAGAGAGAGCATTAATTGGAAAAAAATTCTTCCAATTATGTCTGGGCGAATGAAGTAATTTGGAAAATGGTGGAAATCTTCACAAAAGCAACGGAAATGACAAAAAAATGTTGTTTCGGCATGGAAATATTGCAGAGATGCGAAAATGGGTGAAGCGGCATGTAAAATAGTGAAAAGGAATAAAAACAGTAGGTGTATCAGCATGTATTTTGGCCGGAATGGTGGAATTAGGTGTAGCAGCATGTAAATTGACCAAATTGTCGGAAAAGAGTATAACAACATGTAAGACAAAAAAATAGTTGGGAAAATGGTGTAACAACATGTGAAATGGAAAAATGGTCGGGAATTCGTGTAATATCATGTAAAGTGACCATTTTGTCAGAAAGAGGTGTAACAACATGTAACCCGACTGAACATAGAATCCCTTAGGTTTTAGGAAGTTTTTCAAACTTCCAAAAGATAATCCTTCGGATCCCTTCGATGTAATATACCTTGATTTTCATCAATCCATATGCACACAATTAACTGCCTAATACCCTTCTAGGATGAATTTATTAGAATAGTAAAGAAACATAAAAATTTAAAAAGATGAAATACTTTAAGAAAAAACAGAAAAATTAAAATTCACACAGTTTATTTATATACAAGGTTTTATTGAAAATAAAAAATTTCTAAGGTTTAGAAGGGGAAGGAGAAAGCTCCTTTCCCTTTAAAAAATGATAACCTGTATTAGTTGTACATCTGGATTTAATTTCTTCCTTGGAAAGTGGACGTTGATACAGGCGCAAGCAATGACCATTTGCAAGCAACTATGTATTGGATCCATCAATAGTGATCAACCTAACTATCCCATTGGGAAAAATAGTGTCTACCTCATCAGGTCCCAACCATCTTGTACGCAACTTACCCTTAAATTCTTTAAAGCATGAATCATACAACAGAACCCAATCTTCCTTTTTGAATAACTTCTTCTTGATGACTCGGTCATGCCACTTGGTTCTTTGTTGTTGAATCACTGTGGTTTGATGAATAACATCCAAATGCTTCTCATCCAGCTCATTTAGCTACTGCAGTCTGGCCTTCTATGCCACAATCAAGTCTAGATTGACTGTTGATGCAGTTCTTAGGGTTTTGATCTCGAACTCAATGGGAAAAACATGGATCTTCCATACTAGTTCATAAGGAGAAAACCATTTGTGTTCCTCCAAGTGGTTCGATAATCCCATAGAGATTCATGCAATCTATCAGACCAATCCCTACAATATTCCCTCACTGTTTTAGTAAGAATAGCTTCTATTACTTTGCTTTTACTTTCCACCTACCCATTACCTTGGGGATGGTATGGAGAAGTTGTTCTATGCAAAACATGATATTTATTGAGTAGGGATTCAAACTTACGTGATGTGAAAGGTGGCCCCCCATCAGTTACCAAATCTCTGGGAACTCCAAACCTAACAAATATATCTTCAAACAAAAATGCTAAGACAACTTCTTATGAGGCCCTGATGAGTGTTTTTGCCTCTACCCACTTGGTCATGTAATCTGTGCAAACCAATATATAGACTTTTTTATTAGAAGGTGGGTTAATGGGCCCTACAAAATCTATGCCCCATCTCTCAAAAGGCTCTAAAACCACTTGAGAATTGAGAGGCATCTCATCCCTATGATTTGGCTAACCCATTTGTTGGCAACTATCACAGGCTTGGACATACTTCTTTACATCTTGAAATATTGTGGGCCAAAAATAGCCCATCCTCAAAAGTTTATGCCTAGTCCTTTTATCAGCAAAATGACCCCCACAAGGGCCATCATGGAAATATTTAACCAGATCATAAACTTCATCATCTCTCACACATCTCCTGATTTCTTGATCCAGGCCTATGTAGAAAATATATCCCCCTATCCAACTATACTGAGCACTCTTCTAAATAATCTTCCTTCTTTCTTGGGGAGATAGATTTGGAGGTACCTTCCTTGCAACCAAATAAGTAGAAATGTCTGGATACCAAGGTGAGTGAGTAGATACTGCAAACAAATGTCCATTTGGAAAGGAATCATCTACGGGTGAATTATCATCATTTATATTCAATATTGAAAGAAAATCAACAACCACATTTTCTTTTCCTAGTCTATCTACTATAGTGATGTCAAATTATTGTAGTACTAACAACCATCTTGTTACTCAGGCATTAGTAATAGGTTTATTCATAAAGTATTTAATTGTTGAATGATCAGTATGAATAAAAGTAGAATAACCAGTGATATAATGCATAAATTTATTGATATCATAAACTATTGCCAAGATTTCTTTTTCTGTAACTATATAAATTAACTCTACAGGAGCCATGTGTTGGTTGTGGAGGCTGATTAGCTTCCTGAATCATAGGTCCTTTCTTTCTACCATGTTTATACCCCATGAAGTATTTACACCCCAGAAGTATGTACACTCTTTCACGCAGGGGAGTGCAGAGGGGGGGTACCCCCTCTGCAAGGTCCAGGGGGGTTATCCCCTCGGCTGGGGGGTTTGGGGGAAAGCGGGCCCCCAATGGGGGTTCAGGGGTAGTGTCCCCCGATGGGGGTTTGGGGGAAAAGCCCCTGAAGAAAAATTTTCCTTGTAAAAGTATATTGTAATTTCATTGTAAATCTAGACCGTTCATTATAAGGTCGCAGATCTAACAATAGAGATTATGTTAGGGTTTTTTCCCCTAGAAGGCAACCCTCTTTTATGAGGGAAATGTATTGCAGCTATGGTTGATGGTGAATATTGTATTCTGAGAGAGGAGACTGTGAGAGAAAGAAGAGGAAGTTATAGCGAGTTTTGATATAGGTTGTATCCCTTCATTTGCTGGATAATAATAAAGGAAGGACCTGGCAATTTCTCTGGTGGACGTAGCCCACACTGGGTGAACCACGTAAATCTGTGTCTCTCTTGTATTGTGTGTCTTCTGTGTTTTGTTTTTGCATTTGTTTTTATTTTATTGCTCCGCGGTCCTATTTTTCTAACAACTTTATTGCTCCGCGATCCTGTTTTTCTAACAACTGGTATCAGAGCGTAAGGTAACTCGCAGGAAAAGAGGGTTCCTGGTTCGAGTGGGAGCAATGTCGGAAGATGGAAAGTTTAGGGTTGATAAATTTAACGGTCACAACTACCAGTTATGGAAGATGCAAATGGAAGACTATTTATATCAGAAGGATCTATTCCTACCATTGAGCAGAGTAGCAAAGAAGCGGGCGGCCATGAAGGACGAAGAATGGGAGATTCTTGACAGAAAGGCTCTAGGAACGATACGGATGATCCTGCCAGCATCGGTGGCTTTCAATATTTCAAAAGAAAGGACAACGAAGGGTTTGATAGACGCGTTGGCCAAATTGTATGAAAAACCCTCGGCGTCGAATAAGGTGTTTCTAATGAAGAGATTATTTAATATGAAGATGTCAGAAAGTGGGTCTGTTGCAGATCGTTTAAATGAATTTAATACGATTACTAATCAACTAAGTTCTGTAAAAGTGGACTTTGATGATGAGGTTAGGGCTCTTCTAATCTTGTGCTCATTGCCAGAAAGCTGGAATGGCTTGGTCATGGCTGTAAGTAACTTTGTCTCCAGTTCAAATACTTTAAAATTTGATGATGTTGTTGGTGTTATCCTTAGTGAGGAAATGCGACGGAAAAGCACAGGTGAGACATCAGGAAATGCGTTGAACATGGAGAATAGGGGAAGACAAAAGGATAGAGGAAAGGGCTGAGGAAACCGCAGAAATTCTAGGAAGGGCAGATCCAAATCCAGACTTGGAAAGATAGAGTGTTGGAATTGTGGGAAGAAAGGACATCTGAAGAAAGACTATAGAGCTCCAAAGAAACAAAGAGATGGACAGCAGGAGAGAAATCAGGAAGCAAATGTAACAGGTGATGTGTT
>ML781890.1:1800195-1820672 GCA_009831015.1 Picea engelmannii | reverse complement strand
TTTCTCATATTTTATCCATGAACATTCAACTAATGATCAAAATGTGTAGATTAAAGAAAAACAACCAAGTCTTGAAGAAAGATCGTTGTTGTTACACCAGCTGTTACAATTGTGCGCCAGTTCTTCATGTTGTTACATGACTACAACAATTGTGCATCTTTCTTGGAAGTTGTTACACCTCCTGCAATAGATTCCCACTGATCCTGGAAGATGGTAGATCATTCAAATCCGTATCCTGAAGACTGATCCTCAAGGTTGTTACACGTTTTGGCTCACGTTTGGCTCGAGCTGGTGATCAAGATCATTTCTAGATTTTGTGATGATGACAGATCTTTTCTATCATACGAACAACTTGATAATCTCTGATTCTAAAGGATTTTGTGATTCCATTTCAATTGAATGTCTATGTCCTTAAATAACAGAGCTTTGTAACCATTTAGGGGAGTGGAGATTAGTTGTGGAATAGATAGTGAAGTGAAGCATTTTGTATCTGAACATTCTGGTGATTTAATAAAGAAGTGATTTGAGTTTCTCCAACCTACTGTAGTCTTTTCGAGTGGATTCAAGGAGAAGGAAAGGGCCCACCTTCCTCACAGACTCCCCTCTATTGTGAGTTTTAGATTAACTACTTTGATTATTTATAGTTGTATGATTTATCTATTTATGCATTTCTAGAATACATTCGTTGTTACAATTCAATCCCTTCCTGTTAATGTGCATCAGCGTGTCTCATGAGAGTTAGAATCAATTGTTGTATACTGCTGGAGAATTGCTTTGAAAGTTAATTCCTTTTCTGCATTAGATTAAATCTATGTTTTCAAGCAAAAGTAAATAGAAGTGTGAATTCCCTTTTTGCAATTAAGTAGACTTCCTTTCATCAATTAGCACAAAACTTCCTTCTGCAAGAGTAATATAGAAAATTAGAATAGATTAGATAATCTGGGATTCTTATACACTCATCAAATTCTACTCCTGGAAATTAGATTTCAATTATGCAAGTGTGACTTGAATTCTGCAACAATAGATTAGAACTTCAGCTGTGTCAGCAACTTGTGTTAGTGTTCACATTTTCAATTCTGTTTTTTTTAGTGTTAATTTAACTTAATTCAATTTGATTAGTGTTTGCTTTCATAATCTAGCATAGAGTGTGCACAATTATCTTACAATAACAAAACTTCCTTGGGTTTTACAATTCATATTGAACACCTTAATTATCTATTTATTTAGACAATTAAAGTGCACAACAATAGAGATAACAAAAAATGGACCACAAATAAAAGAGAGATTTAAATTATTATTCCATAAAGTACCAAAAATATTATGATAGATAAAATATTTGTAAACTCAAACTTTTGATCAAGTCTTTGAGAATACAATAATGTAATATCCCAAGTAGCTCTCTTGGAGTCTGAAAAATAATAATGAGTTTTGAAATAAAAATGAAAACATCTTTAAAGAAAATAAAATGCATTCTCCCTTCAAAGAGGATTGGGATAGGGCTCCTACAGACCATAAAGTGAAAATACCTACAATATAAAAGAAGGACAACCAAAAATCATCCTAGATCCCATAGAATATCGAGAAGATAAAGGCAATATCACAAATTATTTTAGCATAAATGGACGTAATGAAAACTAAAAGGGAAAGTCAATGTTTGATTCACTGTGATGGAGAGATATCATAACATTTACTTGCTTGTAGTTGGATCATTTATAGGCACATGTTGTGGTTGAGGTGGCATAGTTGTTGTAATGTTTTCTTGATTTTTCAGTTTAGTAATTTTGATCAATTCCCTTTTAAACCATTCTTCAATGTACTCTCTTAAAGGTTCCACGGTAATTTCATGTTTAGTTTTAATCTCAAATAAATTATTTCAAAACTCCCTTAGATCCATCTCTGCTTGATGCAATATTTCATCCACCTCATCATTTTTGTTGATGTATCGAACTAACCATTTTTCCACTTCATCTTCAGAAAATTATATAGTTATGGTAAATTCATTAACGCAATCAACTTTTACTGCATTAAGTTGTCCCGTTAAATATTCCTTGGTTACGATCATTGTATCCATCAATAAATTGGGACCATTTAATTACTTAATAAGACTAACAAATTTTAAAAAATAAATCACTCTTTTTATTTCTTAGGGCCTCGGTTTCATTTATCATTTCTCTTAACTCTTTAATTCTCCTTAGCCAACATTCATTAATCTGCTTCATACGGTAAGGCGAGATAATTTTTTGTTCCTTTCTATAGGATTCATTTAAACTTGACACTTTAGCTAAAAAATTGTTTACAACTTCCTTGAAAAATCCTACATCATTTTCCAAATATTTCTGCAAGTACTCTTTGAAATATTGTATTCTAGAGGAAAATCTAGCAATACTTTCAGCAAGCTCCCAAATCTCCTGAATTATATCAATCCCTTTTGTAATGCATCACTAACATATTTTCTTACATCCTGCAATAAACTTGATGAGCCTTTGTATTTTTTACTTCTTTTTGGTATATCCTCCAATTCAAGTATAGGCTGAATAGAACTCAAAGGTTCTAGAAATAATGGTCTTGGTACAAAAGAAACTTCTAACTATTTTATCGTTTTATTTAAATTTGGATTATCTTTTTCCATTGTATTGATTGGTTGTCTCAATGCATTTCTAGTAGGTCCATGAAAGTCTGCAATTTTGGATGGTGCTAGTCCATCCAAGTCAATTGATGATTTCCATCATTCTGATGAATTTTTATTTTTGGTATTAACTTTTTCCAACAATAGTTTCTTGGTTTCACAATTGAATGTCGCGAGGTGTATAGTGACAGACTCTTCAAATATTTTAGGTTATTGGGCCATCATAGAATTAGAAATTTCTCTTGTTTCTCACAACCTCTTCCTAGACCACTAAGGTTCTTCAATGATCTCGTCCATGTCCATTATATGGGGACTTTCCTGGACTTATTGTGTGTTTATTTCCATTTATGATATGTTTCTTTTTCTTTTTATAGGAGTGTATGTAATATGTTTTTTCTCGAGGATTTTATTTGGTGGGTGTTTATATCCATCATCATCTAAGCCTCCAACTGATGTTTTTCTAGTATCCATTCCACTATTTCTACTCTTCATTCTTTATGGAGTGTTTCTTTCAGATGTTGTTGGCGAATTGGGGTTTTGATTTGTTGTTTCTCTACCATGTTGTCTGTGTCCTTCATTTTCACTATTTACTTTTCTTGTGTCGTTAGAATTTTTGTAGGCTGCTAATTCCTAGAGATCCAAGCTATCTCTGCCACCCTCTTGAAAATTTTCAATTCTAATGACGTGTGAAGAGTACCCAACTAAGTGCATATGTATAGTAAATTTTTTGTGTAGGTCAAAACCTTCAACAAATTTTGCTTCCTTCAAACCAGTATGTTCATGGTGTCCCACTAATTCATTAAGGTGAGTTATGTGTTCAACAGTGCAATTCCTAATTTTCCATGGTAGGGATATGAATTGTCTTTTCCTCTTGTCATGGAAGAAATGATCCCAAGTCGTGTATTGTCTGCATACTTCTCCAACAAAGAGTTTATTTGATGTATAGAATGGTAAAAGGAAAGACTTCTACTTACTACCAAATATTTTGATTACAATGAATTATTGGGATAACTCATAAATTCCTTTTCCAGTGAGAAAGGAAGTTTCTTCCAAGGATATCCTTGATGTGTTATGTCCAATTATTAACTTTTTGAATTCTAAGACGAAATTATTATGAACTGGGTAGAAATTGTATTGGGATTTATGTGTGTACAAAACTAAACACCATGCATAGGCTAGTTCTAACTTAAAATCCACATGTTTTTCCGGAGGAAAATCTTCAAAAACATGGCCATAAGAAATGGTGAAAATGAGGTAAGAATTCATATAGAACTTTTGAGTCTTTTTGAGGTTATTTAGCTAGAAAGAAATTTCTTTTGAAATGAGATAACCCCAATCCATGATATCTTTTTCATGCAGGGAATAATGCATAGCATATATAAAAAATAATGATAGAAACATGGTAGATTCCAAACCGAGAATATAGGAAAATAGCCAAGAAAACTCTTTGTATGAGTATTTTAGTGAATTTATCTCGATTCTAGAAGTACCAGGGTTATAGGTTGGACCTTCCAAATAATTGCTCAAAGTTTGTTTCCTCCCTTGTGTTGCTTCATAAATCCATCAGCTTCCTCGCTCTTGAACCACATAGTTGGTGCAAGGAGTCGTAGAATTTTAGAAAATGTTGAAGGATCTATATAAATGAGTTGATGACCTTGAATTTGAATTATTCTTCATTCAAAGATGAATTTATATGTTCACCATTGAACAACTTCTTTCATATCAGTTACCTCTGGAACACACCCTACTAATGTTATTCTTTAGGTCCATATTAGATTGATCTTCTTCTCGGACGGGTAAAGATATTTGTAGTATTTATATGCCCTAGACCAATGGAATTGTTGATCTTCATGACCTAGTGTTTTCAATGTATCTCCAAAAAACAATTCCTTCTTCTTACTTGACATATTTTCTACTTTTTACAAAGATGGGGCTATTGTTGATACTTACAGGTTGGAATTTTTATTTTATTAAATCCCACCATGTACTACCTTGGTAACTCAATCGGTCATAGCTTATGCTTTAAATGTCATCATTTTTCATGGGATTTGGATTTATTGAGACCTTTAATCGATGTATTATGCATTAATAATGCCATTATGATTTTACGAGTGGTGGATGATGTGGAAGGGGTAATAAATATGATGAGAAGCAATGATGTGATGGTATGATAGATGGAAAGTGTTAAGTATGAAGGTGTGAAATGATGTATGGGAAGTGAAAAATGTGTAAGATGGAAATGTGGAGATGCAGAGTTACAGACCTAAATGTTGATGAACACACTTCAGAGAGAATGACAAGTTCTGCATTGGGATTGAAAATATGGTTAAGTGTTTAAGGGATATGTGGATTTGTGGACATGTAAACCTAAGAAAATGTTAAGGGATGGTATGTAGCTCTGCATCCACATTGCTTGAACTTGACTAAGTATCAAAAGAAAGTGGAAGAGGAAAAAGGAAAAAAGGAAAAAAAGTGTTTTGGTGAGTGCAAGGTTATGGACCTGGGTAAGTAAAAAGGATTTAACAATTGTTATACATCTTTTCATCTTCATTTTCGGAAAATGACTAAGTAAAAAAAATGAAAATGATTTTGAAGGTAGTCAATGGTAAAAAATAAGAAGTGTCAATCAGTCGAAAGGAGGACCATCAACACGAAGGACTTACAGATATGTGGATTTGAGTTTTTTTTGGCCTGCTCCACATCATTCAAGATATGAATAAGTTCTTGGAAATTGTTTTATGAAAGAGAATAAAAGTAAAGAAAACAAGTAAGTAAAAGTGTAAGAAACATCCTAAGGGTGACTAAAATGGAGAGAACTAATTGATAAAAAAATCAGATCAACATAAGGGTAGCGCAAATAAGTTGGTAGACATGCTTTCATGGCCACCCACATATAAGATTACAACCTTGGGAAATCTAATGCAATGGATCCTTTTACCCATGATTCATACAAAGAGGAATATACAAAATATGAGGACTTCAAGGTCCATAGGGATGCTTTTAGGGGCTAAATTTCGCTCATGGGCTAATTTTCCATGGTTTTCCCAAAAAGAGATTCGTTATTCTAAAAATGATTCGCCCAAATTCTATAGGAT
Source organism: Picea engelmannii (assembly GCA_009831015.1). NCBI lineage: Eukaryota > Viridiplantae > Streptophyta > Pinopsida > Pinales > Pinaceae > Picea > Picea engelmannii. Next base: position 1,814,951 of record ML781890.1, on the reverse strand, counting down.
AAAATTATTTTACCTTCAAAATCGCCAAAATTTTATACAAACTATATAGAATCCTTAGAAATTTGAATATTTTTATAAAAATATCGCCAAACATTTTATAGTTGGCATATGAAGGATTAGTAAGATTCACCAAGGTTTATACATTTTAAAATAAATTTCCATCCTTAAAATCATCCCTGTTCAAGGAGGTGTTTCAACAACTACAAGGATAAATTCATACAGAAGAAGGTGACAAAAAGGTTGACTATCATTTGCAAAATGGTTTACTCTACAATATTGACAAGCTCTATGTCCCAAAAGGAGAATGATTATATCTTATCAGAGAGGCTCACACCTCCAAGGTTGTAGGACATTTTTGTGTGGGGAAGACAATTTTCAATTTACAAAGGTATGTGTACCTACCCAGAATGAAAGAATATGTAGAACGGTATATTAGAGGAGGTATACTTTGTTTTACCAGCAAGCGCAGTAATAGGAAGCAAGGTCTATGCCATCCCTTGTACTTAATACATGTGGATTAAGTGATTTTTTTAAGCCTATAAACCCCGGGTGACATTCCCAACTATCTTGCCTTAGCCCACAAAGATCTGAAAATGCATGAGTAAGGTTTTCCATACATTTTCCTCAACATTTAATTGGTGACCATATTGGGGAGATATTCCATATCTCTCTGGTTGATTGTATTCACGATTATATTTCAGTTTTTTTGTTTTTCCTAAATACTCCTTTATTGATTTTTCCATGATAGTACATGTTACAAGACAACCCAATATTGGAAACAATATTGATGACCAAACTAGCATTTCCTTGACCTTATTCAATACTATTTTAGAAACTGATAGCACTTGTGCTGAACTTGAGCGCTCTTGGGGAGTAATTGAAAGGATATAAATATTCATGAATGTTGGGAAGCTAGGAAAAGGAATCCTAGAAATCAATAGTAACCTCCCCTTTCCTACCTCTTTGATATTTCTTTTCATGTCCTCTAATCCTCACATATGCCGAAGGAGAAGAGGATTGTCCCCTGAAGATACTCCTATTTTCAAAATAGGAAGGAGGAAAATTGTTTTATCAATGAAATAAAGTGATCTAAGGTAAACTTTATCTGATTCTTCCATTTCACCTTCATCACCCGAACCTATAACCTTCAACATGACATCTGTGGGTAGTGTTAGTGGAACTGGAGGTGCGTCCTCCTCGCAACCTTCTACTTCATCAGTAATTGGTAGTATATATAGTCATCAAGTCCCTATTCAATCTACTACCCATCATGTTAAAGTTATAAAGAAATATGGGATTTTCAAATTCAAGGAAGATGATACGACCACTCTATGGCATGTATCTTCTCCCTTGAATCTGCCACTTGCTACTCACCCATTACCAAAGTTCAAGGAGAATTTACCTAGGTTTTTAGGAAATAATACCATTACTACAAATGAACACCTAGTATCATTTTCTAATGTTTTTCAAAATATAGGGGCTAACGATAACAACACTTGCATGCATCTATTTGTCAACTCCCTCGAAGGGAAAGTTGCAACAGATTTTTTTTATCTCCCTCCCAAAATTATTTCCACTTGAGAAGACTTGTTTTATTGGTTCAAGTCCACTTATGGACATTCCAAGAATTCAAATGAGCAGTTAATGGAATATAACAATATTTTCTATAAATATGGTGAAACCATTAAATATTTTAACCTTCCTTTCACCAAATTATATAGTCAAATCCTTGAACTAATCCACCCTCAAAATAAATCTTCTTGCATGCATTATTATAATGCATTACCTTCTCCTTATCATGATAGACTTAAAGAGAAGGTTATTGACAATATTGGTTCTGCTCTTCATACTTTCCTAGAATATGAGGAGAAACTCGAAAGAATGGGTTTCCCTAAGGGGACTTGGTCAAGAAAACAAAATTGTTTGTCCTCCTATAAATCATGCAAGATATGAATAATAGGATGATAGCCTATGAACGGAATGAAAATTCCCCATCCCCTACCCCTAGGGAATATTCTTCTTCCTTAGAGCCTTTTAGGAATACTAACGAAAACACTTTTCAGCCAAAGGCCATTATGTCTTGTATTTGGTGTAACTTCTGTGAAGAAAGTACTTGCGAAGTTAAGAAAAATGACAGAGATAAGATATTTGGCAAAAGGACCAATACCACAATCATTGTTTTATATTATGTTGAACTAGAAGATGTTATGGTAATCAATACCAGGAATAAATCTATACTACTAAGGGAAAATATGACCTTCCCCATACTTCTTCCACCCCAAGATCATCTTCTCGAAGTACTGATACACAAGCTGTCAAAACTTGGGAGAATCAAGGAGTGTATTCCCCTCATCCCTCTTCTAAGTATAACATCCTTAACCAATTGGTTAATATCAAAGCTGATGCTATTGTTTTGGACATGGTTGTCATCCCAGAAAAACAAAATCATCTCAAAAACTTTATGGAAGGAAAGATTTATAACATGGCTAATCTATTTGAAGAGTCAAAAGAAGTGGATTCAAATGTAAATAAAATAGGTGTAAATAATTTTAGTAACCCTGTAAAAAATCCCCCTTTCTATATCTCTATAAAAATCATGGACAAAATATCTCATTGTTTCCTAATAAATGGTTGGTCTGGTCCAAGTGTAATGTCAAAAATTATCATGGAGGAGCTTGGCTTATCATGCACTAATGCAAATTATAGAAACATGCTCTCTTATAACAATTTGTAGCAATCAACTATAGGTGAAATAAAATATGTAACCTTAGTTCTATGCGCACATCTTGAGATAAGAACAACCCTCACCATCCAAGTAATTGATATGCCAGTGAGTACCTATTCAATTATTTTAGGAAGATACTAGAAAGCCTTAATGGGTGGATATCTTTCACTTGATGGAACACATTTGTCTGTCCCTCGAAATGGAAATAACATTATAGTCCCTGGGGAAGGAATAATTTCACCATATATAGATAGTGTTCCCCAACATAATGTAAATTATCTTGAAGAATATTTGGGAGTATACTCTATATTTGTTGATGAGGGTGACACTATGCTCTAACCAATTGATTTTGACGATGGCACGTGGCACATGCATTTCGATGGCTCATGCTCAAACGACGAAAATGGAGCTGACATCATTCTATATTCTCCTATAGGTTAAATCCACAAATTTTCTTATAGGTTAGAATTTGCTTGCACAAACAATGTCACCGAGTAACTTTGAGGCCTTATTGTTAGGCATCGAAAATGCATATAACCTTGGTTGTGGCCACCTTACTGTTTTTGGTGGTTCAGAACTTGTTGTGAACCTTGTACGTAAGATTTATTCAATAAGAAATAAGTTTCTTAAACATTATACCCAATTTGTTTGGATGCTCATTTCAAACCTGCTATCATTTAACATCACTCATGTTAAGAGGGAACTCAATTCAATGGCTGATAGGTTAGTTGTGTTTGTAATTTCCCCTACCTGACAAATTTTACCTCAAAGACCTGATTGCATGTTCCAATCTCTATATCATCCTCACATCCCTGATAACATTGAATGATGGAAGGTTTTCCCAAGCGATGAATGAACTTGTTCTTTCATAGAAAATAAACCGTTTAAGCTTAAAGAAATCATATCTATTGAAGATGACAAATTTCCTAAAGGATTGAATCCTCTCAAAAGTTCATTCTCGTCAAGTGATGTAGGAAACAAAGAAACACATAAGAAAGAGGAGTTGAAAAGGAAAGTGGGTGATACCATTTCCTTGAATATTGGGACACCCAAATCTCCAAAGATCTTTAAATTAGGTGCCCAATGTTCTGATGAAGAAAAAGAGAAATTCACATAACTACTCTGTGAATTTCAAGATTTTTTTGCATGGTCATATGAGGATCTTCGTGGTTTTGATCCTTCTCTCATACAACACATGCCATTCCTATCAAGGAAGGGGTAAAACCAATTAGTAAAAAATAAATACCTATTAACCCTACACTCAAAGCCACTATTAGGAAATAATTGGAAAAAATGTTGAAAGCTAATACAATATTTCCAGTAAAATATTCTAAGTGGGTTTCAAATATGGTCCTTGTTTGGAAGACTATTGGCCAGATCAGATTATGTGCTGATTTTTGTGCATTGAATAGAGCGAGTGTCAAAGACCATTTTCCACTTCCTAATATGGAAATGATTTTACAATAGGTTTAAGGGTCACAAATGATGTTCTTATTTGATGGCTATTACGGATATAATCAAATCAAGGTAAAAAGGACTGATAGGTATAATACCACCTTTACTACATGTTGGGGAACATTTTATTATGAACACATGCCTTTTTTCTTATCTAATGCATGTGCCACTTTTCAAAGAGATATGCAGATAGATTTAGACGATCTGATTGGTAAAATTATCCAAGTTTATCTTGATGATTTGACTATCTATTCTAAGAATCAATTGGATCATTTTGGTCATCTTAGAAAAGTTATCATGCAATGTAGAAAATTTGGCATTTCTTTAAATCCTTCCAAATCTGTTTTCAACATCACAAAGGGAAACCTCCTCAGTCATATTGTTTCTGATTCAGGAATAAGCATTGATCCCGAAAGGATTACTGCGATTCTAAACCTTCATGCCCCCACCTCCAAAAACAAGTTCAAGCTTTCATGGGCATTATTAATTTTGTTTGTAGGTTTGTTCCTAATTTTGTTGTCATGGTTAAACCAATTCATAATCTTATGAAGCAAGATCATTATTTTTCTTGGACAGGTGATGTTGAAAATTCTTTCCTTAGGATTAAGAAAGAAATCAATTCTACACCGGTTCTGGCGAAACTAGAATTTGAGAAATATTTTATCATATATACCAATGGCACCGAGGAACCAATTTTTTCTATCCTCTTACAAATTGATGACCAAAACAATGAAAAACATGTATCTTACATGAGCCAGATTTTATCATATGTTGAAATCAAATACTCTTATATTGAGAAACATATTTTTTCTCTTGTCAAGTCTATACACAAATTTCACCATTTTATTTTAGGCAAAGATACACAGGTAAAAGTCCCTTTGCCTGTTGTCAAGTTTCCGCTTTCACAAACTTATCTTTCAGGAAAACTTGCACATTGTCTTGCCAAAATTTAGGACCATGATTTGACGATCATGACTTCAAAGACAATCAAGGTACGAGACCTATCTCTTCACTTAGCTCAACATCTTGAACCAAGTGAATAACTTGATAACCAAGATAATCCTGTTTCAACTTTGTCTTATATTGAGAATCAAAATATTGTTATATCGGAACATCCTTGGTATAAAAATATGGCGTATTATTTGCAATATCAAAAGTTTTCATATGAGGTGGATCCTCACCAGAGAAGGAGACTCCACCTGTAAGATTCCAAGTATATCATTTTAGCAGACTTTTTATTTAGGAGGTATGTTGATGGTTTGTTACTTAGATGTGTAAATGATGAAGAAGCACATAAATTGTTACACGAAATTCATGGATAATCCATTTCTTTCATTCACATCAGTGGCCATTTTTCTGCTAAGGCTACTGCTTTTAAAATAATAAGAAATGGTTATTGTTGGCCTATGATATTTCACAATTCTTATAAATTTGCAAGATCTTGTGATAAGTGTCAAAAATTCGTTGGGAAATAACACCTTTATGCCATGCTGTTACAACATGTCCTCCCAGATTTCCCTTTTTATAAATGGTGTTAATGTGTTGAACCTACACATAATAGATCCAGCAAGAAAATACCACACACATTTGCAGAGAGAAATTGAGAAAGAAGGAGAAAGAGAGAAAGAATGGAAGAATTCTCATTAACCATAATTAATAATGAATAATTTACACATGATATACTTTGTATAACTAAACTAATGCGCCATAGTGGTGGTCTAGAGTGATATGGACACACACCAATAGTTATGGGAGTGAACTACGACCTAGTCTAGTCTCTCGGGCAGTTACAGGAGTGAACTGCCACCTAACTTAGTTAACTAGTCTACAAATCTTTAGTTAACATATTGAAACAAAGTGAAGTGAGAAGGATATCAGGGAATCATGGGTAATGCACTAGTCTGGTGATGATACCAAGGCTAATGCACATTAGTTGGTGATGATCCCAATGTTATATGGTGACAAAACCAATGCAGCATCTAGACTCCACTCAACTAGTCAAACTAAAGTGAAAATTGAAGAGAATATTCTCCTAGAGGAATATTTTCCCTGAACTTTAGGAGACTAGATAAAGAATAATAAAAATAGGAAAAACCTTAGGAAAAATAAATCCTAGGCGCATGTGAAGTCACTGCAAAACCCCTCCTAAACATCACTATGGTGAAAATAAAGAATGGGTCCTGACAATGAGGCCATGTTAGGTACCCAAATACAAAAGATACACTGAAATAAGGTGAGGAAAGAGGGAACACCTCATGGGAACCCCCCCCTCAAGGTACAATGTATGTAAAAAAAGAAGAACTACAGTTTCTAGGAAACTGTGTCCATCACTCCAAGACGACTTCATAGATAATGGAACTTCTACTTAGTGAAGCTCTTGGTGAAAATGTTTGTCTTCTGTTCTGTTGAAGGAAAAAACAGTAGGTTGATGATCCCCTCATGTACTAAGTCTCGTATGTAGTGAATTTTGATCTTGATGTTCTTCTTTCGCTGCCACTGAACTGGATCTCTACAAAACTTCAGAGTGCTCTGGTTGTCACACCAGATGATGATCGGTTGATGAAAATGACTGCCCAACTCAGTGAAAAAATTTTGTAGCCACACAACCTGAATGGTTATGTTAACTACCCCTCTGTACTCTACCTCAATTGAAGAAAGAGCAATAGAAACCTGCTTCTTGCTTGACCAATACATAGGCCTGGAACCAAGACTGAGTAAGTAACCAGATGTGAAATTTTGATCAGTGTTATCACCATCCCAGTTAGAATCAATGAACGCGATGAGATATAATGTAGAAATTGTTGCCTAATGAATCCCAAAGGTAGTAGTTCCTCGTACGTATCAAAGGATACACTTTGCATCCTTCCAATGTATCTCATGCAGCTCCTACATGAACCTAGAAACTACACCAATTGCATAGGAGAGGTATGGTCTAGAGTGTGTGAGATACAACAAGCTCCCCACTAACTATTTGTACAGTGTCCTGTCAACCAATGGAGTTTCCTTGCCATCCTCAAGTTTGAATCATGATAGGAAAGGATCGGATAAAACTTACAGTTTGTCATGTGAAATATCTCAAGGAGATCTCGAGCATACTTGGCTTGAGACAGTTTGATGCATCATGCATCTTGACCGATCTAGAGTCCAAGGAAGAAGTTTAGTGGACCCATGTCCATCATCAAAAACCTGTCATGTAGAATCCTCTTGACTGTAGAAATCGTTGAAGTCAAGCAACCAGTGATAACAAAATCATCAATGTACATAAATAAGAGTAGAATTGAATCAATCATCCTGAGCATGTAGACATTCGGTTCCGATAAACAATGTACAAAGTTTTGTGACAATAGGTAGGAGTCCATATTGGAATACCATTCCCTCAGAGCCTACCTGAGGCCATAAAAAGATTTCTTTCGTCGACAGACCAAAGAGAAATCTTACATAAATCCCTAGGGATGCTCCATATATATCTCCTCAGAGAGATCACCATGAAGAAATTCATTCTTCACACCCATCTGATGGACTTCCCATCCCTTGGCTTCTGCAATGGAAATTTCCAAACGTATGGAATCCATCTTCGCTACTAAAGCAAAGGTCTCATCATAGTCAATTCCATGCACCTACTGAAATCTTTTGGCAACAATCCTGCCTTTGTATCTGCTAAGATTTCCATCCGTTGCGCTCTTGGTTCTATAGGCCCATCTGCACCTAAAAGGTTTCCTTCTAGAAGGAAGGGGAACCATATCCAAAGTCTAGTTCCCGAGAAGGGAGTTGTACTCTTCCTACATGCAGTATTACCAAAAGGGATTTCTAGCAACCTCGACATAATATTGTGGATCTAAATATTGAACCAAGAAAATATGCCTAGATCGAAATGGTTCAATGGAAATTAGTGAAATAGGAGGCTCCTAGAAATAAGATCGAGTCCTCCTAGTATCATCTGGATCACCAACAATATCCCCTGCATCTTGAAGAGTAGTCTGGGTCCACTTGGGCCTCTGTTGTGGATCTGCATCTGCATGTGGATGCACTAAATCTGTATCTGACTATACTGACTCTATATCTAGATCATCTAAATCCTTTGAATCATAACTCTCATTTACTGTCTTATCTATTTCAACCACAAATGTCTTATCTATTTCAACCATCAACTGGGAAATTTACTGCAGTTGACGGTGGCGAAGAATTTGCGGGCAAGGTTTTATCGGCTGCAACCTTGGAAATCTGAATGTTTTATGCTATTCCGGATAAATATGTAAACATCATAGCATTGTTTGGATTGATATTTTAATTTAAAGCAATATGGATTGATATTTTAATTTTAATTTATTTTATGCATTTTCAAACAAAAAATAAATTGAATTGTTATTATTTTTATTTGATTTTAATTTATGCATTTTCAAACAAAAATTAAATTGAATTGTTATTATTTTTATTTGATATTAATTTATGTGTTTTCACGAAAAAAAATATTGCATTGTTATTTTTATTATTTTTTACTTCATGTATTTTTAAATAAAGTTTTTATCCATTTTATTTTTTTAATATTCTATATTTCATATTTTTATTTAATTTTAGTTTATACGTTTTAAATCAGTTGCTATTTTTAACTATTTTTAGTTCATATATTTTTATGGATCAACTTTGTTTTCTTTCAATGGTCCATATAAATTTATTAATAAAAATATGTATTAATAAATATTGTCTTTTTATTATTATTTAAAAACGATGATACTTCATAAAGATATAAATTAAAAGAATATTTTATTTATTATTTATTTTTAAAACTTGTATTTGATAATACTTCTAACTAATTATTTGAATTTTTTTTTTCTAGATTATTGTTCTCATAACAAGTTAGTTGGACTATCTACTATTTCTTAAATTCTAAATATATATTTATTGTTTGTTGGAAGTTTATACTTATGAAAATGCATGATTGTGATTTTTTTTTAATAAGGAAATAATATTCTGTTTGCATGCTTTAATTATAACTCGGCTTCATACTTTAGTTCAAACTTAGAACTAGACTTGAGACTAGTATACTCTAGTTCGAAAATAGAATTAGATTTGAGAATTCAGTTACAACTCAACATTACACTTTAGTTTGAAAATAGAACTAGACTTAAGACTTCAGTTGTAACTCAACATTGCACTTTAGTTCTAAAATAGAACTAGACTTAAGATTTCAGTTGCAACTCAACATTACACTTTAGTTATAAAATAGAACTAGACTTAAGACTTCAGTTGCAACTCAACATTACACTTTAGTTCGAAAATAGAACTAGACTTGAGACTCGTATTCTTTAGTTCGAAAATAGAACTAGACTTGAGACTTCAGTTACAAATCAACATTACACTTTAGTTCGAAAATAGAACTAGACTTGAGACTTCAGTTACAACTCAACATTGTACTTTAGTTCGAAAATAGAACTAGACTTGAGACTTCAGTTACAACTTAGCATTACACTTTAGTTCGAAAATAGAACTAGACTTGAGACTTCAGTTACAACTCGACTCTTGACAAGGCAATTTGAAATTCTCTTCATGGTGGATAATGTTACACGTGCCAACGCACTAGACCAATACATTTATATCATTTGCAATATTAGGAATATAATTTGTTTCTAGCTCATAGGAATTTTATATTCAACCTAACTTTTGCTAGATTCCTTGACTTCTGCTCATGGCTCACAAGGCTTGACTAGGCTCACAGAGGTTGTACGTTCCCCTTAAATTTTGCACTAGTCTGTCTATGCTCACAGAGGTTGTACGTTCCCCTGACTTTTGCACTAGACTGTCTATGCTCACAGAGGTTGTACGTCCCCCCTGACTTTTGCATTAGACTCACATAGCTTCTCGTTCATCCTGACTTTTGGATTGACTCACAGAGGTTGTATGTTCCCCCTGGCTTTTTTCAATACCTCACAAAACTGGTTGATTCTCCAAATCTCCCTAGCTAGACTCAGGGTGGCCCATATGGTTTCTCATTGGAGAATGACTGTCGATGTTGCCAAATTTAACACTCCCTCTCAGCGAGGGAGTCATTCTCAGCCACACCAAGCTTTCCTCTTAGCTGAACAAACTATCTCGAGGTCAAAGGATTGGTTAGGATATTAGCTACCTGCTCGCTCGTGGCTCTGTACTGTAACTTTACAGTTTTTCTTTGGACCAAGTCTTGGATGTAGTGGTACCTTATGTCAATAGTTTTTTGACATGTTGTGAAATACTATGTTCTCTATCAATTTTATGCAACTTTGATTATCACGGTGAACCACCGTTGTCTCAAGCTTGTCACCAAACAACCCAGAAACCAATTTCTGAGCCATACTGCTTCCTTGCTAGCATCACTTACTACAATGTACTTAGCCTATGTTGTAATCTATGCAATGGATCCCTGCTTCCGGCTTGACCAAGAGATCATAGCAGATCCTAAACTGAAACAGTATCCAGAAGTACTCTTCCAATCCATTGGGCTTCCTGCCCAGTCAAAATCTGCATACCCATGTAGAAATAAACCACCACTGGATGTATATCTCATACCATAAGTAATGGTCCCTCTGAGATATCTCAAGATGTGCTTTGCCACCACCCAGTGTCTCTGTCTCGGTTCAGTCATGAACTGACTCATTGCAATTATTGCATAGCATATATCTGGCCTATTGTGGATCATGTACATCAATGATCCAATCATCTACCTATACATGGTGGGATCCACCAAATTTGAACTTGTATCAGAATCATGCAGCTTCATGAGGTTGGTAACCATCGGAGTAGACATGGATTTGCAATCCATCATACCAAACCTCTTTAGTACATCCACTGTGTATTTTCCTTGTTCCAGAAATATCTTGCCCTGTCTTTGCCACACTTCCAATCCTAGGAAGTAATGCATCAAGCATAAGTCTTTCATCTTAAATTCTGAGGTTAGCTCCCTCTTACACCAAGCTATTAGTGATCCATAATCGGATCCAGAAGCCTGACAGGGCTTAAAAATGCTAAAAAAATGAAAGTGCTCGGAATCCAACGAAACGAGCGCCATTGCATCCATCTCGTCTTCCTGATTCCGGCCATATATTTACTTCGTCAAACGGGCTCTGTATGCGAAATATATCGCGTTCTGTCCGAAAACCCAAACAGGCAAAAAAAGGGGATGACTGTATAGTCCGTACGACCGTACAAGTGACATGGAAACTCCTGGAGGTGACACGTGGTAGGATGATGTGGCGTACGGGTGGACAGTTGGACCAATCCATGGGTGACATGTGTCACCACTGTAAGGGTGACACGTGGCACGGGATGATGTCATCAGCTGACTGGGAAGGTACGGTGGCAGGGTACGTGGCAGGTGACATGGACCAATCAGCAATTGACACTTGGCACTTTATGATTAGTTGTTGAAGTGTCACGTGGCCCAGTCATGGGCTACCATGTGGCACGCTGTGGTTGGTTAATGGTTTATGTAAAATTATTTGGGTTTCACCGGGGTCGAACCCCCGACCTCTCCTCCGCGCAGTAGACTGGTAGGACCAGGCTAACCACCCGGGCCACTATTGTTTCTTATTATATAAGTGGCGAAGTTTTTATTTATGTTTGGTTAAAGTTCTTTGCGGCGGGGGAAAGGGTCGGGGCTTAGCCCCAACCCTCAATTTCACTGCTCGCATATAACCATGGTTGCACGTTATGTTATGACCATGACAGCGGGGAGTTGGAGGATAGGGCCCGGCCCCTGGTTCACAGGCGGCTCCATGTGACCCGTGCATTAATCTAAAACAGGGCGCAAGGGTTATGGGTCATAGCCCGAGATTCTATGTCGATGCCACAGGACTGGGAGCCAGCAGAGAGGGGCCAGCGTACCATAGGGACAATGCTTGGCCACATGGCCGTCCACCATGTGACCAAGGGCACGCAAGTTTGGGGGCTGCGCCCTATTTTTAAACAAATGTGGGTTTTTATTATAAAGTTCTGATTTTATTTTGATATTGAGCCTGTATTTAATGGATTTTCTCCATTATTGGGAGATATTGGGCATTTTTGGAGCCCAAATTTTGGGAGGAAGTTGGAGATGGATAACCAACTTCAGATCTATATAAACCAGGCCTGTTTGAGGCCATGGAGGATAGTCAGAGAAAAGTTATGCTAAAGGGAAGCCAATCCAAAGCCATTTTTATGCAGGGAAGCTTTTGAGGAGAAGACGCTTGCAGGGCATTTCTGGGAGCTCCGGATGTCTGTTTTGCATGCCGTTTTCTTTGCAGGGTTCTAGAGATCTGGAAGAACATGACCAGATCAATCTTGTAGCCAATTGGCACTGCATCTATGTAATTTTGAGCTTTTGAATAGAAATAAAGAAGCCTCCCCCACAGGGACAAAGGCCCGGAGACGTAGGCAACGTTATGCCGAACTCTATTATCAATCTGTATGTTATGGTTTGTTGTCTATTATTTCATTTCAGATTTGTAAATGTGTATATGGCTGTCATAATTCCTCTTATTTCCTCATTCTTTCATTAATCTTCTCAATTGGATAATTAACGCATGCAAAATTAAAACTCAACCATAGTTATTAAAAGATCCTACAGATCAAGTGGTATCGGAGCTAGTTGACGTTTGGATTTGAGTTTTGTATGTTAACCAGGGAAAAGCTACAGCGCAGAGAAGGTGAGCTTGTTGCAGAGAATCCATTAATTGGATTGAGAAAGAGAGTTTCTCACAGTGAGAAGATGGCATTGGAAGAAGGGATTTCTCAAGATGAGAAAGAATTCCAGAAAACATTCCTTGCTATGTCGGAGATGATGAAAGTTTTGTACGAGGATTACCTGGAACGAAAGAGACCAGTTTTTGGTGAATCTTTAAAAGGAAAAAGTGAAGAGGAAGAGGACCATCCTCAGATTCCTCCTTCACCTCCATCAACACCTCCTTCTTCTCCTTCTTCTTCAAGTTCAAGTTCTAAATCTAATGGAAAGAAAAATGTTCATAAGAATAAGAATGAAATGCCATTGTTAAAACTTGATGTTAAATTTGAGTTGCCCATATATGATGGTGAAGTAAATGCAGAAAAACTTGACAATTGGGTCAGGCAGATGGAGGTATATTGTAGTGTGCAACAAATCAAGGATGAGGCCACACAAATCAAGTTGGCATCTTTGAGGCTTGCAGGTACAACTCTCATCTAGTGGAAAAGCAAGCTGCAAAAGGGAACAAAACAAGTGGGTAATGTATTTCCATCATGGAAGAGTTTCATTTTGGCACTTAGGAAACAATTATATCCTTTGGGTTATAAAGAAAAAGCATTAATTGAATGACAATCTTTAAAACTAAGAAAAGGACAAACAGTGCAAGAATACACCGATGGATTTCGAAAAATGGCATTAATGTTAGACATTCCTTTGCAAACACAAGAAACTCTTATGAAGTATATAGGAGGTTTACCTGCGCATATTAGAAACATTGTTTTCATGTTTGGACTCACTAACCTTGATGAGGTTTTTGTTCAAGCTACGTATATTGAAGCAGGGAAAGCAGGTGTATCAGGGGAATCATCGTCTTTAAGGAAAGAGGACAAGAGGAAAAGGCATGGAAAGAATGCAAATGCAGTGACGAGGAAGGAAGGAAAGCCCTCTTGCAAGCATTGCAAGAAAGAGGGACATGATGAAGACAGATGTTGGCAGTTGCATCCTGAGAAGAGGCCAAAGTGGTTCAAAGAAAAGAAGGGAGCGCAAACAGTGGCAATGAAAACAAAACCCACAGACTTGGGATCGGATTCAGGTGATGAATCAAAGATTTCATTGGTTGGTATGACAGGTAAATTTGGTGAAGACATTGATTGTAGAAACAAGTTGTTTCATATAAGAGTAATCATGCGACACACTAAGATAGACACATTAATCGACGGTGGATCTCAATCTAATCTAATCTCAGAAGAATTGGTTAAGCAATTGGGGTTAAAAGCACAACTACATCATAATCCTTACACACTTAAATGGATAAGCAATCATCATTAGATGCACATAACAAAGCAGTGCACAATCAAATTTGCAATTTCATCTAAATATGTGAATGAAGTAACATGTGATGTAGTGCCGTTAAGAGAATGTGGAATGGTCTTAGGTAGTCCATACTTATATGATCGTAAGGCAATATTCTATAGGACAAAGAATCAATATCAATTCACTAAAGCAGGTCAATATTATGTGGTTCATGCTCATCATGTTAAAGCAAATAAAACACTTCAAACAATGGAACAATTAAATAAGGCAGTACAAGCAAGCAACAAGCCAATAATTGTTTCAAATGAAGTAATTGATCTTAAGAAAGAACAAGACATGATTGTTGAATGGAAAACCAATCATAAGTTGCTTCAAGATAAGTTCATGTCGTGCAAATATTTCAAGTATATCAGCTCATTTGAAGTCGTCTTTTTTGATGCTTTCATTAGTAATGTTGTCTACAGGGATGATAGTGGCTTTAGTAAGATGTAACAGGGTTCAAATGGCTAACAATATACTGTCAGTTGTCATGATTGTGTTACAGTTGATCTTGATGAGACAGGTGCACAGGACAGAGTTCAGAGACAGAGGACA
>ML781890.1:1789764-1800145 GCA_009831015.1 Picea engelmannii | reverse complement strand
GGGTTCAAATGGCTAACAATATACTGTCAGTTGTCATGATTGTGTTACAGTTGATCTTGATGAGACAGGTGCACAGGACAGAGTTCAGAGACAGAGGACAAGCCGGGTGGCCTATCCCAAGCTTGTTGACTGGTCAGTAACCTATTGGGGACCAAAAGGTATTTTAGTGGGGAAGTGTGATCCAGAATCGGATCCAGAAGCCTGATAGGGATTAAAAATGCTCAAAAATGAAAGTGCTCAAAATCTGACAAAACTGGCACCATTGCGTCTGTATCATCTTCCTGATTCCGGCCATATATTTACTTCGTCAAATGGGCTCCGTATGCGAAAGATATCACGTTTTGTCTAAAAACCCAAACAGGCAAAAAAAGGGGATGACTGTACAGTCTGTACAGTTCCACGTGGCATGCTGACTGTATAGGCCGTACAGGTGACGTGGAAACTCTTGGAGGTGACACGTGTCAGTTTGATGTGGCATATGGGCAGACAGTTGGACCAATCCATGGGTGACACGTGTCACCACTATAAGGGTGACACGTGGCACGTGATGACATTAGCAGCTGACTGGGTAGGTACGATGGCAGGGTACGTGGCAGGTGACATGGACCAATCAGCAATTGACACTTGGCAATTTGTGATTGGTTTTTGAACTTTCACGTGGCCCAGTCGTGGGCTACCACATGGCACCCTGTGGTTGGTTGATGGTTTATGTAAAATTATTTGGGTTTCACCGGGGTCGAACCCCCGACCTCTCCTCCACGCAGTGGAATGGAAGAACCGAGCTAACCACTCGGGCCATTATTGTTTCTTATTATATAAATGGAAATTTTTTTATTTATGTTTGGTTAAATTTCTTTGCGGTGGGGGAAAGGGTCGGGGCTTAGCCCTAGCCCTCAGTTTCACTACTCGCATATAACCACGGTTGCACGTTATGTTATGACCATGACCGCAGGGAGTTGGAGGATAGGGCCCGGCCCCTGTTTCACGGGCGACTCTATGTGACTCGGGCATTAATCTAAAATAGGGCGCGGGGGTTATGGGTCATAGCCCGAGATTCTATGCCGATGCCACAGGACCGGGAGCCAGCAGAGAGGGGCCAGTGTACCATAGGGATAGCGCTTGGACACATGACCGTCCACCATGTGACCAAGGGCATGCAAGCTTGGGGGCTGCGCCCTAATTTTAAACAAATGTGGGTTTTTATTATAAAGTTCTGATTTTATTTTGATATTGAGCCTGTATTTAATGGATTTTCTCCATTATTGGGAGATATTGGGCATTTTTGGAGCCCAAATTTTGGGGGGAAGTTGGAGATGGATAACCAACTTCAGATTTATATAAACCAGGCCTGTTTGAGGCCATGGAGGATAGTCAGAGCAGATTTATGCTGAAGGGAAGCCAAGCCAAAGCCATTTTTATGCAGGGAAGCTTTTGAGGAGCAGACGCTTGCGGGCCATTTCTGGGAGCTTCGAACATCCGTTTTGCGTGTTGTTTTCTTTGCAGAGTTCTAGAGATTTGGAAGAACATGACCAGATCATTTTTGTAGCCAATTGGCACTGCAACGATGTACTTTTGAGCTTTTGAACAGAAATAAAGAAACCTCCCCCACAGAGACAAAGGCCCAGAGACATAGGCAAAGTTGTGTCGAACTCTATTATCAATCTGCATGTTATGGTTTGTTGTCTATTATTTCATTTCAGATCTGCAAATGTGTATATGGCTGTCATAATTCCTCTTCTTTCCTCATTCTTTCATTAAGCTTCTCAATTGGATAATTAACGCATGAAAAATTAAAAGATCCTATGGATCAATTAGCCCTTAATCTTATGTTAGAAAGAGATCATCAACATACAAGATTAGTATAATAGGTTCATTACCTCTTACATTGAAGTACATATTTGCATCAACATCACTTTTCTGAAATCCCGGGATTTTAGAAGGCCATCAATCCTGTCACACCAAACTCTGGGAGCCTGCTTAAGACCATACATGGCCTTCCTTAGCTTTCATACATGAGTGCCTTTATTATGCAATACAAAACCATATGGTTGTTCCACAAAGACCTCCTATTCAATCTTTCCATTCAATAATGTTGTTTTTACATTCATCTGATGTAGCTTTCAACCAAGAATGGAAGCTAAAGCAATAATAGTTTGAATGGAGGTATACCTGGCTATAGGGGAAAAAGTATCTTCGTAGTCAATTCCTTCTTTCTAGGTGAAGCCTCTGGCTACAAATCTTGCTTTGAAGTTTTACACACTTCCATCAACTACATGTTTGATCTTATAGATCCATTTGGAAGAAACCACTGATTTGTGTTTTGGCCTTGGCACAATGTCCCAAACATTGTTCTTTATAATAGACCTGTATTCCTCAACCATGGCATCCTTCCATACTTATAATTTATCTTCTTCTTCAAATGAATAATGTTCAGCATCACTAATGTTTCTCATCAATGCAACATAGCCTCCAAACCTATGAGGCCTCTTCCTTTCCCTGAAATTTCCTTTGGGAGCAACTATCCTTTCTGCTTCCTGTACTATTTCTTTAAGCCACCCTGGATTCCTTTTGGCTGGAGGTTCTTCAAGAGTTCTTTCTAAAACTTCAATAGGTTCTAGGGGCTCATTACTTGGCCCTTCATGAGGTTCCTCCCTCTGATCATCTGACTCTTCATTTTCAGAAGAGGGTGAAGCTGGATGAACTGCTTTTGATTCCTGCCGAAGTTCTGTGGATTTCTTAAATGCGACTTCCTCATGGAAAGTCACATTTATTCTTACCTCTATTTGCCTCTGACATAGTACATAAATCATGTAAGCTTTGGAGTTCTCACTGTACCCCACAAAAAACCCTTTCTATCCCGAGGGTTCCATCTTTGTCCTCTTTTCCTTAGGGAAATGAATATACATAGGAAACCCAAATATCCTTAGATTCCCTACTTCATGTTTGATTGCTGAGAAGACCTCTTCAGGATTCTTGTCCTTCAATATAGCATGTGGACACCTGTTCTGAATATACATGGCAGTGGAGGTAGCTTCTGCCCATAAACAATTTGGCAGATACTTGTCAAACATCATTTCTTTTGTTGCCTCACAAATTGTCCTATTTTTCCTCTCATCAAATCCATTTTGTTGAGGGTTATATGGCACAATCAACTATCTCTTGATTCTTGTTGACTTGCATAAATCCTCAAACTAAAGAGATTCAAACTCTCCTCCATTGTCAATTCTAAGGATTTTGATGTGCTTCCCTGTCTGTTTTTCAATAAAGGTTTTATACTCTTTGAATTTATCAAATGTGTCACTTTTAGCTTTAAGAAAATATATCCAACATTTTCTTGAGTAATCATCAATAAAAATGGAATAATACAAGCAACCACTGAGTGAGGGAGATGACATGGGACCACATACATTAGAATGAACCAGATCTAATATTCCCTGAGATCTGTTGTCACTACTAGGAAAGGCTTTCTTTATATTTTAACCTAGCATGCATCCCTTACAAATTTCATTTTTACTAAGAGAAATAGAGGGCATGCTATTAATATTATGGTAGCTGTGAAAGGTATTTACCTCCACGTGTAAACCTAACGAGAATAGAATATTCTAGGAAGCAAGAAGAAACCCTAACGAGTTGGCTAATAACCCTAAAAGACATGTCGGCTCAAGAGAATAACTTGTATTAGATTATTAGCCTCCAAGAGAAGAAGTCGTCTAGAAGAAATAATATATACTGAACAGATAAATACCCAGAATGAGAAGTCGACCTAGGAAGTTAGCCAGATTTACTATAAATACAAGAGGCCAGTCTTCATTTTGGTAGGCAGTCTCATAATTGCAAAGCAACACTTATGCACACTACAGTGTCGAGTTTTGTGCACACTGCAGTGACCAGTTTTGTGTGCAGGTTTGGAGGAGAGATGCCATTGCAGTTGTTGCAGCTAGCAGATCACATTTGGTTTGGACTATCTCTTGGTTAGGGTTTGGACTATCTGATCAACTCTTGTTGGTGTGCTATCCTTGGGGAAAGGTTCTCTACCCTTTATTTGGTTGTCTAGCCTAGGGTTTGCTTCTAGAGTGATTCTCTATCAAGTTTAAGGTGCTCAGAGGGTGGCTTCGGCCTATGGTTGGGTGACAATAGCGATTTTGTCAATGGTAAAACAAACACATCCATTATATTCTAACAGGTTATGGGCCCACACCTCCTTCATTCAGTCTAACCGTTGGAAGGAAACATAGCCATAAGGATATTAAGCTCATTGAAGAACTATCGCTAGGGTTTCTAGCAGGAGCAGTCACCATAGCACTGTCGCTAGGGTTACTAGCAGGTGTAGTTGCATAAAACCTAATTCTCTCGTTGAGGTACCTTAAGAGATGGGATTGACCCAATTTACGAATAGATCAGTGCGCCCTAGCCTAGTGCATCTCCTGGTCCTCTCAGCAAGCCAAGACGTCAAGTTTGAGTTTTTGATCAAATCTAGAGTTGACCAAGTCAAAGCAGCCATGACTTACTCTATGAAGTCAAAGAACAAGTTAGATGGAGCTTCTAACTTCAAAGGGTGGAAGACAAGGATTGACCTCATCCTTTCCAAGAATAAAGTGTTGGATATCGTGAAAGGAAAGATCGTGGAACTAGAGTTTGAAGAAGGAAAAGAGAAGGAACCGCAAAACTTTGAAGTTATGGAGAAGTTCAAAGAAATTGACATCAATGCCATGAGTATCATAGTGGACTCTATAAAATACCACTTGATACCCTACATATCCCATCTTGATTCATCAAAGAATATGTGCGATGCCCTAACAAACCTCTTCTCAGTCAAAAACATTGGACAAATAACGAGTCTAAAGAATGAGCTCTGTGACATGAAGATGAATGATGATGGTAGCATAACATCATACTTTCTAAGGATATTCCAGTTAAGAGATCAACTACAAGCTATTGAAGAGATCATTTCAGAGAAGGAATTGGTAAGCATAGTACTCAATGGTCTTCCCAAGACATGGGATGCATTTGCCGCAAGCATGAACACAAGGAAGGAGTATCCTACATTTGAAGAAATTTAGACTTGCTGTGCTCAAGAAGAATCCAGGATCAGTGAAAAAGAGAAACCCCAAAAGAAATACGATGATCAAACCTTCATAGAAAGATTCAAGAATTTTAGGAACAAAAGGAAGATTGGTTCAAGGAGGAAGCCAAATCAAGAGAAATATATTTCAGAAATACAATGCTTCAACTATCAAAAGTATGGTCACTACAAGAATCATTGTCCCCTCCTGGCTGAGCCCTGGTCCACGTGACCGTTACCCATGACCTTTTGTCGGGATTTCGGGGTTTATAATGATAATGTGCATATGCCCCCTGGACTTGCAATATGCTGATTCCTGACTTCCTCTATACTCCTTACACCTGTCCTGCATTGACTCCTGGGTGGCCCACAACCTATATGCCTTATCGGGAAATCGCGTATAGCGATTTCGCGATGTCTGATGTTCAATGTTCTTGTCAATACCAAAACCCGATCCCCGAAACTTCGACTAGGGCTAGGATCTACGGTTCAGATTCATTCTGGATTCAACGGCTTCGATTAAATCGCGAAATCGCATTTCACAATTTCGGAGTTCTTGATGTCAAGAGATTTTGGCATTACAAAGTCCCGATCGTCGATGCCTCTGCTGACATCACACGTGGTTTGACACGTGTTAAATACTGCCACGTGTCACTCTGATTCGTGACTTACCTATTCCTGAACTGTTGAATCTTCCTGCCACCTGTCATTACCTGGTTGTGCCACGTGTCCCTAGCTGACGTGGATTGTTGTCGTGAATTAGATCGACGGTCTAGATCACATGTTGATCTGACGGTTCAGATTCAATCGGGATTTCACATATTGCGAAATCGGGGTTTTCGTTGCATTGTGTTCTTTGCATTATGAAATCCCGATCCCTGAATCTCCGATGAAGCCTCCTGGCTGCCACGCGTCCATACGAATGAATGGTCCAGATCCCTGCTTGATTTAACGGTTGCGATCAAATCGCGAAATTGCGTATCGCGATTTCAGGGTTTTCACTGTCGAGTGAACTGGACATTTCAAAGTCCTGATCCCCGAATCTTCGATGACTTATCTCCCTCGCAACTTCTGCAAATCTGACGGTTGTCAGCATTTCGGGAAATTTGAATGGGATCCAATGATCACTGACTCTTCTATCTTCCTTCTTCTCTGTAAACTTCTGCTGCGCGCGTTTTCTTCAATGCGCATGTTTTCTTCAATGTTGTTCCTCCTGTGCTTTTACGTCCGAATCCCCAAGGGGTTTTATCCTTCATATCCTGCCATTTCTGTTGTTTCCATCAAAGACAACAATCATCAAAACACATTCGTTTATTGTTCAATATTTGACAACATCCTTGCAGTAGCAGTCTCTCAATACTTCATTCAGGTTACAAGACCTAAAAATCTACTCGGCCTGCACACACCTTGCACGGCTCTTGTGCCTAACTACACTTCTGTGAAAATGAGAACAATTGTTATCTCTCTTGAACTTTCAGAGATGAACTCTGACTTCTGTCGACGCACTCCTTGCGGACAACCTCCACTGCACTCCTTGCAGGAATTTTACTCACTCAGACATAGAAACAATTGAAACTCATTTCTTACTCTTCCTCTAAGATTTCAAACATTCAACAAGAAATCATTCATACATAGCATAAAATAAATTTCATGACAGAAAGAGTAAAACATTCATGAGCATAACATTCAAAAATGCATACACAGAGAATATTTGAACACCATGAGTCTGAATCAAAGCCTTTTTGTATTAATCCAGAACTTTTGTACATGGAATTTGGCTACACAACTCTCTGCTTCTTCTCTTCTATGCTCTTACTCTCAATTAGCATCATCTATCTGATAATACACAATGAGGGTGTCTATATCCCATTTCCCTCTTTCATTCTAAACTGTCTAATCTATGCATTAAATTCTATCTACTTGCATTAACTATCATAAATGCCTTCTACCTACTAAGGACGAGAGAAGATAGCTCAAGGTCCATTTACATTTTACAAGTGTGCCTCCACTTGATGACTTCATTAATGTTTCAAGACATTTCCAAAATTTGCGCTAGGCGCTTTTCCAACTGTCTTTTATCTCCGTGTTGGCTCGCTTGAGATGCTCCTGCATCACTTTTTATGCTTCGTAATAATGGTATCACATTTAATGATTCCTGTGATAAAATTATTTGGTCTTGGAATCGAGCGATGGGTTCAGTCACTGTTATGTTAGCATACCAGTCCTTATTATTTTCTAATAATCTGGAAGAGAATCGATGGTAGTTTAAGGAAATTTTGCAAGTTAAAGTTCCTGGAAAAATAATTTGTTTTATTTGGTTATGCTTGATGGATTGTATTCTTATAGGTGTTAATTATAAAAGAAGAGGATGAATAAGACCTACATCATGTAGCTTATGCCTTAATGATGAAGAAACGAATGCTCATCTATTTGTGCACTATGTTGTTTCTAAATCTGTTAATCCCTAATATTGGCCCATTACCCCTTAATTGGGGCATATTACATTAGTAATGTTATTTTATTTATGTCGGCTCTATTTCATTAGTTGTAATTATACCTCCTAGTCTCCTATATATACCAAGGAGACATTTTCATTTGGAATCATCTTGTACTTGAACATTTATGTGGGGTAAAAGGAGGTTTCCCCCTTGAAGAGGCTTATTATTTGAAATTATATCTTTTTCAAGGCGTTGAGTACTTATTCTAAGGTTTTTCTATGCTATATTGATATTTGGTTCTTAACATATGGTATCAGAGGTCAAGGTCTTGGGATTTCACTGCTACATCTTAGACACCGTGGAATTTCCGCTATAATTTTTTTTCTACAATGATTCAGAAGGAAAGGCTTGGAGGATATTTAGTAGATGGATCAAGGTACGTTGGGTTAAAAATTAAGTGCTCGAGACCTTATACTTTTGGAGATACAACCTTTGAAAGATAGGGTTATGGAATCATCATTAATTGAGTCATTGCAGAATTTTTGCTCTAAATTTTTTTCTGTAACATTTCAGACCTTGAACTCCAGAGAATATTATCAAAAATTAGTAAGGTATCTATGGTATCAATTTCAGCTTCTGGGTCATCGTAAATTTTTAGATACACCCTGTGGAAGATAGGGTATCAGACTAGTCCTATTGACTAGTCTCAAGCAGGTGTTCCGGGTAAAACAATAATAAATTATTCCTAGAGTATCCAAATTGAGTGAGACTAGTTGCATTGGATAGTGGGCAGAACTTAGTAGTTTTGGTACGAGTTTCATAATTTTATATCAATTATTTTGTGCGGGGAAAGCTATACAAGTGAGATCTCCTGGAAAGGCCAAAAATCAGCAAGTTGTGGGGAAGTTAACATATATTCCACTTGGCACATCCAAATTTTATCATATTGGTGGCATTGAAGAGAAGAAATATCAGAGACCTATAAAAAATAAAAGTTCACACTCGGAAGGGCCAAAATTTTGGAGATACAATAAAAGGAAGATTTTCTAGCAGAACTACCTCAAAATCAAGGTTTAAAGTGATACTTAGCCAACATGCCACCAAAAAACGGAACTTATACACCAAATAAGCCTCCATACAATCCTACTTGTGTTAGAATATATAATATGGTGTGCTCGTTTTACCACGACAATACCCTTGTCTCCCAACCACAGGCCGAAGCCTCCCTTCGAGCACCTTAACCTTGACCTAAGAATTCCTCCGGAAGCAAACCCTAGGCTAGATAGCCAAACAAGGAGTAGTGCATCTCTCCCCAAGGATAGCGCATCACAAAAAGATGATCAGATAGTCCAAACCCTAGCCAAGAGGTATCCAAGACAAATACTGAAACTTGTTGCTGCTGCAGCTGCACCTGCAACCCTCCTCCAAACCTGCGCACCATCTACACCTGCAGTGCGCACCAACTGGGAAAACTGCAGTCCTGAGATGTGTCAAATGAGAAACTGGCACCCTGTATTTATAGTAATCCTTCCAGTTTACTGGGGCCGACTTCTCCTTCTGGGTAGGTGTCTGTTCAATATATTATTATTAATTCTGGCCGACTTCTTCTCTTGGAGGCTAATAGCCTAATATAAATTATATTCTTGAGCCGACAAGGCTTCTAGGGTTATTAGCCAATTCTTTAGGGTTTCTGTTGCTTCCCGGAGTCTTCTATTCTCATCAGGTTCACATGTAGAGGTAAATACCTCTCGCAGCTACCATAATATTAACACTCCCTCCTAGCTAGAGAGGTATTTATAGGTAATGGATTTGAGAACAAAACATACCATTTACCCGGTAGCATCAATAAAGTCATCTAGACTATTTCATGACTAGATCATGAGCATCACCATTACTATCAGTTGCATCATATTTCGTAACCATATTTCATCTGAGTAATATGATGCTAAATCAGTCACTCTCACCATAGAGTGATACAAGTGGAGTAAAAGCTTTGAACTGTTTTCTGTCTGGAAAATCTCTGTTCATCATTCATCTGAATGATCATCATCTCCAGTAGACTGTTGATAGTCTTCAAGGCAATTAGAACAACAATGGTCTTGAGCACAACAGACCATTCAACTGGTAGCACCATGAGCACCTGTCATTATTATCTGACTGGATAATCTCCTATGAAAACTGGTACAATATCAATTTATAGAACACACCTGTGTCTATTCCTGTAGTACACAACTACAATCCAGTGGTTAACTACCACATCAAGTAACACACAAGTATTTGATCAGCAATAGTGAAACATATTCATCACAGTAGTTCTCATCTACTGTCATATAGTCTTCATAACAAACATCTGAGAGCATCCTGCATAGAAACAATGTTATGATAAAAACTATATCATCTGGGCCAATCTTTCACTCACGTCTATGAGATCTGAAAGAATGTCTGCCACCACAGTAGTCTTCATCTGCATGGAAACAATGTTATGATAAAAACTAAAACATTTGGGCCAATCTTCACTCACATCTGTGAGATTTGAAAGAGTGTCTGCCCTCAGTATATAATATCAACAACAATCAACTAGGGAAATCTTTCACTCATGTCTGTGAGATCTGAAAGAATGTCTGCCCTCAACATAGAATATCAATAATAATCATCTGGGCCAATATTTCACTCACATCTGTGAGATATGAAAGAATGTATGTCCTCAACATAGAATATCAATAACAAGCTATCTACCTCTGATCCAAGTGGATATCGGGGGCCACCCACCTTTTCCAAATGGCTCAAAACAGTTTTCTGGCCATTTTGGCAATTTACTATTTTTAGCAGGTTTTCACTTCCGGGGCCATTTTGAGGGCCTAAATGAAGTTTTTTCGAGATC
>ML781890.1:1742608-1759149 GCA_009831015.1 Picea engelmannii | reverse complement strand
AATTGAAGCTGGAAAAGATACACACTAGCCAGAATCCTGCAGACATGTTAACAAAGGGAGTAACCAGGGAGAAATTGAGTTCTTGCTCAGTTTCAGTTGTCTTCATGAATGAAGATGAAGATGAGAAATTTGCCAGGTCCAAGAAGGTTCAGAGTTCAGCATATACAACAGCGGTGGAGTTGTTGAGACCAGTCTCCAAGTGGGAGATTATTGGTTGTGGAGCCTGATTATCTTCCTGATTCAGAGGTCCTTGCTTTCAGCCATGTTTATACCCCATGAAGTATTTACACCCCAGAAGTATGTACACTCTTCCACGCGGGGAAGTGCAGAGGGGGGGCACCCCCTCTGCGGGGTCCGGGGGGCCTATCCCCCCGGCTGGGGGGTCTGGGGGCAAGCGGGCCCCCAGCGAGGGTTCGAGGGCGAAGCCCCCGAAGAAAAATTTTCCTTGTAAAAGTATATTGTAATTTCATTGTAAATCTGGACTGTTCATTATAAGGTCGCAGATCTAATGGTAGAGATTATGTTAGGTTTTTTTTCCCTAGAAGGCAACCCTCTTTTATGAGGGAAATGTATTGCAGCTATGGATGATGGTGAATATTGTATTCTGAGAGAGGAGACTGTGAGAGAAAGAAGAAGAAGTTACAGCGGGTTTTGCTATAGGTTGCATCCCTTCATTTGCTGGATAATAATAAAGGAAGTACCTGGCAATTTCTCTGGTGGACGTAGCCCACACTGGGTGAACCATGTAAATCTGTGTCTCTCTTGTATTGTGTGTCTTCTGTGTTTTTTTTCTGCATTTGTTTTATTTTATTGCTCCACGGTCCTGTTTTTCTAACACACGTGGCCCAGTCGTGGGCTACCACGTGGCACCCTGTGGTTGGTTGATGGTTTATGTAAAATTATTTGGGTTTCATCGGGGTCGAAACCTCGACCTCTCCTCCGCACAGTGGAATGGCAGGACTGAGATAACCACTCGGGCCACTATTGTTTCTTATTATATAAGTGGCGAAGTTTTTATTTATGTTTGGTTAACGTTCTTTGCGGTGGGGGAAAGGGTCGGGGCTTAGCCCCAGCCCTCGGTTTCACTGCTCGCATATAATCACGATTGCACGTTATGTTATGACCACGACCACGGGGAGTTGGAGGATAGGGCCTGACCCTCGGTTCACGGGTGGCTCCATGTGACCCGGGCGTTAATCTAAAACAGGGCACGGGAGTTATGGGTCATAGCCCGAGATTTTATGTTGATGCCACAGGACCAGGAGCCAGCAGAGAGGGGCCAGCGTACCATAGGGATAGTGCTTGGCCACATGGCCTTCCACCATGTGACCAAGGGTGTGCAATTTTGGGGGTTGCACCCTATTTTTAAGCAAATGTGGGTTTTTATTATAAAGTTCTGATTTTATTTTGATATTGAGCCTGTATTTAATGGATTTTCTCTATTATTGGGAGATATTGGGCATTTTTGGAGCCCAAATTTTGGGAGGAAGTTGAAGATGGATAACCAACTTCAGATCTATATAATCCAGGCCTGTTTGAGTCCATGGAGGAGTGTCAAAGCAGAGTTATGCTGAAGGGAAGCCAAGCCAAAGCCATTTTTATGCAGGGAAGCTTTTGAGGAGTAGATGCTTGTGGGCCATTTCTGGGAGCTCCGGAAGTCTGTTTTGCGTGTCATTTTCTTTACAGGGTTCTAGAGATCTGGAAGAACATGACCAGATCATTCTTGTAGCCAATTGGTGCTGCAACGATGTACTTTTGAGCTTTTGAATAGAAATAAAGAAGCCTCCCCCACAGAGACAAAGGCCCGGAGACGTAGGCAAAGTTGTGCTGAACTCTGTTATCAATCTGCGTGTTATGGTTTGCTGTCTATTATTTCATTTCAGATCTGCAAATGTGTATATGGTTGTCATAATTCCTCTTCTTTCCTCATTCTTTCATTAAGCTTCTCAATTGGATAATTAACGCATGCAAAATTAAAACTCAACCATAGTCATTAAAAGATCCTACAGATCAATTAGCCCTTAATCTTATGTTAGAAAGAGATCATCAACATACAGGATTAGTATAACAGGTTCATTACCTCTTACCTTGAAGTGCATATTTGCATCAACATCACTTTTCTAAAACCCCGGGATTTTAGATGGCCATGAATCCTGTCATACCAAACTCTGGGAGCCTATTTAAGACCATACATGTCCTTCCTTAGCTTTCATACATGAGTGCCTTTATTATGCAGTAAAAAACCATCTGGTTGTTCCACAAAGACCTCCTATTCAATCTTTCCATTCAATAATGTTGTTTTTACATCCATTTGATGTAGCTTCCAACCAAGAATGGAAGCTAAAGCAATAATAGTTTGAATGGAGGTATACCTGGATATAGGGGAAAAAGTATCTTTGTAGTCAATTCCTTCTTTCTAGGTGAAGCCTCTGGCTACAAATCTTGCTTTGAAGTTTTCCACACTTCCATCAACTGCATGTTTGATCTTATAGATCCATTTGGAAGAAACCACTGATTTGTGTTTTGGCCTTGGCACAATGTCCCAAACATTGTTCTTTATAATAGACCTATATTCCTCAACCATGGCATCCTTCCATACTTATAATTTATCCGCTTCTTCAAATGAATAATGTTCAGCATCACTAATTTTTCTCATTAGTGCAACATAGCCTCCAAACCTATGAGGCCTCTTCCTTTCCCTGAAATTTCCTTTGGGAGCAACTATCCTTTCTGCTTCCTGTACTATTTCTTTAAGCCACCCTAGATTCCTTTTGGCTGGAGGTTCTTCAAGAGTTCTTTATAAAACTTCAACAAGTTCTAGGGGCTCATTACTTGGCCCTTCATGAGGTTCATCCCTCTGATCATCTGACTCTTCATTTTTAGAAGAGGGTGAAGCTGGATGAACTGCTTCTGATTCCTGCCGAAGTTCTGTGGATTTCTTAAATGTGACTTCCTCATGGAAAGTCACATTTCTTCTTACCTCTATTTTCCTCTGACGTAGTACATAAATCCTGTAAGATTTGGAGTTCTCATTGTACCCCACAAAAAACCCTTTCTATCCTGAGGATTCCATCTTTCTCCTCTTTTCCTTAGGGAAATGAATATACACAGGACACCCAAATATCCTTAGATTCCCTACTTCATGTTTGATTGCTGAGAAGACCTCTTCAGGATTCTTGTCCTTCAAGATAGCATGTGGACACCTGTTCTGAATATACATGGTAGTGGAGGTAGCTTCTACCCATAAACAATTTGGCAGATATTGGTCAAACATCATTTCTTTCATTGCCTCACAAATTGTCCTATTTTTCCTCTCAACAAATCCATTTTGTTGAGGGTTATATGGCACAATCAATTGTCTCTTGATTCTTGTTGACTTGCATAAATCCTCAAACTCTCGTCCATTGTCAGTTCTAAGGATTTTGATGTGCTTCCCTGTCTGCTTTTCAATAAAGGTTTTATACTCTTTGAATTTATCAAATGTGTCACTTTTAGCTTTAATAAAATATATCCAACATTTTCTTGAGTAATCATCAATAAAAATGGAATAATACAAGAAACCACTGAGTGAGGGAGATGACATGGGACCACATCCATTAGAATGAACCAGATCTAATATTCCCTGAGATCTGTTGTCACTACTAGGAAAGGTTTCTTTATATTTTAACCTAGCATGCATCCCTTACAAATTTCATTTTTACTAAGAGAAATAGAGGGCATGCTATTAATATTATGGTAGTTGTGGGAGGTATTTACCTCCACGTGTAAACCTGACGAGAATAGAATATTCTAGGAAGCAAGAAGAAACCCTAACGAGTTGGCTAATAACCCTAAAAAACATGTCGGCTCAAGAGAATAACTTGTATTAGGTTATTATCCTCTAAGAGAAGAAGTCATCCAGAAGAAATAATATATACTAAATAAATAGATACCCAGAATGAGAAGTCAACCCAGGAAGTTAGCCAGATTTACTATAAATACAAGAGGCCAATCTTCATTCTGGCAGGCAGTCTCATAATTGCAGAGCAACACTTATGCACACTGCAGTGTCAAGTTTTGTGCACACTGCAGTGACCAGTTTTGTGTGCAGGTTTGGAGGAGAGATGCCATTGTATTTGTTGCAGCTAGTAGATCACATTTGGTTTGGACTATCTCTTGGTTAGGGTTTGGACTATATGATCAGCTCTTGTTGGTTTTCTATCCTTGGGGAAAGGTGCACTACCCTTTGTTTGGTTTTCTAGCCTAGGGTTTGCTTCCGGAGTGATTCTCTATCAAGGTTAAGGTGCTCGAAGGGTGGCTTCGGCCTATGGTTGGGTGACAATAGCGATTTTGTCAATGGTAAAACAAGCACATCCATTATATTCTAATAGGTTATGGGCCCACACCTCCTTCATTCAGCCTAACCGTTGGAAGGAAACATAGCCGTAAGGATATTAAGCTCGTTGAAGAACTGTCGCTAGGGTTTCTAGTAGGAGCAGTCACCATAGCATTGTCGCTAGGGTTACTAGCAGGTGCAGTTGCATAAAACCTAATTCTCTCATTGAGGCACCTTAAGAGATGGGATTGACCTAATTTACGGATAGATCAGTGCACCCTAGTCTAGTGCATCTCCTGGTCCTCTCAGCAAGCCAAGATGTCAAGTTTGAGTTTTTGATCAAATCTAGGGTTGACCAAGTCAAAGCAGCCATGACTTACTCTATGAAGTCAAAGAACAAGTTAGATGGAGCTTATAACTTCAGAGGGTGGAAGACAAGGATTGACCTCATCCTTGCCAATTATAAAGTGTTGGATATCATGAAAGGAAAGATCGTGGAACTAGAGTTTGAAGAAGGAAAAGAGAAGGAACCGCAAAAATTTGCAGTTATGGAGAAGTTCAAAGACATTGACATCAATGCCATGAGTATCATAGTGGACTCTATAAAATACCACTTGATACCCTACATCTCCCATCTTTATTCATCAAAGAATATGTGTGATGCCCTAACAAACCTCTTCTCAGTCAGAAACATTGGACAAATAACGAGCCTAAAGAATGAGCTCTGTGACATGAAGATGAATGATGATGGTAGCATAACATCATACTTTCTAAGGATATTCCAGTTAAGAGATCAACTACAAGCTATTGAAGAGATCATTTCAGAGAAGGAATTGGTAAGCATAGTACTCAATGGTCTTCCAAAGACATGGGATGCATTTGTCGCAAGCATGAACACAAGGAAGGAGTATCCTACATTTGAAGAACTTTGGACTTGCTGTGCTCAAGAAGAATCCAGGATCAGTGCAAAAGAGAAACCCCAAAAGAAATACGATGATCAAGCCTTCGTAGCAATATTCAAGAATTTCAGGAACAAAAGGAAGATTGGTTCAAGGAGGAAGCCAAATCAAGAGAAATATATTTCAGAAATACAATGCTTCAACTATCGAAAGTATGGTCACTACAAGAATCATTGTCCCGAACTAAAGAAAAGGAAGGAGAAACACAAAGCATCAGTTGCTGAAGAAAAGGAACCTACAAAGAAGACTAAGCAGGATGAAAGAGACTTCTTTTTTTGAAGGTAGCAATAATCTTCTTAGTTCTTGCACATATCTTGTTCGCATTGTCTCTGTAAATATCTTGTATATCTATCTCTCAAAAGATAATGTGTTCCAAGAAGAACTATACCTATGGAAGAAAAACAAGATAAGGACTGCTATCATTATACAATGAAAGCCGAAATTAGAATCAATCATGAAGAGACTTAGAAGAAGCAAAGATAGAAAGAATTCAACAATCAAGAGGAAATTGGAGAAATACTTATGACGTTTTGCAGAAGACAATAAGATGAAAGCATGGACTCTGTTAAATAGAGGGAGTCGATTATATAATGCAGAAGAAAATAAGGATACAGACGGAAGCATGGACTCTGTTAGACAGAGGGAGCTGATTATATGCACTCATACATGAAGCAAGGATTAGAAGGGAGCTAATCCTATGATCCATTGAATATCATGAAGTATATATCCATGGTAGCAGCCATGAAAGACAGTACGTGTTCACTTCAACCTCAGAAGAAATCTTCTTCAAAGAGAAGCCTTAAAGTATCCCTGGTTGTCCATCCACATCCATGATTCTATAATGAAAGGAAGAAGTGGAATATTTAGGGCATGGAATCTATAAGAAACTCCATGGACCCAAGAGCTAAAGAAAAACATCAAGAAGAACATGAAGATTCCAAGAATGAAAGAGAAACCAGAACAACCAGACATTGTATTAAGAATCACAAGATTACCAACCTGATATGAACTCAATAAAAGCAATTAAACAGAGGAACTGAAAGTTGTGATGAAGAACATTGTATATATGCAAGCATTGCAAGATCTATAACTAGAGGTTCTCCCTGGAGGGAGAATACTATGATGATTACTTGTTCTAATAAACCATACATACCTCTACATGAGTATTTATATCATCTGCAATATCCATGGGTTGGAGTTCTACATCAGATAAATGCAAAGATTGTTCTCCAGAGAAATTGAACAAAGAGCATATGAAGAGAAACCTCAAGACTTTAAAGCATACCAGAAAGAGACCCTTGCATGCAGATGGAAGAAGATAACTTGGTGGAGAACCTCTAGTGCACAACAGAAGTGTGGTGAAGATTTTCTATAATAGAAATATTGTATCAAGATGATCACTTAGAAGATCAGATCTCATGATGATAGAAGAAGTGCCACATGGATATGTTCTAGTTTTCCAACAATGATATACTTTATTGATGAGAGATACATGAAGCCTTCAGAGAAAACCAATGTTCCAGATCGAAGTACATTTTAAATCAAGCATTACATTATCCATGATGAAGTCCAGAAAGGAGAAAGTGGTTCTCCAATACATATCTCCACAGATGAGAAGATAAACAGACATTTTGGTAAAGCTTCTATCCAAGATGAAAGAGTTTGTGTACTCAAGTTGGAACTCATGGACACGACTTCCTTATTGAAAAAGGAAGAGATGAATCCCAGGTTGGGAGGGAGCATTAATGTATTATTGATTGATGGACACTCATTTTTCAGTGTGAAAAAAAAATGGTCCAGGATGAGTAGATTCTTTCCAGTTCAGAAAGTGGATTGAGATTTCTGATGGAAAGGGTTTCACTGGAAGGGCCGACCTCTCACTCTGGGTGGGTAAACCCACCTTTAATTTAATTATGGGTCTCAATAATAATTGTTGGGGCCGACTTCTTATTCTGCCTATTACAATTGTCCGATGACCAATTTGCAAAAGTGGATTTGTTCCTAATACAATTACAGACATGATTAATCCACAATGGGGATTAATCCAATGAATAAAATAACAATAATAATAAGAATAATCTTCACAGTTACATTATTTCAACACACTTAAGTACAACATAACCCATTGAAACTTGCAGTGGAGGACTGTACGTCATTTCAAGACAATCAGTTCAAGCATTGGCTCATGATGCAACTAGCTCCAACGAGTTGTGGCACAGAAGACTTGGACATATTCATTACAGAACCAATCTACAGAACATGGTATGTGGCATGCCCTCTATTTCTCTTAGTAAAAATGAAATTTGTAAGGGATGCATGCTAGGTAAAAATATAAAGAAAGCATTTCCTAGTAGTGAAAACAGAGCTCAGGGCATCTTAGATCTGGTTCATTCTAATGTATGTGGTCCCATGTCATCTCCCTCACTCAATGGTTGTTTGTATTATGTCATTTTTATTGATTATTACTCAAGAAAATGTTGGATATATTTTCTTAAAGATAAAAGTGACACATTTGATCAATTCAAAGAGTACAAAGCCTTTATTGAAAAGCAGTTGGGGGAACACATCGGAATCCTTAGAACAGACAATGGAGAAGATTTTGAATCTCTTCAGTTTGAGGATTTATGCAAGTCAGCAGGAATCAAGAGACAGTTGACCGTACCATAGAACCCTCAGAAAAATGGTGTTGCTGAGAGGAAAAACATGACTATTTGTGAGGCAGCGAAAACAATGATGTTTGACTAGGATCTGCCAAATTCTTTATGGGCAGAAGCTACCTCCACTACCATGTATATTCATAACATGTGTCCACATGTTATATTGAAGGACAAGACTCTTGAAGAGGTCTTCTCAGGGATCAAACTTGAAGTAGGGCATCTAAGGATACTTGGGTGTCCTATGTATATTCATGTCCCTAAGGAAAAGAGGACAAAGATGGAACCCTCAGGAAAGAAAGGGATTTTTGTGAGGTATAATGAGAACTCAATGGCTTACAATATTTATGTACCAGGTCAGAGGAAAATAGAGGTAATCAGAGATGTGAATTTCCATGAGGAAGTCGCATTTAAGAAATCCAGAGAGCTTCAGCAAAAATCAGAAGCAGTTCAACCAGCTTCACCCTCTTCTAAAAATGAAGAGTAAGATGATCAGAGGGAGGAACCTCGTGAAGGGCCAATTAATGAGCCCGTAGAACCTGTTGAAGTGTTAGAAATAACTCTTGAAGAACCTCCACCCAAAAGGAAGCCAGGGTGGCTTAAATAAATAGTGTAGGAAACAGAAAGGATAATTGCTCCCAAATGAACTTTTAGGGAAGGGAAGAGGCCTCATAGGTTTGGAGGCTATGTTGCACTGATGAGCAGCATTAATGAGGCTGAACCTTCTTCATTTGAAGAAGAATATAAATTACAAGTATGGAAGGAGGCCATGCTTGAGGAATACATGTCTATTATAAATAATAATGTTTGGGACATTATGCCGAGGCCAAAAGACAAATCAATGGTTTCTTCCAAATGGATCTATAGGATCAAACATGCAACTGATGGAACTGTGGAAAATTTCAAAGCACGATTTGTAGCCAGAGGCTTCACTCAGAAAGAAGGAATCGACTATGAAGAGACCTTTTCTCATGTAGCCAGGTATACCTCCATTCGAACTATTATTTCTTTATCTCTCATTCATGGTTGGAAGCTACATCAGATGGATGTAAAAATAACATTCTTGAATGGAAATATTGAACCAGAGGTATTTGTGGAAAAACCAGATGAGTTTGTATCGAATAACAAGGGCACTCATGTATGCAAGCTAAGGAAGGCCTTGTATGGTCTTAAGAAGGATCCCAGAGTTTGGTATGACAGGATTGATGGCTTTCTTAAAATCCCGGGGTTTCAGAAAAGTGATGCTAATGAAAATCTATACTTCAAAGTAAGATGTAACCAACCTATTATACTAATCATGTATGTTGATGATCTCTTTCTAGCAGGATATGAAGGGATAATATCCTGGTGTAAGAGGGAGATAACTTCATAATCCCAGATTAAATACTTAGGCTTGATGCATTACTTCCTAGGATTGGAAGTGTGGCAAAGACAGGGCGAGATATTTCTGGCATAAGGAAAATACACAGTGGATGTACTAAAGAGATTTGGTATGATAGATTACAAATCCATGTCTAATCCGATGGTTACCAACCTGAGGAAGTTGAATGATTCTGATACAGGTTCAGATTTGGTGGATCCCACCATGTATAGGTAGTTGATTGGATCATTGATGTACATGATCCACACTAGGCCAGATATATGCTATGTAGTGATTGAAATGAGTCAGTTCATGACTAAACCGAGACAGGGACACTGGGTGGCAGCAAAGCACTTATTGAGATATCTCAGAGGGACCATTACTTATGGTTTGAGATATACATCCAGTGGTGGTTTATTTCTGCATGGGTATGCAGATGCTGACTGGGCAGGAAGCCTAGTGGATCGGAAGAGTACTTTCGGGTACTGCTTCAGTTTAGGATCCGCTATGATCTCTTGGTCAAGCCGAAAGAGGGGATCCATTGCACAAACTACATTAGAGGCTAAGTAAATTGCAGCATGTGATGCTAGCAAGGAAGCAGTATGGCTAAAAAATTGGTTTCTGGATTTTTTGGTGACAAGATCGAGATGACAGTGGTTCACTATGATAATCAAAGTTGCATAAAATTGATAGAGAACCTGGTATTTCACAATAGGTCAAAACATACTGACATGAGGTACCACTACATCTGAGACTCGGTCCAGAGAAAAATTGTAAAGTTACAGTACATAGCGACGAGTGAGCAGGTAGTTAATATCCTGACCAAGCCTCTGACCTCGAAACAACTTGTGCAGTTGAGAGGCAATTTTGGTGTGGCTGAGAATGACTCCCTCTGTAACACACCCACTACGGGAACTAAAATTTTTGGCTTTTTCTTCTTCTCTCCGAGGAACAGAGTCCCCGAATTTCTATGGGGCCTGGTGCAGACCCTACCTTTCCTTGTCCTTAACCATGTGATCGTCAACTATGACCACAGGATTTAATGGAGAGGTGCTCCCGGCTTTCACGATTTGGGGAATTGCGATGCAAGCGTTTCCCTGCTCTCTGTCTTTCGAGGGGCCAAAATCCGAAAGAAACCAATAGATAGTCCCATTTAAAAATGCCTCAGATTAGAACCTGGCACTCCACCTTTTGAGGTTTCACGTACCGAGTTTTTGCGGTATAAGAGGAAGAGGGGTTCCTACCCTTCGGTTTCACGGGTGTCGAAACACCAAAAGCCTTATATCCGCCAAACTCATTTCAGGGTTTCTTCCATCGGAGTTTTGCGTTTGGAAAATATGAGGAAAACTGACCTTTGGAAATCTTGGGTACTGAAATGCCGGAACACCAAAACTATATGTGCTAATCCATTTTGGGAGTTCGCCTATCGATATTTTGGGATATGCGAGGACATGAGGTATCGCACCTGGGTTTCCCGAGAGCCGAAACTCTGAACCATCTTAACTTTTCCACGCTCCATCATTTTGGGGTTTCGTAAGTCGGGGTTTCGGGACTGGCGAGTACAAGAGACTTTCCTTTAGGTATCACGGGTGCCAAAACACTGAAACGCCATATCTCATTTGCGCTATTATTATTTCGAGGTTTCGAGACTGGTGATTACAAGGGAACTTACCCTTGGGTTTCCAGGGTACCGAAACGTCGAAACATCACAACTGATCCATGCTATTCTGTTTCAGGGTTTCGCTAATTGGGATTTCGGGACTAGCGAGTACAAGGGAACTTACCCTTGGGATTCCCAGGTGCCAAAATGCCGAAACATTAAAATCTACTCACGCTCTATCATTTAAGGATTTCTCACATTGCAATTTCATGACATGTGAGGACAAGGACACTTGTCCTTGGGTATCCCGGGTGTCGAAACGCCGAAATACCAAACTCAAACCACACTATATCATTTCAGGTTTTCATGACATGTGAGGACAAGGACACTTGTCCTTGGGTATCCCAGGTGCTGAAACATCGAAATACCAAACTCAAACCACACTATATCATTTCAGGGTTTCGCGAATCGGGATTTCATGACATGTGAGGACAAGGACACTTTTCCTTGGGTATCCCGGGTGCCGAAACATCGAAATACCAAACTCAAACCGCACTATATCATTTCGGGGTTTCACGAATCGAGATTTCGTGACATGTGAGAACAAGGACACTTGTCCTTGGGTATCCCAGGTGTCGAAATGCCGAAATACCAAACTCAAACCACACTATATCATTTTGGGGTTTTGTGAATCAGGATTTCATGACATGTGAGGACAAGGATACTTGTCCTTGGGTATCCCGAGTGCCGAAACATCGAAATACCAAACTCAAACCACACTATATCATTTTGGGGTTTCACGAATCAGGATTTTGTGACATGTGAGGACAAGGATACTTGTCCTTAGGTATCTTGGGTTTCGAAACGCCGAAATACTAGACTCAAAGGGAACCATTCTTTCTGGTGCAAGGTTTCCAAACTTAGGCCATAAAATCCTTCAATAGATTCTTGGGTAATTATCACCAGGCTGGGTGACCTGACTGAGAGGCCTTCTTAAATCATCGAGCTATGAACCCTGTGACAAGGGTGAGGTAAGATTAAGTACTTATTTAAAAACGGTGGTCCTTTCAAGGAACTTACTCTGGCTCTAGAGTATGATGGAGCCTCTCGGAAGGAGGTGCCTTTGAGGAAAAACAACCTAGGGCATGGCTGGGGTCAAGTACATAGGACAACTCTCCAGGGAACGAGCTCAAAATCGGAACTTATTCGTTCTATACGTAAATCGATTATAGTTATATAAGTATAAGCACACATTCATTGTTGTTGATCAAAACACCAGGCAAACACTTCTATGCATAAATAAATCATCTATAAGTGTACAAACGTGAGCATGCATTTCAGGAACATTCAAATTTGAAATACAGGACATGAACACTTATTAGAAAACACCAGGTGTAAAACAACTGCTGAGAGGGGTACTCGTTTCCACCCAACCGTAGTCTCAACAATTCCAATTGGATTTACCACTGGCCACCCCTAAGCTAGACCACGATACTTTGAGACTCAGTTTCTTACTTCTCGTTCGTTGGAAATCAAGGACGAAGTTTACTCTCCTTCTCCTCTGCTCATAACTCACTGTATTTTCCAGATTTCCTCTGGCTCTCCTTCCGTGATTCCTGTCGCTTGTGTGTGTCTGTCTCCCTCTGCTCCTCTCTCCCCCCTTCCACACTTCTTTCCTCCTACGAGGTTGCATGTGGCACGAAATTCCATGTCTGATGGTCAGGTCTGAGAGCTCCTACGGATGGGTGGTTCGCCCCATCCCCTCATTTACTCTTGAGGAGCCTCCCCACCTACCATCCAGGCAGGTAATTCATTGCGGGGTCTAAGAATGAGCTTTGGTTTTCCTGAGCACGTACAAACCAATATGGTTTGGTTCGGTGGAAGTTAACGCAGCCACTCCCGGCCCCTTCCACCACCTCTCATCAGCCATCGTGGTCTCTTTTCAGCACATCCTCCTCTCAGAATCCATGCAACATATATTCATACATCATTTACATTCCTCAGACCTTTTATACTAAGATCCGTTAATTCAAGATTCACAATCTTTGAGTTTTCCATGGTTCTTGGCCAGTATAGTTATTTTTACAGACTGGGGGAAACAGGGTGTTACAATTCCCTCCCCATTAAAGGAAACATCATCCTCGATGTTCTATCTATCAATATGACATGTATGTATAGGGGTAAACGAAATTGGATATGTTTGTTTCATGGCATCTTCCATTTCCCATGTAGCCTCATCTGGGCCAAAATGTTTCCAACCTTGACCTATGCAATGGTTTGGTTTCTGAGCGAGGTTTCCTTTCTTTCCAGTATGCATTGAGGTTCTGGTAGGAATTATCCCTCCGGTTCCACCTGGATCACAGACCAGTCAATTATATGATTATAATCATGTACATATTTCTTCAATAATGAAACATGGAAAACATTATGTTCTTTTACTATGGGAGGAAGTGCTAGCCTATAGGCTACAAGTCCCACTCTATATAGAACTTCAAAGGGTCCACAATATCAAGGTGCCAACTTGGCACAGGATCCCATCCTCAAGGAACTCTTCCTGGGCCTAACTCTGAGGTATACGTGGTCTCCTGCCTTGAACTCTCTTGGAGTTCTCTTTTGGTCGGCGTAACTTTTCTATCGGTTCTGAGCGACCTTTAGATTTTGTTTTATCTGATTCACTTGTTGTTCCATTTCTTTCAACATGTCGGGTCCAATAGTAACTCTGTTTACGGGATTATTCCAACTGACTGGAGTATTGCATGGCCTACCGTAGAGGACTTTGAAAGGGATCGTCTTCAGGGATTCTTGGTAGCCGTTGTTGTAGGCGAATTCCACCAGTGGTAGGAAATCTTCCCACTTTTTGGGTTGATGCATTACATGCATCCTGAGCATGTCTTCTAATATTTGATTCACCCTTTCTGTCTGTCCATTGGTTTGAGGGTGATAGGCTATGCTAAATAGTAACTTGGTCTCCAAACCAACCATCAGTGATTTCCAAAATTTGGAAGTCAATTTCGTGTCTCTGTCAGACATGATCTCTTTTGGCATACCATGCAGTCTGAATATCTCCTTCATGAATATGTTGGTGATGTCTATTGCCTTACAAGTTGATTTGACGGGGATAAAATGAGCGGACTTTCTCAATTTATCCACCACTACCATGATGGCGTCATTCTGTTTGGTCGAGGCTAGTAATCCGATGATGAAATCCATGGAGATGGTTTCCCATTTCCATTTTGGGATTGGTAGAGGCTGTAATAATCCTGTTGGGTGTCGGTGTTCTTCTTTTACCTGTTGGCATTCTATGCATTTGGCTAAGTACTCATCTATGTCTTTCTTCAATCCAGGCCAATAGAATTGTTTCCTGGTGGCTGTAATCATCTTCTGGTATCCTGGATGACCACTGTAGGGTCTTTTGTGCAATTCATCCATTATGAACCTCTTCAACTCGTCACAATCTGGGATATATAATCTATTTTTGTAAGTGAGTAGACCTGCTTCCATCATCTGGTAGCCTCCATACTTTATCCATGTGGGTTCTTGTTGCAGGTACGAGGTCACGGTCTGGAAGAATGTGTCTGTCTCTTGTGCATTTTTTACTCTTTCCTTGACATCTGTCTCACAGGTGCTTACCGTTGCCAGGTGAATTGTTTTCATGCTTCTACTAAGGGCATTGGCCACCCTATTTTCCTTTCCCTTAATATGTTTGATTTCAAAATCAAACTCGTTGAGGAGGGCCATCCACCTAGCTTGTCTGGCATTGAGCTTTGGTTGGTCAAGCAGATATCGCAATCCATAATGGTCTGTCATAATTACAAATTTTCTCCCTAGGAGGTAATGCATCCACATTTTCAAGGCGTGCACTATGGTGGCCAACTCTAAATCATGGGTCACATAGTTGACTTCGTGCTCATTTAATTTTCAGGATTCATAGCAGACCACACTTCCTCCTTGCATAAGGACTTTTCTGATCCCTTACTTATAGGCATTTGTGCACACGAGGAAGTCAGCTTCGGAATCGGCAATCTTCAGCATGGGTGCATGGCTCAGTAGATGTTTCAGGGTCTGAAATCTTTCTTAACATTTTTGTGTCCACATGAATTTTGTCCCCTTCTTCTGGAGGGCAGTGATTGGACTCCCAATCTTGGAGAATCCTTTTATAAATCTCCTATAGTATCCTACCAAGCCCATAAAGGATCTGATATCTGAAACGTCCTTTGGGGTAGGTCATTCCATGATAGACCTGATCTTATCAGGGTCTACTGCTTCCCCTTCTTCAGATAGGACATGGCCCAAGTAATGTATTTGCTTCTGGAAAAAGTCACACTTGCTAAATTTGGCAAAGAGATGATGTTATCTTAGCACTTGAAGCACAAGCCTAAGGTCTTCCTCATGTTCCTCTCTATTCTTGGAGTAAATTAATATTTCGTCAATAAAAACCAACACAAATTTGTCTAGGAATTTGCTGAGCACATTGTTCATCAAGCACATAAAAGTGGCAAGGGCATTGGTCAATCCGAATGTTACTACCACAAACTCGTAGTGACCATATCTTGTCCTAAAGGCAGTTTTGTGGATGTCTTCACTCTTGATTCGGACTTGATGGTACCCAGATCTCAAGTCAATCTTCAAGAAGATAGAGGCACCTCCCAGTTGATC
Source organism: Picea engelmannii (assembly GCA_009831015.1). Taxonomy (NCBI): domain Eukaryota; kingdom Viridiplantae; phylum Streptophyta; class Pinopsida; order Pinales; family Pinaceae; genus Picea; species Picea engelmannii. Next base: position 1,743,605 of record ML781890.1, on the reverse strand, counting down.
GAACAAGTCATTGATCCTGGGTAAGGGGTACTTGTTCTTTATGGTTACCTTATTGAGTTGTCTATAATCTATACACAGTCGGAGGGTACCGTATTTATTTTTCACAAACAGGACTGGTGCTCCCCATGGAGATACGCTGGGCCGGATATAGCCTCTGTCCATCATTTCTTTCAGTTGTAATTTAAGTTCAACTAGCTCCGGTGTGCTCATCCTGTAGGGTGTCCTAGACACTGGCACTGGTCCTGGTGCAAGTTCTATTGAGAAGTCGATGTCCCTTCTTGGAGGTAAACCCAGTACCTCTTCTGAAAATACATCTTTGTATTCTCTCAGTGTGGGGTGGTCTTTGAGGCTTGGTGTTATAACCCTAAAATGCACTACACAGGTTCACCTGGCATCAGGCCAACTCATGCCTCTTCCTAGCCAAAGCCATGCTGAACAAATCCTCAAAAATCCACTTAAAACAAGCAACCCGCGCCCTAACTTCTCACTGGGCGCGGGCATCCGCTTGCTGTCCTTATACTGCACATGGGCATCCGCGGGCTAACCCAAAACAGCCCGCGGGTACCTAACAAAGCTAAAAATCAGGAAAGTTTCCGCCGGAACACAAGGCTATTTGTCAGTTAACTGGAACTCCGAGCCATGCATGGCCGAGAGTTCGCCAAAAACCCTAGCTCCTTCTAGCCTATTAAAGGAGGGGTAGGGGTACTATTCAAGGGAGAAAAATCATAGCAAAGAAACTCTGCCAAATCGCCAAGCCAGTTCTGTCCAAACCTTCTAGCCTTTCCTTAAGCTTTAGAAGAAATACTTGCAGCAGCAGTTGGAGGACATAAAGAAGAGGAAGAGCCCAGGATCAAGATCGAGGAACGGTGGCCAATCTCAGAAATCATTGTAAGTTGATTTGTATTGATGTTAATGAAAAAGATACTTTTCCCGTCCCGAAATACATGAGTCTCATCTATGTTATCTGATTTATGTTTTATCTCTAACCCCCTAGTAG
>ML781890.1:1719281-1734204 GCA_009831015.1 Picea engelmannii | reverse complement strand
GTTAGAGATAAAACATAAATCAGATAACATAGATGAGACTCATGTATTTCGGGACGGGAAAAGTATCTTTTTCATTAACATCAATACAAATCAACTTACAATGATTTCTGAGATTGGCCACCGTTCCTCGATCCTGATCCTGGTCTCTTCCTCTTCTTTCTGTCCTCCAACTACTGCTGCAAGTATTTCTTCTAAAGCTTAAGGCAAGGCTAGAAGGTTTGGACAGAACTGGCTTGGCAATTTGGCAGAGTTTCTTTGCTATGATTTTTCTCCCTTGAATAGTACCCCTACCCCTCCTTTAATAGGCTAGAAGGAGCAAGGGTTTTGGCGAACTCTCGGCCATGCATGGCTCGGAGTTCCAGTTAACTGACAAATAGCCTTGTGTTCCGGCGGAAACTTTCCTGATTTTTAGCTTTGTTCGGTACCCGCGGGTTGTTTTGGGTTAGCCCGCAGATGCCCGCGTGCAGTATAAGGACAGCAAGCGGATGCCCGCGCCCAGTGAGAAGTTAGGGCGCGGGTTGTTTGTTTTAAGTGGCTTTTTGAGGATTTGTTCAGCATGGCTTTGGCTAGGAAGAGGCATGAGTTGGCCTGATGCTAGGTGAACCTGTGTAGTGCATTTTAGGGTTATAAAACTTGGTTTGTCACCTTCAATTGTTTTCAACACCTGTATTGCATATAGGGGACATCCTTTTCTGCAATACTTTCTCATTTGAAGAGTTGATATTTGTCTCACTGAGACAGGTTTTTGGATCCCTTGAAGGGTTATTCTCCTTCCTTCTTCACTTACACATTCCAAGGTTTTATGGAAACAATTCAGTTTGGATTTATGGGTGGCTAGCCAGTCCATACCAATCAACAGATCATACGATCCCAGGGGTAATATGTTAAGGGTTGCTTGGGTGGGGAATTCGCCCATAATGAATTGGCAAGCTGGTATGACTGCCACTACCCTTCTTTTGGTGCCAGTGGCTAATTGTACCAACCATGATTTGGCATTTTTATGTGGCTGTAGTTTACATTTATCCACAACCTTAGGGGCTATATAAATCAAATTTGAACCAGGGTCAATCTGAATAGACACTAGATGTTTGGTGATCATACCTTCGATTTCCACCACTGAAGCTTGGTGTCAACTTGGTTATTGTCCAAGGCTGCATAAATTTGTAGTACACTCCGGGCCACATTATTGAAGGTGGTAGCTTCTTGAACGTTGTAAATTCTTCAGTTGTTATGTTGTTGGTGCGGGCAGTCCCTCAGTATATGTTCTTCTCCACAACCCCAACATTTCAAAGGTTCTCTCTTTGGGTTATCAGTCTTTACTGGGGCAGATCCAAAAAGTTCATTTTTGCTCAAGGAGGGAAAGTTATGCTAGTGTACACTTCGAGTTGGGAAGCTCATCCTTGAGTTCTTTTTATAGTCCTTAAATCTTGGGGATTTAAACCCCTTCTTCTGGAATCCTGAACTATTCTTCTACTTCTATCCTTTGCGAGGTCCCATCCGATGCCCAAGTTGTTCATAGCAATATCTTGCTTTTCAGAAAGTATCTTCTAGGGTCTTTGGTTCATCAAATTCAATCATGTTCTGATAGTCCTTAGGTAGTCCACTGATCAATCATTGCACCTTTGCCTTTTCTGCTTTTATGTAGGGTACGTACCTCAGCCACTCGAGGAATCTACTGACATATTCCTCTATGGTGAGTTTCCCTAGCTTGAGTTCATAGAATTCTTTAGTCTTTTCGTCGAAGTATTTTTCCGACAGATATTTCTTCCTGGAGAATTTCTCGAACCGTTCCCAAGACAGGTCTTCTTTGTGAATCCCTTTTACATTCTTAAGGTCTTCCCACCAAATGGAAGCCTTTCCATTCAAGTTGAAGGTGGCTACTCGGGCCTTCAAGTTTTCTGAGAAGTCATGGACTTTGAAATACTTCTTTAGTCCAAGAAGCCAGGCCTCTGCTTCCTCTCCCTTCTTTATTTCACCGTCGAAGGAGGGTGGTTTGGCCTTCTTGAACTCTTCGAGATTATGATTCTTGGAAAGTTTTTGCTTCTTTTGTTTCCTTCGGGAATGAGAACTAGTTATGTTTCTAGAAGATCCCTCCGAGTCGCTATCTTCCTTTCCAAAATAATCGTCTGATGCTTGTCCCTTATCTCTGGGGTGGACCTTTCTCGAGGTGCTCCTCTCAGTGTGGCCACTGACATGACCACATTTTTGTGGCTCAGGTTCATGTTGCAATTGCCTTTGTATGTCGGATAAGCTCTCCAGTAAAACTGCATTAATTTCCATTTGCTTCTCTTGCTCTTTTATCATCCTTTCGTTGTCAGCCTTGCAGCTCTGCAATTCGACCATGAGGGTCCTCACAGTCTCAGCTAGATCTGGAGGGGTCCCTACTGCCCTCCTTTCGTCAGACTCTTCATCTTTATTGTGGGAGCCCTCCACCACTTCATGGTCAGTTACCATTCTATATGTCTGTAATTTCTCGCGGTTGATCTTCCGCTTGTGTGCAAAGGAAAAAAAACGCTGGTTGTTAGTCAATATTTATATTCTTTTATAACCAGTACATAATTCATGTTTTTCACATGCATACACACAATAGGGGTTTTTCATTATCAACTTCAACTTTTGATTAAGGGGGGTTAAGATAGAGGGTTACTCCTGTTAAGAGTACTTCAAATGGATTCTTTGCGCAACCCATTCATGAGCCCAAGTAGGCCAAGTGTTGTAACCATGCTCTGATACCAATTTGTAACACACCCACTGCGGGAACTAAAATTTTTGACTTTTTCTTCTTCTCTCCGAGGAACAGAGTCCCCAAATTTCTATGGGGCCTGGTGCAGAACCTACCTTTCCTTGTCCTTAACCATGTGATCGTCGGCTATGACCACGGGATTTACCGGAGAGGTGTTCCCGGCTTTCGCGATTCAGGGAATCGCGATGCAAGCATTCCCTTGCTCTCTGTCTTTCGAGGGGCCGAAATCCGAAAGAAACCAACTGATAGTCACATTTAAAAATGCCTCGGATTAGAACCTGGCACTCCACCTTTCGGGTTTTCACGGTATAAGAGGATGAGGGGTTCCTACACTTCGGTTTCACAGGTGTCGAAACACCGAAAACCCTATATCTGCCAAACTCATTTCGGGGTTTCCTCCATCGGAGTTTTGCGTCTGGCGAATATGAGGAAAACTGACCTTTGGAAATCCCGGGTACCGAAACACCAGAAAACCAAAAATTTATGTGCTAATCCATTTCAGGAGTTCGCCTATCGGGATTTCGAGATATGCGAGGACAGGAGGTATTGCACCTGGGTTTCCCGGGAGCCGAAACTCTGAAACATCTTAAATTTTCCACGCTCCATCATTTCGGGGTTTCGTAAGTCGGGGTTTCGGGACTAGCGAGTACAAGAGACTTGCCTTTAGGTATCCTGGGTGCCGAAACACCGAAACGCCATATCTCATCCACGCTATTATTATTTTGGAGTTTCGCAAGTTGGGGTCTCGGGACTGGTGATTACAAGGGAACTTACCCTTGGGTTTCCCAGGTACCGAAACACCGAAACATCACAACTCATCCATGCTAGTCCATTTTGGGGTTTTGCTAATCAGGATTTTGGGACTGGCGAGTACAAGGGAACTTACCCTTGGGAGTCCCAGGTGCCAAAACGCCAAAATATTAAAATCTACTCACGCTCTATCATTTCGGGATATCTCACATCGGGATTTCGTGACATGTGAGGAAAAGGACACCTGTCCTTGGGTATCCTGGGTGCCGAAATGCTGAAATACCAAATTCAAACCACACTATATCATTTCGGGGTTTCGCGAATCGGGATTTCATGACATGTGAGGACAAGGATACTTTTCCTTGGGTATCTCGGGTGCCAAAACGCCAAAATACCAAACTCAAACCACACTATATCATTTCGGGGTTTCACGAATCAGGGTTTCACGAATCAGGATTTCGTGACATGTGAGGACAAGGACACTTGTCCTTGGGTATCCCGGGTGCCAAAATGCCGAAATACCAAACTCAAACCACACTATATCATTTTGGGGTTTCGCAAATTGGGATTTTGTGACATGTGAGGACAAGGACACTTGTCCCTGGGTATCCCAGGTGTCGAAACGCCAAAATACCAAACTCAAACCACACTATATCATTTCAAGGTTTCACGAATTGGGATTTCGTGACATGTGAGAACAAGGATACTTGTCCTTGGGTATCCCGGGTGCCGAAACGCCGAAATACCAAAATCAAACCACACTATATCATTTCAGGGTTTCGCGAATTGAGATTTCGTGACATGCGAGGACAAGGATACTTGTCCTTGGGTATCTCGGGTGTCGAAATGACGAAATACCATACTCAAAGGGAGCCATTCTTTTTGGTGCAAGGTTTCCAAACTTAGGCCATAAAATCCTTCAACGGATTCTTGGGTAATTATCACTAGGCTGGGTGACCTGACTGAGAGGCCTTCTTAAATCATCGAGCTATGAACTCTGTGACAAGGGTGAGGTAAGATTAAGTACTTATTTAAAAACAGTGGTCCTTTCAAGGAACTTACTCCAGCTCTGGAGTATGATGGAGCCTCCCGGAAGGAGGTGCCTTCGGGGAAAAACAACCCAGGGCATGGCTGGAGTCAAGTACATGGGACAACTCTCCAGGGAACGAGCTCAAAATCGAAACTTATTCGTTCTATACGTAAATCAATTATAGTTATATAATTATAAGCACGCATTCATTGTTGCTGATCAAAACACCAGGAAAACACTTCTATGCAAAAATCAATATTCTATAAGTGTACAAACATGATCATGCATTTCAGGAACATTCAAATTTGAAATACAGGACATGAACACTTATCAGAAAACACCAGGTGTAAAACAACTGCTGAGAGGGGTACTCGTTTCCACCCAACCGTAGGCTCAGCGACTCCAATTAGATTTACCACTGGCCACCCTCGAGCTAGACCACGATGCTTTGAGACTCAGTTTCTTACTTCCCGTTCATCAGAAATCAAGGATGAAGGTTACTCTCCTTCTCCTCAGCTCATAGCTCACTATATTTTCCGGAGTTCCTCTAGTTCTCCTTCCACGATTCGTGTCGCGTGTGTGTGTCCATCTCCCTCTGCTCCTCTGTCCCCCCCTTCCACACTTATTTCCTCCTACAAGGTTGCGTGTGGCACGAAATTCCCTGTTCGATGGTCAGGTCTGATAGCTCCTATGGATGGGCGGTTCACCCCATCCCCTCATTTACTCTTGAGGAGCCTCCCCACCTACCATCCGAGAAGGTAATTCATTTCGGGGTCTGAGAATGAGCTTTGGTTTTCTCGAGCACATACAAACCAGTATGGTTTGGTTCGGTGGAAGTTAATGCAGCCACTCCTAGCCCCTTCCACCACCTCTCATCAACCATCATGGTCTCTTTTCAACACATCCCCCTCTCAACAGTCATGCAACATATATTCATATATCATTTACATTCCTTGGACCTTTTATACTAAGGTCCGTTAATTCAACATTCATAATCTTTGAGTTTGCCATAGTTCTTGGCTAGTATAGTTATTTTTACAGACTGGGGAAACAGGGTGTTACACCCTCGCTGAGAGGGAGTGTTAAATTTGGCAGCATCAAAAGTCATTCTCCAATGAGAGGCCATATGGGCCACCCTGAGGCTATCCAGGAAGATTTGGAGAATCAACCAGTCTTGTGAGGTATTGAAAAAATCCAGGGGGAACGTACAACCTCTATGATTCAAACCAAAAGTCAAGATGAACGAGATGCTATGTGAGTCTAATGAAAAATTCAAGGGGAACGTACAACCTCTGTGAGCATAGACAGTCTAGTGAAAAAGTCAGGGGGAATGTACAACCTCTATGAGCATAGACACACTAGTGCAAAATTCAGGGGGAACATACAACCTCTGTGAACCTAGTCAAACCTTGTGAGCCATGAGAAAAAGTCAAGGCATCTAGCAAAAGTTAGGTTGAATATAAAATTCCTATGGGGTAGAAACAAATGATATTCCTAATATTGAAAATGATATAAATGTATTGATCTAGTGTGTTGGCACATGTAACATTATCCACCATGAAGAGAAATTTGAATTGCCTTGTAAAGAGTCTAGTTGTAACTGAAGTCTTAAGTCTAGTTCTTTTTTGAACTAAAGTGTAATGTTGAGTTGCAACTAAAGTATTAAGTCTAGTTCTATTTTTGATAAAGTGTAATGTTGAGTTGTAACTGAAGTCTTAAGTCTAGTTCTATTTCTAAGTCTTAAGTCTAGTTATAGTTCTACGTTGCTGGCGGCCACAACGTCGATGGCGATCTGGCATCTGCAGAAGTTTATGATGTGAAAAAGGACAAGTGGGAAAATCTGCCTCCCATGATCGAAAATCGCAGCGCATGTAAGAGTGTTTTCTTGGGCGGGAACTTCATGGTAATAAGCGGCCGTTGGACCTGGCAGTTGGGTCGATACAAAAAAAGTGCGGAAGTTTTTAATCCAAATTTGGGCACCTGGAGCAGACTGGAAGATATGTGGAGTTTAGGGGAACGTCTCCGTACGTGTGCGTTTGTTGTTTTCTCTGAGAAATTGTATGTGTTCTGGAAAGACGAAGTGAAGGACTACGATCCTGAGAAAAATGTTTGGACTGCTGTGGCCATACTTCCGCATCCTTTTTATTCTTTTATATGTGCTATACAGTATGGAGACCGCATTTTTGTGAATGGGTTGGTTCGACGAGAAGGATTTTCAATGCATGGGATCGCTGAACCTGAAGGACCACAAATGTCTTATCTATTTCAACCATCAACTGGGAAATTTACTGCAGTTGACTGTGGCGAGGAATTTGCGGGCAAGGTTTTATCTGCTGCAACCTTGGAAATCTGAATGTTTTATGCTATTCCTGATAATAGTTTATTTTATTCTGAGTTTTAAACCTGAAAGTTTAAAACAGGAACACGGATAGATATTTTTATTAGTTTTTAGTTGATCCGTTTTTAAATAAATAGCAATGGAGTAGAATAACTCGGTAGCAATTTTTCTTCTCAAGTTATTTTTTATTTTTTTAAATTATTTTTTGGGTTTTTCGGATATTCTTTTTAGTTCATCCATTTTTAAATAAAGAAAAATATGTATTGATATTTTTATTTAATTTTAGTTTATGCATTTTTAAATAAAAATAAATTGGATTTGCTATTTTTGGAGTTACTTACTCATGTTTTAGTGTTTACTAAAGTAATATTATATATCATTGGAAGTAATTATCACTTGTAAAAAATTGTGCTTTTTAATTTAACATTAGAAAATGAACATGGTTAGCCATATGACATCGAGTATATGTTGGATGTGTGTATGACATCGAGTATATGATGGATGTGTGTTGGTCATAGTAGAAGACATATTATTTGGATGGTCACTATATATAGTTGTGCATAAGATAAATTGATCTCTTCTAGGAGATGTTTTTTGTTGTTCTTGTTTCTTGTTCCGGGAAGGTCACATGTAATATCTCTGAGAAGGAGACATAATAACGGTTGCAGGAAGAAGACACGGAGGGAAAGATCTTCCAACATGATATGAAGGAGAGACATTGTCATACATGATGCTCAGAGACAAGAAGTCTCTAGGAGCAATGTACCTCCCAGGATGGGACCATGCCAGATAGCAGAGACAATTCCAATGATCATGGATACAACGAGTCAAGACTGACTATAGAACAATTATGTTAAATCCAGTAGAAGGGGGAAATATATTATGAGACTCAGAGGGAGCAGGTGTAGCAGTCCCAGTACATGAGTCGAGCCATGAGATGTTGAGGAAGAAAGCATGGCAATAGTTTCATTGTATGTAGAGGCTATTGAAATATTGTAACTGCAAAGAGTATTCTATTTTATTATTGATGTATTATTCAATCCCTTTTGTGGATTGATCATGTTGGGCATTGTAAATAACCAAATACCCTTTTGTGGATTGATCAAACCCTAATTATAATGGGTAGAATGAGAAGTCTCCCCCCAGAATATATTAAAGTGGTTATAACCACCTAGAATGAGAATTCGACCCTGCTAGTGAAAAGACACATCAGTTCACTCCTGCCAAATTGTATAAATAAGAGAGGCCAACACCTCATATGTTCACTCACTCACTTGTTCATCAGAGCGCAAGTTTGGAGCTGCAGTTGGAGAAGAAGGAAGAGAGAGAGAGGCACATACTTGGGAGAGGACTTTCTGTATTGTTGGTTTATTCTCTTGGCATTGTATTGGCTATCTATATTAAGGAAGTTTTTGTTGGGTTTTCTCCCCCATGAGGGTTTCCCAGGATAAATGATGTGTCTCTTGTGATTGTGTATTTCTCAGTGATCCTATCTGTGCTATGGTTATTTAGTGAATTGAAAAGAAACCTAATAATAGCTTAAACCTTAACATGGTATTAGAGCTAATCTGAAGAGAGCATATTTCACAAGAAGAAGAAAAATGGCATTGTTGTTGTACATGAAAATTAGGGCTTTTTATTGAAGAAGATTTCCAGCCTCAAAACCATCTAGAAAAGTGCACCCTAACCCAAGGAATTCTTTGCCACCTTCAGCGCACATTTTCAATGGGTAGATCTCCAGGAAAGTGAAACCCTAGTTTTCACAAAGTACGAGAAAACCAGAAGTACTAGAGTACCAGAAGTACCAGAGTACTAGAAGTACCAGAAAACCAGAAGTACCAAAAAATTAGAAGCACCAGTCCAGAAATCCGTTGGTCAAGTTTGAGGGGGTAAAATTTGGATTTTTAGAAATCTGACTACACCAGCTTACTCGCCTCAACTCAATGCATCTATCCCCTGGATCAGAATTTCTAAATTTGAAGTTTGAAAAATTAGGGTTTCCTCATAAAACCCTAAGTTGCAGTTGCAGTCTCAGAACCAGTTGCAGTATCAATTGCAGTTGCAGTACTAGTTGAAGTATCATCCGTAGTACTAGTTGTAGACACCCTTGAAGTTTTTAAGAGTTGTTGATCATTGCCACTGCTACCAGATGGTGCCACTACCTGCAAATGCTATCAGAGGTATGTACTCACATATGTTTAAATTGTTAAGATTTAAAGGGTATTTGCAGGAGAAGAGATCTCTTGCCATAGATCCAAAAGGATCTCAAGATCCAACACATTCAGAGGAATTATGCAACCTGGGTGTGATTATTCGGATATGCATCTATTTTTTATGACATTATTTTGATCAGTGTTGCATGTTGTAGCTATGACCATCATACTAACCTTTGATCAAAATTGAAGTCAAGGTATTAGATGGATTAAAGTTGAGATCATAGAGTTTATTCTCTAACCCAACCTTCTGTCAAGATATCATATTGTCTTAGTACAAGAAGACAGGTTGAAGAAAGCACTCATCATCTTGAGTGAAGAAGACTTGTAAGAAAAGCAGCACACTCATTCTTGAGGACAAGGCTCTAGGTTCCAGGTTTGATTAATTAAGTTGATAAGATTCAAAGTTGCACATGACAAGTTGATAACTAGTATTTGAAAAGTACTATACCTGGTAGAATGTGAGCATATTGAGATAAATGCTTAATGTAATCATTTGCCTGATACAAATATCATCTCCTCTAGGAGAAATCTCTTGTGTTAGTTCTAGTTTGGCATGGAGGAATGTTTGACCACAACACTATAAGAGTGTTGACCTAATTTCGTATTGTATTTCTTACTTTTGATCTTTACTTTACACAGATCACAAGTGATAGCTCTAAAGGATCTATTGTGATGATTATTTGTGCTATTGTTTTATCTACTATTATCAAAAGAGTATTGTTCTTGCTTGTTGACCTTGTTTTAGGTCACAGGTGATAACCCTGAGGAAGCTATAGAGAAGGTTGTTGAAGGAAACATATTATATGAGACACGAAGAAGATTATGTACATGACCATATACACTCATGTACCAAATAAGATGAAGAAGAAGATATCTCTTGAGATTCAGAGTATCTCATATGAAGATTGATTGAAAGAAGCAGAAGGCTCCAAAGATGATCGAACATTAGAACAGGAAGAAAATCTTGTTTGAAGCCTGCCTCTGTCTTTCATATTTAGACTCGGTATTCAACACCAAGTATACCCTGTAAGAGATAGTGAATTCCATGTAAATTGAGAAGAAATCGTGAGTAAGCCTGATCTCAGAAGGGATTAGATGAAGAGACAACTTACAGGAATGGGAGACAGATGTCATGAGAAGACTAGATCGTAGCTTCAAAAAAATTTTGGAGATATGAAATCTCCTGGGAAGATTCCTTTGTTTCAGTAACAGAGAAGGAAGCCAGTCAGAAAGACTAGGATATGGATTCTTCCATGTACAGAGCTTGATGTGTGTCTAAGAGGATTCTCCAAACAAGAGGGAGAAGACTATGATGAGACACTTACTCTAGTTATTGAAGAAATAGTTCCAGTGTTTATGAATACAACCAGAACAACCATGATTCATATATAGTATGAGATGCAGGGGGAGAAATCCCCATATTTAAAATTGAGTGGCAGTTGGTGTAGTACATTAGTTGGGTCATGGAGACATGACTACAATGAAAGATAAAGTTACCTCCATGAAAGAAGAAGAGCTAGCTTCAGTATCAGTTATTGAGCCACTCTCAGTTTCAGATGAAATTGTTGCCATGATAGAATAAGAGGAGTTACTCTCAGATTTTAGCAGACACGGTGAGAATGAAGCAGTCATTCTCAGCCTCAAAGCAGTTGCAGGTGCAGAGTCCCAGATTCCAGAAGGAACAATTATAGAGAGAGTAGAGGACATACTCCCAGAGAATGAGACAGATAGTGCCTTGCAGAAAGCACATAGAGCTAGCACATGTTTGTGCAGATTGAGTTGCAATTGAGCAAGTGTACCAGATTGGTACAATGTAAAAATTTGGTTTGAATATTGAAGATAGACAGACTGAGATCTGCAGGTTGAAGGAAGCTTTGTACATATTGAAGCAAGCTCCTAGAGCTTGATTTACAGTTTCGTGAAGAGCTTGGGAGTAACCAAAGAGTAAAATTGATTCTAACCTTTAGCTCAAGGTTATGAATGATGAGCCAGTGATGTTACTACTATATGTAGGTGATGTATTCTTGACAAGATGAAGAAAATTTCATCACATATTGTAGAAGAAGATCACCACAAAGTTTAATGGAATACCTAAATGCATTATCTCTTAGGTCTTGAAGTTTAGCAGAGCATGGAGAAGATCTTCCTTAACCAAGGGAAGTATGCAGTTAAAATTGAAAAGGGTTGACATGTTGAAATGAAAATCCATGTACACACCCATGGAAACAAAGTTGAAGCTCCTGGTAGATACCTTGTCAGAATTGGTTGATGCTACTCTGTTCGGACAGATTACTAGTTCAGTGATGTATCTGACAAATACTAGGCTAGATATATGTTTTGCCTTGAGTCAATATCCAGTAGAACCCAGACGTGTTCACATTGTTGCTACAAAACATATGATGAGATACCTTAAGGGTACGTTGAATATTGGTCTCTATTATAATAGAGATCTTGACTTCAGACTGAGTGGTTACACTGATTCAGATTGAGTTGGAAGTGCTTTTGATAGAAAGAGCACTTCAGGATGTTGTTTCAGTCTGAGGTTAGCCATGGTCTCATGGCAGAGTAGGAAGAAATTCAGTATTTCTCCAAGCATTATAGAAGTGGAATACATTGTTGCATGTTCCACTAGTTGTGAAGCCATATGGCTTCAGATGTTGTTGATCGATCTATTTGATCTAAAGATGGAAGCCATTGTGATTCTATGTGATAACCAAGTTGTATGAAAATGATGGAGAACCATGTGATCCATGATGAGTCGAAGTACATAGAGATCTGGTATCACTTCACCCATGATATGATGTAGAGAGGAGCTATAAAACTCCAATATGTTGGCTCAGATGAGTAGGTTGCAGACCAAGCCTCTGTCTCATGTAAAGTTTAAATACTTTCAAGACAATCTTGGTATAGTCCGAAAGGACCTTCCTCGAAAGGGGGAGTAGTGTTGATGATACTATGGTATCATGATCATTAGTGGTAGCTCCATTAGGATTTTTATAATCCTAGGGAATATTATGATTCTCGGGCAGATCCCGAAGGTCCAGTAAGGACGGTCTATCAGAGTACCACGTGGTAGCTCCGTTATGATTTTATATCCTAGGAAATCTTATGATTCCTGGGAATCTCCTTAGGGACTATCAGAGTACCACAAAATTTTGATGTGCCATCCTAATTTTTATGATGATGTGCCAGCTTAATTGTTGTGATGATATGCTAGCCTCGTGCTGTGATGATCTTCCAGCTTAAGTGATGTGATGCTAGCCTCATGTTGATGACATGTCAGCCTCGTGTTGTGATGATGTGCCAGTTTCGTGGTGTGGTGATGTGCCAACCTCGTGTTGTGATGCTAGCTTTGTGATGATGATATTGTGTATCCAGCTTTGTGTTGTGATGCCAGCCTCATGTTCAAGCCTCTCAGCCTAGTGTTGATGTTGATAATGCTCCAACCTTCATTCTATGATGTTGTTGTTGTTGATGATGCTCCAGCCTTTGTGTTGTTATATTGTTGTTTTTGATGTTGTATCATCCTTGTGTTGTTATTGATGATGATAAAGTATTAGTGTTGTTAGCAACAATTATGGTATCGGGGAACAAAGGTACGCAGGTCTACAGGATTGCACGATAAGTGCCCAAGCGTAGCACACAGAAGAAATCTGTTTGGGGCCCGAGTCAAGCAAGCGAGCCTGATCATGGACATGAGAAGTGGAAAAAGCTCCATAGGAGGGATTCATCGGGAATCAGGATATCGAAGATCCTGGGAGCGAGAGTTTTGTGCATTGCAGAATCACGATACGAGATTTCCCGATCGGTGGGGAAAAACAGTCAATCGTGGAGGACAGGTGGCAGGATTTCACAACGGGGAGCAGACCGTTGACAGGTCAACGACCATGAGCCATTGGGGATCGGGGAATCGCGATTCCGGAGGATGCATGCTCATTGACATCGCAAACCGCAAAATCCTGATGGAGAGTATGGTCACAGGCATATGGTAGTGGTCACCTGGACTAGGGCCTAGTCGAAGGGATAGCACGGAAGGCGCATCGGCAATCGGAAAATCGCACACCCCGTGGACACAAACATCATGTCATCGTGAACGCTGAAACTCTGATGGAGGGTCTAACTACAGTCACACGGAGGCAATGGTCATATGGTTCATGTTCTAGCCGGTAGGGGCTAGCTTATGGAAGTGGAGCTCATCGCAAATCGGGGATCGTAGGATCGGGAGTTTCGGGTACATGTGCACCTCGGCACCGCAAACCCCAAAACCCCAAAACCTCGAAACCTCATCACGTACCTCCATGATCTATCCCTTGCCGCCATGTCTTATCCCCATGTCATGCCAACTCATAATTTCTTCCCGGCCCCTGTGTATCCTCCACCTGGCTCGTACAGTTCAAAGCCCATGAATTCTGCCATTTGCATTTTCCCTATCGCTTTCCCTCTGCCACATCCATCCACATGGACTCTCCTCATCCCATATCCACACCGAGCATGTCAAGTCACCCCTGCCTGATCACCGTCCATTCACCTCTTCATGTCAAGTCCTCCAGTCATCATGACGGCCTCCACGTCTACTCGCTAGTCTTACCATGAATTCTCCAAACAGATCCAAATGGTAGAATGAGAAGGCCTCCATGCCCTGTAGGTACAGAGTTGACCGGGGCCTTTCCCGATCCCAATGGAGCAGTTATTGCAGCAGTTGATGGTGGTTGGACATCGTTTCCACCATAAATGGAAAGTCCAGAAAATGACTGAAAGCTTGTCAATTCATCCACAGGCCCTTTTGGGGTGCGATTGCGTCTGACTAAAGTTCACGACTGTCCAGAGACTGCATGCGCAGTAAACATTCAGACGTAATGTCTTCAATGCAATGTCTTGAATTGGCTTCTCTGGTCAGTTCCAAGTATATGTAGGCATTTTTTCCATTTTGTAAAGGTATCAATGGTTGAGCAGAGCTCCCGGTTATAAATCTTTAATGAAGCACTGATGCTATGCTTATGTATAGACTTTTGAGACTTCTTGCCTTATGAATGCTAGTTTCTTTCATGTCTTTGTTTACATTGTGTTAGAGCAGCTCGGAATTGGAGGATCCAGTCAAGCTGTAGCTATTATAGGATGATGTTGTAATGGATCACTGTAATAGTTGCGTTGTCTATAATCAGTCCCTATGATTTTCCCAGCGCTGAGTGACTTGGAATTGGAGGATCCAGTCAAGTCCCCTTTCAATTTCTTAAGACTCTGAACCAAGAGGATCTTGCATTCAGAGTCTTTCTTCTGCAAACTGTCGAAAGCCTGCTGCTTAGAGCTGTTTGTTCACCTTTCTTACTAATTCTTCCACCTGTTCATCTTTTAATCAACCTACTGGCTCAAGTTAGGATTCCAGACCTCTTTTGTTCTTTACATACCAGACCCAATCCCTGAGTTAGAATGATATCTCCTCGAGTATTTATATCCATTTGATCATCCCTTTATAAACAAATTGTGACATTAAACTGATGGGCGTTGGGCTCTGCTTATGCAAGCAATCCAGGAGTGACTTCCAGCGCTAACATTTCTGGCGCCATTACCGGGGACGAAATTGAAGATTTTCCCTGGGTAGAACGACATTGAGCCTCTGAATCCGAAGGTGCATCGAATTATCGGAGCCTTTCAAGATTGCTAATTTGCACCTGGCGACTCCATTATGACGACTCCGCTGGGGAGAACTGTTTTAGGATAAATCCGTAAGTGCGGACACAAACCGATCTCCCCAGATCCACCTGGATCTGGAACAAACAGTGACAGAATACTACTCTTTCCCTAGTTCTAAAGTATTGAATGGACAAGAGAAGAAGGATGATGTACTT
>ML781890.1:1681240-1714043 GCA_009831015.1 Picea engelmannii | reverse complement strand
GATAAAGAACATCGTCGCCATCTCAGGAAAGTTTTCTTGAAATGTAGAAAGTTTGGCATTTCATTAAACCCCAAGAAATCTCTATTCACCATGAAGGAGGGAAAGTTACTAGGCCACATAGTATCAGCAGAAGGAGTTAGAATCGACCCAACAGAGTTGAGGCGATACAAGAATTATCAATCCCGAGGTCCAAGAAGAAGGTCCAATCTTTCCTCGGTAAAATTAATTTTCTGAGGAGGTTTGTGCCTAACTTTACTGAGGAGGTAAAGCTTATAACAGCCATGTTAAAGAAAGAGAATGAAGTAAAGTGGACCCTTCAATCGCGACATTCCTTTGAACAAATCAAGAAGGCCCTGACTGAAGCTCCTATGCGTATCAGTCCCGACTACTCAAAGGATTTCCTTATTTTCTCCTTTGCCTCATCTAACACAGTGGCTGTTGTTCTATTACAGACAAATGACAGTGGTCTAGAGAAGCCTATTGCTTATTTCAGCCGAGCATTGAGGGCTGCCGGAGTCAGGTATGACACTATGGAGAAGCAGGCTTATGCTCTAGTAAAAGCTCTCAAAGCTTTTAGAACCTACATCCTGCAGTCAAAGATCATCGCCTATGTCCCCTCAGCTATTGTTAAAGACATTCTTATTTAGCCTGACATAGATGAGAGAAGGATTAAATGGATAGTCAAAATCCTGGAATTCGACCTGGAAATAAGGCCCACCAAATTGATCAAAGGGCAAGGTTTAGCCAAGTTGTTGGCTGAAGAAAACTGCCAAGCATTGGGGATAAGTTTCATCAACGAATGCTTAGGTATTCAGTAGGATCAAATTCCTGATATGGACCATCAAAGGGAGCACCCATTGGCTCGATGTCCTTGGTATAAGGATGTCATATACTTTCTGCAGGAGCTGCGGCCTCCAGACGACCTGCAAAGAAGCAAAGCAAGAGCTCTAAAGCTCAAAGCAGTCAGATACTGCCTGATCGATCAAGTGTTATATTGGAAAGACCCCCTGGGGGTGCTTTTAAAATGCATGAGTCCACCAGAGGTCGAGATGATCGTGGATGAATTTCACAGCGGTCTATGTGGAGGGCACCATTTCTGGAGAGCCACAGCCAACAAAATCCTTAGGGTTGGATACTACTGGCCTACCGTGTTCACTGATGTCTGCAAAAGAGTAAGAGCCTGCATCAAATGTCAAAACTTTGCAGGAAATCAGTAGCTCAGGTCTCTGCCGTTAAATCTGGTGGTGGTTTCAGGGCCTTTCCAGCAGTGGGGCCTAGATTTCATTGGAGAAATTCACCCTGCCTCCAATGGGCAGCACAGGTGGATCCTGACTGCTACAGATTTGTTTACCAAGTGGATTGAAGCTATCCCCACCAGGAGTGCTTCCCACAAGGTGATCATTGGATTCTTGGAGGACCTCATCACAAGGTTCGGCTGCCCAAATAGGATTGTCACTGATAATGCAGCCTCTTTCGGGGCTGAACCACTAGCCAAGTTCTGTGAACAGTTCAGGATCAAATTGATTCACTCCACCCCATATTATCCATAGGGAAACGGTCTAGCGGAATCCTCCAACAAAAGGGCTTGGAATTCAAAGTTGAAATTCGCCCTATGGGTTGATCGGGTGACTACAAAGAGATCTATAGGTCTCTCCCCTTTCTAGTTAGTCTACAAAGCCGAAGCCATCTTCCCTTCTCAACTGGCCATTCCTGTAGCGAAATTCCTCCAGGATTATCAGGAAGAGCCCAATGACATGATTAGAAGGATTCATCAGCTAGTAGAGGTCCAGCAGGCTAGGGAGCAGACAGTGGACAGAATTCAGAACCATCAGCAAAATATTAAGCAAGTGTTCGATAAGAAGGCCAAGAAGGAGTGGTTCCAGATAGGAGACCTGGTGCTGAAATGGGATGCTCCTAAACAAGATAAGGGAAAACACAGCAAATTTGAAGCCCTGTGGATTGGGCCTTTCAGAATCTCCAATACTTTCTCAAATAACACATACAGGTTGTGATATTTGGAAGGTGAAGAAGTTTTCAACAGCCCAGTGAATGGGCATTTCCTGAAGAAATGTTTTTTCTGAGCCTTAGATGGCTCCTTTGTTTGTATATATTGTCCTTTTTGTTTTTAGTTCATTTTCGTTTTTATTTTTGCGGCCTAATAGTGACTCCATAGCCCAACAGCAAGGCACTGGAACTGCAAAATGAGTCCTTAGAGCATCACAGGGATGAATCTATCCCCCATGAAGCCTAATGTTAGCAACAATTATGGTATCGGGGAATAGAGGTACACAGGTCTGCAGGATTGCACGATAAGTGCCCAAGCGCAGCACATAGAAGAAATTTGTTTGGGGCCCGAGTCAAGCAGGCGAGCCTAATCATGGACATGAGAAGCAACGAAATCTCCACAGGAAGGCTTCATCGAGAATCGAAATATTGAAGATCCTAGGAGCGAGAGTTTTGTGCATTGAAGAATCGCGATACGCGATTTCCTGATCGGTGGGAACAACTATCAATCGTGGAGGACAGGTGGCAGGCTTTCGCGATGGGGAGCGGACCATTGACAGGTCAATGGCCATGAGCCATCAGGGATTGGGGAATTGTAAGTCTGGAGGATGCGTGCTCGTTGACATTACAAACCATGAAATCTCGATGGAGAGTATGGTCAAAGGCATATGGTAGTGGTCACCTGGACCAGGGCCTAGTCGAAGGGCTAGCACGGAAGGCGCATCGCCAATCGAAAAATCGCAAGTCCCGTGGACACAAACATCGTGTCATCGTGAACGCCGAAACTCCGATGGAGGGTTTAACTACAGTCACACGGAGGCAATGGTCATATGGTTCATGTTCTAGCCGGTAGGGGCTAGCTTATGGAAGCAGAGCTCATCGCAAATCGGGGATCGGAGGATCGAGAGTTTCGAGTACATGTGCACCTCGGCACCGCAAACCCCAAAACCTCATCACGTACCTCCATGATCTATCCCTTGCCGCCATGTCTTATCCCCGTGTCATGCCAACTCATAATTTCTTCCCAGCTCCTGTGTCTCCTCCACCTGGCTCGTACACTTCAAAGCCCATGAATTCTGCCATTTTCATTTGCCCTATCACTTTCCCTCTGCCACATCCATCCACATGGCCTCTCCTCATCCCATATCCACACCGATCATGTCAAGTCACCCCTGCCTGATCACCGTCCATTCACCTCTTCATGTCAAGTCCTCCAGTCATCACGACGGCCTCCACGTCTACTCACTAGTCTTACCATGAATTCTCCAAACAGATCCAAATGGTAGAATGAGAAGGCCTCCATGCCCTGTAGGTACAGAGTTGACCGGGGCCTTTCCCAATCCCAATGGAGCAGTTATTGCAGCAATTGATGGTGGTTGGACATCGTTTCCACCATAAATGGAAAGTCCAGAAAATGACTGAAATCTTGTCAATTCATCCACAGGCCCTTTTGGGGCGCGATTACGTCTAACTAAAGTTCACGACTGTCCAGATACTTCATGCACAGTAAACATGCAGACGTAATGTCTTCAATGCGATGTCTCGAATTGGATTTTCTGGTCAGTTCCAAGTATATGTAGGCATTTTTTCCATTTTGTAAAGGTATCGATGGTTGAGCAGAGCTCCCGGTTGTAAAGCTTTAATGAAGCACTGATGCTCTGGTTATGTATAGACTTTTGAGACTTCTTTCCTTATGAATGCCAGTTTCTTTCATGTCTTTGTTTACACTGTGTTAGAGCAGCTCGGAATTGGAGGATCCAGTCGAGCCGTAGCTATTATAGGATGATGTTGTAATGGATCATTGTAATAGTTGCGTTGTCTCTAATCAGTCCCTGTGATTTTCCCAGCGCTGAGTGACTTGGAATTGGAGGATCTAGTCAAGTCCCCTTTCAGTTTCTTGAGACTCTGAACCAAGAGGATCTTGCATTCAAAGTCTTTCTTCTGCAAACTGCCGAAAGCCTGCTGCCTAGAGCTGTTTGTTCACCTTTCTTACTAAGTCTTCCACCTGTTCATCTTTTAATCAACCTATTGGCTGAAGTTAGGATTCCAGACCTCTTTTGTTATTTACATACCAGACCCAATCCCTAAGTTATAATGATATCTCCTTGAGTCTTTATCTCCATTTGATCATCCCTTTATAAAAAAATCGTGACATTAAACTGATGGGCGTTGGGCTCTGCTTCTGCAAGCAATCCAGGAGTGACTTCTAGCGCTAACAAGTGTTACACTAATCCATGTTGATGCAGATGATGATGATGATGCCACTTCAGCTTCTTGTTGAAGTTGATGATGATGATGCCACTTCATCTTTTTGTTGAAGTTGATGATGATGATGCCACTTCAACTTCTTGTTGAAGATGATGATGATGATGCCACTTCATCTTCTTGTTGAAGTTGATGATGTTGATGCCACTTCAGCTTCTTTCTGAAGATGATGATGATGATGCCACTTTAGCTTCTTGCTAAAGATGATGATGATGATGCCACTTCATCTCCTTACTAAATATGATTATGATGATGATTATGTTATTTCATATTTCATGTCAAAAATGATGATGTTACTTTATCCTCACGTTGAAGATGATGATGATGCTACCTTAGCCTCATGCTGACAATGATGATGATGCCATTCCAGCTCCTGCTGTGAATGATGACATTGATGATGAGAAAAAATTCTGATGATTTATAGATATGCCAGTCAGTGTTCCAAGATGTTGTTGATGATGTTTCCCTCTCTCTTTCCTAATGTTGTTGTAGAATACCCTTCTTGTTAAGGGGGAGTGTTGAGATATTGTAACTGCAAAGAGTATTCTATTTTATTATTGATGTATTATTCATTAGATCAGTCCCCTTTGTGTATTGATCATATTGGGCCTTTTAAATGACCAAATCCCCTTTTGTGGATTGATCAAACCCTAATTATAATGGGCAGAATGAGAAGTCGACCCCCAGAATATATTAAAGTGGTTATAGTCACCCAAAATGAGAAGTTAGCCTTGCCAGTGAAAAGACACCTCAGTTCACACCTTCCATATTGTATAAATAAGAGATGTCACTGCCTCATTTGTTCACTCACTCACTTGTTCATCAGAGCACAAGTTTGGAGCTACAGTTGGAGAAGAAGGAAGAGGGAGAGAGAGGCACATACTTGGGAGAGGACTTTTTGTATTGTCTGGTTTATTCTCTTGGCATTTATTGCCTATCTATATTAAGGAATTTTTTGTTGGGTTTTCTCCCCCATGAGGGTTTCCCAAGATAAATGATGTGTCTCTTGTGATTGTGTATTTCTCAATGATCCTATCTATGATATGGTTATCTAGTGAATTGAAAAGAAACCTAATAATACCTTAAGCCTTAACAAAGGCATTCCCAAAGAGGGAAGCGGTACTACATCCAGAGGGAGGAGAGATTGAGTTACCTCCAGAGAAGGAGGAAGAGCTACCCTTAGTGTTAGAGGGAGAAGAGACAAAGGAGGAGTCGCCTCCAGTTGCAGAGGACGTGTTGATGTTTTTCAACTTCTTGAGACATTGGTTTCATGAGGGAACCTTGATATATCAAGTATGGTCCAATATGACTTAGCATGATCAACATTTACCTATATTTCTTTGGGAAAAGGAATCCATGATTGCAGTGTATGTTCAGAATAGAAGTCCTCATAAGACTTTGAGGAACATGATGCCCAATGAAGCCTTCACCGAAGTGAAGCCTGAGATTGGACACTTCAGGATATTTGGGTATCCAATATACATTCATGTACCTAAGGAAAAAAGGATCAAGTTAGACCCTTTAGGCAGAAAGGGTACATTTGTGGGGTGCAATGAGTCTTTGAAGGCATATCGGATCTACATCCCTAGTCAGAGACAGATTGAGGTGAGCATAAATGTTACCTTTGAGGGGGAGGTATCATTTAAAGAGATCTAGAGGATCTCACATGGAGATTGATCAAATTCATCCAATTGATATATTCTTGTTGATCCTGTACCTCCAGTTGATGTTCCCAGAGATATTGTAGTAGTTCAGAAGAGACCTATATGGACTTGCCAGACTATGCAGGAAGTAGAAGGATATGTATCTCCTCATGGTGCCTTACGAGTTAGAAATATACCTCAAAGATATTCATGCGATGCTACAGATATGAGCCACACCATTCATTTTGAGCCTTCATGTTATGAGGAGGCAACTAGTCATCCAATATGGAGAGACGTCATGATGGAGGAGTATCAATACATCATGAAGATTGATGTGTGGGATATCATTCCAAGACCTAAGGGGAAGTTTGTAGTGAATTACAAATGGATCTACAAGATCAAACACATAGTTGATGGGAGCATCGAGAGGCACAAAATGAGATTTGTTGCTAGAGGATTCTCTCGGTTGGAGGGAATAGAGTAAGAGGAGACATTTTCTCCTAATGCTCGATACACTTCTATCCGAATGATTATTTCCCTTGAAACATCCATGGTTTAGAGAGTACATTAGATGGATGTAAAGACAACCTTTCTCAATGGAGAGATTGAGGAAGAAGTATACATCGATCATCCAAATGGTTTCATGATTCATGAGAAGGAGTATCATGTGTGCAGGTTGAAGATGGCCTTGTATGGACTCAAGCAACCTCCTCGAGCTTGGTATGCAAGGATTGATGGACACCTAATGAATTTTGGGCTTCACCAAAAGTATTTTTGATCCTAGCCTGTACTACAAGACTGTTAATGGTGAGTCCCTGATTTTGGTTCCTCGATGTAAATTATCAACTCTTTCATGTGGGTCCTCACACTCTTGATATATTGATGGAGGAAATCTACTTCTTAATGGGGCTCTCCAAGTGGGGGGCACCAATTATTCTGGTTGTTCATTGAGGAACCGAATTTTTGAATGAGGAATACATTGCATAATATTGTAGGGAAGGCACCCAAAAAAGTAGTGGGAAGATTCCAATCAAGGGAATTACAAATCGCCCATTGGGCATGATCCTGTTTACTATTAAAAATCTAGCGAGAAGCATAAGGCCACATCTAGCTTCAAAAGTGCAGGGTTGCATATGCCAAATATATTCTCATCTTTTGGTCTAGGAAAAAGCTCCCATGTCTCATTCTTTTCAATCTGGCTCAACTCTTCCTCCATATAATTAACTCAATCTTGATCTACACTGGCATTTTTCAAACATTTAGGATCTATTTTAGACAAGAAAGAGAGATTTACCTATTCAAAAGTGCTTGGGAATTTTCTCCTAGTCTGTGTTTCAACATTTTTATCACCAAGAATTATGTTTTCTGAATGGTTCTTCTATGAAAACCTTGATGGATTTTGTGTATATTTTTGTTTTGTTTCCTCTTCTTCTTCATCATTTTCTTCAATTTCTTCTTCTTCTTCTTCTTCTTTACTACACTCAATTTCTTCTGTTTGAAGTTTGTTCTTATGAGATCTTGCTTCATCTACTCTGACATTTATGCTTTCAAAATTATTCGGTAGTATTTTGTTGTAACATTTCTATGCTTTGCTTCATGAATAACCAAGGAAAATTACTTCATTTTTTCTCGATTCAAACTTTCCTAAATCCTCATCATATATTTTGATATAACACTTGTTTCCAAACATTCTAAAATGTTTGACCGATGTTGGTCTACCTTGCCATAATTCATAAGGTGTCTTATCAGTATTAAACCTAATTTTCCCTCTGTTTAGAATGTAAAATGCAGTGTAAACTGCTTCGCTCCAAAAAATATCTAATAATCATGCTTCATTCAACATTGTCCTAGAAATATCTTATGCATTTTTATTTTTCCTTTCAACCACTCCATTTTGTTGAGGAGTTCTTGTATCTAAATAATGGATTTTTATTCCATGGATTTTACGAACTCTTAAAATTCATTGGATGTAAATTCACCTCCATTATTTCACCTTAAACATTTGATTTTTCAGGTCAATATCATTCTCAACTACATCTTTGAAGTCTCTAAACTTTTCAAATGCCTCAGATTTATTTTTGAGAAAGGAAACCCAAGTCATTATTGTATAATCATCAATAAGTAAAATAAAATGACTTTCTCCTTACTGATTTTTTATTCTTGTTAGTTCACAGACATCTGTATGCATTAGTTTCAATGGCTTAGATGTTGTATATTCCTTTGTATTGAATCTCACCCTTGCTTGTTTTCCATGCTAACACTTCTTATAGACGATATTTGAGGGTTTTGTGATCTTTGGAATATCCCTTACTACTTGTCTACCCCATGAAGCATTTTTCTCCATTGATTTCATCAATAATATATACATTGTTTGGGGTTTTGATTAATCTTTGAACTAGTTTTCCTAAATCTTCCTTTCTAATATTACATTCTTTGGAGTTAAAAGTGAGAGTGTTTCCTTGATCACACATCTGGCTAACACTGATAAGATTTTTCTTCAAGTCTTTGACATACAGAACCTTTTCTACCTTATCCCTGCCATTGTCAAGGCTAAGATTTCCTTTAACAGTTATATTTGAAGTCCCATTGTCCCCAAAGGTAACACTGCCTTCGTTCCTCTTCAAGGTGATAAAATTTGTTTTATCTCATGTCATGTGACTTGAGCACCCATTGTTAATGTACCACTTATCCCTATTATTTTGTGCATGTAGTGCAACTTGTATGAATAAGGATTTTTATTTATTTTGTTCCCTTTGTTCCTAATTTATTTCTGTGACTATTGGGGTTTCCTCTTTCTTATCTTTTCTAAAAACAATTCTACAAAAATTTTCTATATGCCCATAATTGTTGCAATTATAACATATAATGTTATAATTCAACAAAGGGGAGAATGAGTTGTAATTTATTCTTGATAATCCATAGGAATATCTATTGTTGTTCCTTATATAACTCCCTTTTTCATTTTTTCTACATTCTATAGGTTTATGACCAAACCATTGCAAGAGTAACAATAGCCAGAAAAAGGATTTTGGTCCTTGATTCTATGATTCCATGTTGATGGAAAAGTCTTCATAAGTCTATCTCTGTGAGGAATATGTGTCCCGTATGGAACATTTTGTTCTTCCCTCCTATTGTATTCAACCTTAATAGGATTTTTTAGCACCTTGACACAACTCTTGGTTTTTTCTCCACTCACCTGTTTTCAGGAGCTTGGATATTCTTTAGCATTTTCCTACTTCTCACTATAGCCAAGACCTGTCTTGTCAAATGGTGATCTTTGACAGTTTAGGATTTCATCTAAAGTGACAAAGATCTTTTTCAAATTTCATGTTGGTATTTGATTTCTCCAACTCCTTTCGTATATAGACCATTTCAGCTTCTAGACTGCTGCAAACATCTTCCTTTTATTTTAGTTGGGCTCTTAATACTTCTTCATTTCTCTTTGCCTCTTCTACTTGTATTTTTAGGCCGATGACAATTTTTTCAGTTTCATCAAATCTTTATTTTATACAGAGTATTTATTTTCTATACTTCTTCGTATGCTCTTTTTGTAGCCATTTCTTGTTCTTTAGTCTTTCTATTTCATTTAGAGCATATATGAGTTCTCCTTCAAGATCCACTTCCACTTCAATATCATGATTATCTTCTTCTTCTAAATATGTATTTATATTTTCTAGTTCATTGGTCTGTGTTTATAGGGCCATGAAGAGAACATTTTATGTTTCACTCACTGTCATCAGAAGTTATGTTTTCCTCATTTGAATATAGTTTCTTCTTTTGTATATAGAACTTTCTTCTCTTTTCAATCTTACCCTTCTTGTAATTTTTGAAGTAAAATTCGTCTTCAATGTTAGAGTCTATTTTTTGAAAAAGAAAATTTAGCTACCAAGTGTCCTATTTTTCCACAGTTAAAGCATTTAAAGGGAATATTAGCTTTATATTTGTGTGTTCCTCTCTTGAGATTTCTAACAAAGTTGGCTACTTCTGCATCTGATTGACTATCTAAGTTGTCACTTATTTTGTATTCTTTTGTCTTTATTCTTCTTTGATGCCTTGAACGTTTCTTTATTTCTTGATGGCTTTTCTTTCTTATACTTCTCTATCCTCATTTCATATGTAATTATGATTCGATGTAACTCATCCATTGTCAAATTGTCTAAGTCCTTTATTTCTTTAATGGACGATATCTCATGATCAAATCTTGAGGGAAGTGACCTAAGAACTTTTTCCACAATGATAGTTTCTTTAACCTCTTCACCCAATCCTTTGATAGTGTTGAAAACATCATCTACATGAAGAAAATAGGTTCCAATACTCTCTTCTTCATTCATCTTAAGGTTCTCAAATTGTCCCCTATAGGTTTTTTAATTTTTCCTTCTTGACCTTTTCATCCCCTTCATATTTATTCTATAACTTGTCCTACATCTGTTTTGTTGAAACACAATGCATGACTTTGACAAATTATGAATTTTCCAAACCACACAGAACTGCATTCATGGATGTAACATTATTGTCACTAAGCCTTTTTCCAACTGTATCTACAAGTGGAGTTGTTGGAGTGTAACCATTCTTAACCAAACTCCAAATTTCAAACCCAAGACCCATCAAGTAAGTTCTCATTCTTATGCTCTAGAAGGAATAATTTGATCCATCAAATAATGGAGCTTTATTTGTAGAAAAATGTTCATGTTTATCCATGTGCATTGCAGGGATTCACCTTCTAGTGGTTAGATTGTACCTAAAGGAACCTGCTCTGATACCAATTGTTGGCACACTTACTTATACTCAGATAGGGGGTGAATCAATATAAGACTGCTTTTTCTTTTTCTTACTATTTTACACTTATCAATTGTATTACTTTACCAATAATAAGAAACATACAAAAACATACAATGCACAATAATCAAAGGTTTAAAGTGGAAACCCATATGGGAGAAAACCACAAAAATCTTTTATTAAAATATATTAACATGCTACAACATGTTACATATACCAATATGTTACAATGTTTACAGGCACCCACCTGATTGAGACACCAATCCCTTCATCTGAAAACCAACTCAAAAATACATATAGGAACCAACCTACAGTTACAATATTTGGAGGCACCAACCTGCTGGAGACACCAATCTCCTTAACTGAGTACCAACTCAGCAATATGTAAGCACCAACATACTAGAGACACCAATCTCCTCAACTTGTCTATCTGGATTGAATTCTTCTTAAAGTGTCAACAATACAAAAACAACGCTTCATTCCAATCTTTCTCTGGCACAAATATGTTTATTTCATCAACTACTCTTTCTTTGTTGTAATTTCCAAGATAATATCCACCTCTTCACAATAAATGAGACTTTATATGTTCTTTTTTTTGTCCTCGCACCTCCCTACCACCTTTAGACAATTACATTTCGTCCTCTTTTACATTCTCTAGCACCTAAAAACCTCCAAGCTTCAACACCCTCACACTCAATCACTTTCACATTCACAAACTTCCACAAACACACACACTGCCTAAAATTTATTAGGCATTATTATTTATACACAAAGCTCATATATCCAAGGTTTTGTCCACATGCCAAAAAATTGTGTTCATTAGGTCGGATCTAAATCCTTTTACTCTCCTTTAAATTGTGCCGCAAAAATACTTTATAAATGGTCCAATTTCTCCCATTTTCATGTGTTTTGTTCACAGGTTACCGCATAGACCCTCAATGCTCAAAAACCGTCGAATGGGTCTAGAATTAATTTTTTATCGTCAATCTATTCACCAACAATTAGAACACACAACAAAACTTCAACGCTTAGCAACCATCTGATCATCCCTTGATTAGATCTCAACCATCGATTTATCTAGTTCCCTAGATATCATGACCACCAAGCCTACCATTTCACTGGCCCACTGGGCCCCTTTTATTTTCAAGGGTGCGTTCATAGTCCGATTTGGTATGCCAGGCCATCGGGCACCAAGATCACCGGGCTACTAGGGCATCGACCCACTGAGCCCTTAGGACTATAACATTACAATGATCCTCCAATATTTCAATATTCAATATGATGTGGAAGATGATGTAGTGTCCATGTGGACCCCTTCCATGTGTACTATATGACATGGAATTGACATGACTATTGAGGTCATCACATCCTCCAACCTTGTTTGGACACCATGTTGACTCAACACAAGTATGTGGCCTAACACATGTCATTGGCATGGATACTTTCATGACTCTAATTTGGTATCGAACACCTTGTTATGGGATTAATCGGTAGATGCAGACATAAACATATATCCCTAAATCCACCTAGATATAGAACAAAACATAACAAAATATGATGCTTTCCCTAAGCTCTAACTATTGAGTTTACTAGTTAACAAGAGATAGACAACATACCATTTAAATGTTGTTTATTCTTTCCATTGCCATCCTAGCTCCACTCCAGTGCTCCTGTGATATTGGATCTACAATGGAACAAACACCAACCAAAGTGAAATAAATACAATGAACTCAAAAAGAACCTATGTATGTGATCAAGGAATCATACAATAAAACAAGACAAGTTTTATGGGAAAGAAACATATCACTGTATCATATTAAAATGAAAATGGAGATTACAACCAAATCCTTGATGTCACAAGGTCCCCTTTCGATGACCCTTTGCTCCAACACACACACTTGCTCCAATATTGAATGAAGAAGATCTACAATAACTTGATGAACTGAAATGAGGCTCTCAAGCATGATCTAATGCAGAACTCTCCATACAATCTTAGCCTATTCAACCTTAGCTTTTTCCATGAGAGATCCCTCTTTATATAATGTGAAGGAGAGATGGTTGAGGATATTAGGATGATCCCACCAAATAAAATAAGTGAGAAAGATCCAAACCGTTCAAAGGCTACTTCATCTTCTAGAAGATCCCCTTCTAGAACATTTATGAAACTTGACCTTTTCTTAGCTTTTTGACATCATCGCACCCTAGGTATAGTGCAGCCTATGGAGATGTCACAACTCATATTTAGAGAAGGGGGAAATGATCAGGCATTGTAGCACCCTATGTATAATGCAGCCTGCGATGAACTTCCTTAATAGGGTTTTTGAAAAGAGAAAGACAGTCACTTTCCTCATGGAGAAAGACTATTTTTAGGAACATGAAACACATGTTGTCAATGAATCACTAGGGTGACCAAAATAATGTGTAACAGAATGCCCCCTAAAGTATGAAGTTGGAACTCATGACAATCAAAATACTTTGTAGAATATATGTGTCAGAAACAAGGAGCGCACCGATCGGGAACCTACAAATAGTCAAGCATCAACATAATAATATATCATCGTCCGAGGTAGGCATTCCCATACTCAGATTAAAAAATGTCAAACAAGTCATGGCCATTAAATATACACTATAGATCCATGTCATTGTGAATCGACATAGCCACCAAGAATACAATGTGGATCTATGCTCCTAAAATGACTCAAATTCGGACATAGCGACGAGACATACAAAGTGGATCTATGTTCAATACAAATCATGAATACTTTTTCGCAACCTGGACCAAAATGGTATGATCCAGGGTCTTCATTTCTGTCATATTCAAGTACGAATCTAGCCATGTGATTACAAGTGTTGAAGTCGAACATGGTTGAAACCACTTGATTACCGGTCATTAATGAAAACCATTAACAAGCGCGAGGGAAATCACCATCGATGTCAATGACTCCCAAGGTGCCCCAGTACAATCCAACGAATGTGAATAAATGAGTTGAATCCAAACATTTGATGGAATCTTCCAATTAGGGGTCAATAATGTGAACCCATTGTTGAAAGTGAAGGAACCTTCCATTGAGGCATGCAGGCTCTAAGGTACTAAATGATTTCTAAGTCTCATTCCTGGATAATGAGAGGAAGTCAACAGGAAAAGACCCATCGCGGGAGGCCCTTAATGTATCCCCCATCAATGACGCGAAATAAGTAATATATCTGATGTAGATCAGAGTATGAAGCGATTTGAAATAGACACGGGGAAGGCCAGCATGGTAGAATATTTATAACTATAGATGGCCGACTCGATAGAAGACTTGTCTAGGTTGGACTTCTCTTGAACATATGAACGGCACGAGAATGGTCTTGGCAGCATTGACTCAAGGAGTACCCAACATATGGGCATGCGGATGATCAAATGAGAGACATATGGATTTCCCAACTTGGATACAATGATGAAAGGGGGTGTCATGTTCAATAGAAACTACTACTTCCACCAACACAAATACAAAGACATATTTCTTTCCCAATTTTCGCCCACCATTTCTGGCGAGTACCTTTTTAGTTTTACACAAGATTGAGGAGGATAACATATGCTTGTTGATGTAATCTCATCCTTCGGATGAGTCCCTCGGAGTATGTTCAACAAACCCTAAGAAGGCATGGTTTAATCCGATATGGGTCTTTCGATGTTTGTTTAATGAGTCCAAGGAAAGAAAACTCGAGGGTTTTTCAATTTTAGAGAGTTTGAAAAACACTTAAAGATAACTCCACTAGATCCTTTTTCGTAAGTTAATCTGACGAGACCAAAAAAGTTATAATCTACTGCTCATCATATGTTTTCTTCAAATACTTTTATGAGTGTGAAAAGAACAAGGTCGCTCGGCAATATTTTCATGTTTGGAGAGTTTGAAAATAGATTAAAGGGAACTCTAGGGGATTCCTTATTCGTATAAACTTTACGAATCCAAAAAAATGATAAAAGTATACTCGGTTACATTCTCATTGATTTACGAGCATGAGAAAAAACAAAAACTAAGCTCGGATTTTTTCCTGAAAAACCCTTAAAGGATCTGTACAAGCAACAAATGTATAAAAGAAAACCAAAAAGAGGATCCTTGTTTCAATGTTTCACTCCTAGACTTTTTATCTGCAAAAATCAACCACTTGTAAAGTTGTTAGGACTTTAGGGTTTAGATAAAACATATAAAATACAAATGAAAAAGTGAAAAAATCAATAAAAATGGGTAAAAACCTCATTTCACTATTTCCTTTGTCATTTCACCCAAACCTTGCTACAAACCCCCTTTTTACATCGATTTTCAACTGCAGATTGTGGAGGGAACGACTGATCATTCGACAAATTGTCTCCACAAAAAAGGTAATCTTCATTTCTTTTATCTTTCCATGGATTAAAATTTGTTTTTCATTAGTTAAAATAAACTTTTGGTTTAATTTTTCAGGGGTATCCATGAGCGGAGGTCGTTGCAGGTTCCCTATATCGGGCCCTTCGACGATCTAAGATCACCACAGGTAGCTCTATATCCAGCCTGCAATGACTCCTCATTGTGCAAATGCCCTAGCCTGCAATGTGCACAACCCCAAAAGTTTTTAAAGGTGAATTTGTCAATAAAAATTCTCCAAGGAAGAAAATCATGATGCTAATCTCCTTTTATTGTTCCTTGGCAAGTCTTCCAAGGTCAAACTTTTGGAATGGAATGAAAGAGAGCACAAGGAGGAAGACTACTTTTCCAAGAATGAACAGGGCATGGTGATGGCCCTCTAAAAGTGTGGGTTGTTGAAGTTCTTTAAGGTCCAAGGTATGAGGGCTCAGCTGAGACTTCTTGAGTATCTATTTCACATGTGGGATGTGAATAAGTAGGCATTTCATGTGGTTCTCACACTCTTACGATAGATATCGAGGATATCTACCTTTTGACCGAACTATCTCACCATGTATCCCAAGTAACACTTACAGGTAGAAGAGGTGGTGGTGAGCCTATGAACCACTAAATCAGTGAACATTGTGTGTCGGGTACCCATAAACATAGCGGTAAAGTCACTATTAGAGATGTCTAATACTTGCCTCTACGGACCATCCTCTATACCATCACACGCATGGAAAGGAGCGCAGCTCCCCATATGGCTCTTCAAAGATATTTTCAGTATGCACTAGAGTGTATGGAGCCTCGAGTCTTCAACTGGTGTGAAGGGGTTCTCAAAAGTATGAAAAAACAACTAACCAAGTGGAGAAGTGGTGGATTGAAACAGTTCGGATACGGGTCGATTTTGGTATCCTTCTTCCTAGAGAGGGTCCTAGTTTTGTGCTTGTAGGTAGAGTGGGGTATACCTTCCCCACAAGATCCGAGAATGAAGAGGTGGGTCAAACTCATGGAACGACATGCAACTGGTCCCATCGTTAGATATAAGGATGTCTTCTTTGACTGGTTGAGAAATCAAATGCTCATGGTCGACAATTATGCATATGTTTTGATAGAATTCCGTGGAGATTCAGACCTATCTCTTCCTGAAGATTCCCAATAGGGGGACATAGGTAAGAAGGATATTTTGTTTATATCGTGTTTTTGTTATTTTTAAAGATATAAATGATCCGGATTATTTTCGGCACGAAATGAGAGCTGAGATATAATGAAGAAATGCACAGATATATTGTAGATATTCAATAATATAACATAAATGTATTAGAGATGCAACCATAAACACAGATATACAGTAATACACAATTTCTATTAATCAAAGAAATGTACAGAGACTGTAAAAATACAGAGTGAAAGACTCGCTAGAATGGTGGTAGCTTATCTTTGAGAAGAGATGTGACGGCTACTCGCATTCGCAAGAAGATGATTACAATGAGGCTCTAAAGACCTTTTCAAAATAAGTGGGAATGTCAAAATCCCTCGACATCCAAAAACCTAACCATAGGATATGAAGTGCCAAAAGTCATGTGGGCCCCGTTTGGGTAAGTGAGTACATCAACTTCCCAGGTTCATAACTTTTGCATACGATCTCCATTTTAGGCATGTGATAGCTTGTTGGAAAGGTATTGTCAAGGAGATTCATTTTGGGGGCTCAATAATGCCTTTGGATATAATTGAGAACCTATATCTTGAAAAACCTTTATTTAGGCCCTCAAAATGGCCCTGAAAGTTAAAACCTGCTAAAAATAGTAAATTGCCAAAATTGGCAAAAAACTGTTTTGAGCCAATCGGAAAAGGTGGGTGGCCACCGATATCCACCTAGATCAATCCTCACTCCTTAGGAAGCAATGGTATCCATTGCGTTGAGTTCTCGGGGGAGAGTGAAAAGTGTTTATTGAATCTGCATCTTGGTGGGCTGCTTATCTTGCTGGAGACGTCGTGCTGCTCAGTTTGTGGAAATCTGTCATGAACCTGTTGAGGTTGAGGTTGTTCAAAAAGTCGAGATTCATGAGAGGATGATGTGTAGAAGGAATATTTATGCTTTGCTACAACCTTATCGACCTACTTCTGTTGGATAGAAGCTGCGGGGGGCGAGGCTATAGTGGTTGCAGTGTCCCTCTGTTCCCCTATTGAACAGAGTGTGAAGAAGATGAATTTTTCAATATGAGATACTACCTTGTGACACTTTTTAGGTGGATCAATAGTTGGAACTACCTCTGGTATTCTGTAGAGATGACCCCCCAAAGTAACAATGACACTACGGGGTCAAGACTCATAAACAACATGGCGTCTCCACATATATGGTTGGCCCAAGAGAACACCACAGACATCCAATGGGGAAACATCACATAATACCTCATCCTTGAAGGGTTGGATTCTGTATGACAATCGACATTGTTGGTTGACACGAAGATCTCGTCCTTGGCGAAGCCACCCGATGTTGTGTGGTTGCGGGTGTGGTGTTGTCGACAATCCCAATTGTTTGACGACCTCTACTGAGATGAGGTTCTTATGGCTTCTGCTATCAACAATAAAATGCAGTGGGGTCCCCTTCACCCACATCTGTGAATGAAAAAGGTGTTCCCCCTCTTCAGGATTTGTTGGTTCTTCTGGTTGAATTGTTGCAGTCGCGACAATAGAAGTGGGGTCTGCATCAATGATCTGTCCTTTACCATTATTTCCAAAATCTGATTCTGAATCAGGGTTCAGCTCTTTGTCTTTGATCTTAGCCACCAATGATTGTTTTGAGTGACATTCATCAGTGTTGTGCCAGGGGATTTTGTGGAAATCGGACCATTTTCCGGTGTCCTTCTTTGTCTTCCCGTCACCCTTCTTTTCTTGTGTCTTGGACTACTTTTCGGGAGACTGTTTGTTAGGGTCGTCTTTGTCATACTTTGTTTATTGCAGATTTGCAGACCCAAAATTCCATTTGTTTTGGTGCTTAAATTTCTTCTTGATTTTAACAGCATATCGAAAAGCAGCACTGAGTGATGAGATGTCCAGAAAATCCATTTCAATATGGATGTATCTGTGTATAGCCCCACGGTATTTTAGAACCAAATGTCGCTCGGAGTCTTTGATACCCAGCTTGGTGCACAAGGTATGGAAGGTATTGGTGAACTCCAGAACTACTTGGCCCCTCTCTTTCCGCAGTGTGGTCCATCTCTTGTACTGGTCCTCATAGTTGCCAATAGGGTAATATTTTTCCTTTACCGCATCCAAAAAAAAATCCCAAGTGGGATCGACCCCATATATTCCAGACTCCTCTGTGGAACTTTTCTCCCAATAAGTTTCCCACCAATGTTTGACATGAGGGAGAGCTTTAAGGAGTGTGAAGGTGATCTTTTCTTTGTCGAAAAAATTGTGAACAGAGAAATAACCTTCTAGCAAAGTTAACCATTTTTCTAGGGCTTCTGCATCTATCTGTCCTTCAAATACAGGGATATCAAAGTTAACTTGTAACTTGAAAGGTGAGGTGCCTCCAAAGTGGCCACTTGATGAAGATGCACCTGATGCTATCGGTAGGTGTTGAAGGATGTGGGAAAAATTCTCCATCATTTCGTCCCTCTGCCGCGTGAGAGCTTGCTCAAGCAACAGATTGATAGGATCGTCTGCTCCATCGTTTTTCTTTTCTTCTTCCATTGAGGGTTTCTTAGGTGTGCGAGAGAGATTGTCTTCAAGAGAGACAAGCTCGAGACCCAACTTGCTATACTCAGACCTCATCAGGGACATGCACTGAAAAAATGATCAAGAGTAGCCTACTTTGATACCACTGATCTAGATTATTTTCGGCACGAAATTAGAGCAGAGATATAATGAAGAAATGCACATAGATATTGCAGATATTCAATAATATAACATAAATGTATCAGATATGCAACCATAAACACAAATATACAATAATACACGATTTATATTAATCAAAGAAATGTACAGAGACTATAAAAATACAGAGTGAAAGACTCGCTAGAATGGTGGCAGCTTATCTTTGAGAAGAGATGTGACGACTACTCACATTCACAAGAAGATGATTACAATGAGGCTCTAAAGGCCTTTTTACAGTAAGTGGGAATGCCAAAATTCCTTGACATCCAAAAACCTAACCCTAGGATATGAAGCACCAAAAGTCATGTGGGCCCCGTTTGGGTAAGTGAGTACATCAACTTCTCGGGGTCGTAACTTTTGCATACAATCTCCGTTTTAGGTGTGTGATAGCTCATTGAAAAGGTATTGTCAAGGAGATTAATTTTGGGGGATCAATCATGCCTTTAGATTTCATTGAGAACATCGTTCTCGAAAAACCTTCATTTAGGCCCTCAAAATGGCCCCAAAAGTTAAAACCTGCTAAAAATAGTAAATTGCCAAAATTGGCAGAAAACTATTTTGAGCCAGTCGAAAAAGGTGGGTGGCCACTGATATCCACCTAGATCAACAAATTCTTTTTTTTATGTTGTTTATCCTATGAATAATCAAGCGCTCTTTGATGATGTAGATGTGGGACCTTATCGTCCTCCAGGTTCATCCCCTATCCATAGGTGAGGGGAGAGAGGTGATATAGTAGGAGTAGCTACTATTAACTTCAATACCCTAGAAAAAAACTTGGAGGGGCTCACAATGAACATCCCATATGCCTCTATCGATGATATCTCGAGGCATTACCAGTGCCACACAGTGGGCGTGTCCCTTCTCCAACACTCGTTTGACAATGTAAGGACCCCACCACATGGGCTTAAATTTACCAATGCCTAGAAAGTCATGCTCTTGCTTGTAAATAAGAACTAGATCACCTTAAAAAAAAAGATGTGTTTTGACATGCTTGTCATATTGGGCTTTGACACATTTCTTCTAAGTTTCAATAACTAAGGAAGCATCATGATGGATTTTGTCTAATTGCATCAAATACAACAAACATTCCTCTTCAGCAGAGGTGTTAGGGATAACTTCAATGGCTAGTTTCAAAGACGGTATTTCACATTCAATAGACAAAATTTCTTTTATACCATATACTAACTGGAAAGGTGTAAATCCCATGGCAGACTTAACGGATGTCCGATAGGCCCATAGTGATGATAACAACATTGTGTGCCAACTTGTCTTATGAATTCCTATCATTTGTCGAAGCATAGTAGTGAGAACTTTGTCGATTGCTTCAACTTGGCCTTTGGATTGTGGATAATAGGGGGTTGAGTTTTCATGGCGAAGACCCAACTTTTTAGTAAGTTCAGACATCATAAAATTCTGAAAATGACTACCATGATCAGTAATGATGGCTTGAGGGACACCAAACCTAGTAATGATATGATTGAATATGAACAATGCTGCATTTTTCCCTGTGTTATCAAATGGAGGAATTTCCTCAGCCCATTTAGTGAAATAATCCATAGCTATAATGATGTATCCATGCCCCCCGACCGAGTGAGGTTTACATGTCATGAATTCAATGCCCCATTTGGCAAATGGACCAACAGAAACTACAAGATGGAGAGGATCAGGGTGAGATCGGATCTTGTTATTACGAGTTTGACAAGCATGACATTTTTGGACAATAGTAATGCAATCCTTAAACAAAGAAGGCCAAAAATAACCATCTCATAAGATATTTTGGGCAGTGGCATACCCAGACATATGACTGCCACATGTTCTAGAGTGAAAATCATTCAAAGCTTTCTCAGCTTCGTTGTAGGTGAGACATCGTCGAAAAATGGAATCAATACCACAACGGTAAAGGGTATCATTGAGGATGATGTATTGATGGGCTTGTTACTGTATACGACTATGATCTGTACTAGCAAGCTCAGGTCGGAAAGTTTGGGACTAGAGATAGATGATGATATCTCTGTACCATACGTCATCAAAACTTATTAGAAAAATGGATTCGTCAGGTAAGGAATCCTCCACCACATTTTATGTCTCAGTGGAGGAAGGTCAAATATCAATTCGGAAAAAACCAAAGATTTATTGGACTTGGCACACTAAAAATCCAAGTCAAACTCCTCGAGAATAACTATCCATTTGGAGTACTTTCCCCCCAACAATTTTCGAGTAAGGATATGTTGCATGGGGTTGCAATCGGAAATGATGGTGGTTCTGCGTAATAAGATATAATGATGAAAACATTAAACAACTTGAATAGCTTCCAAAGCCAGTTTCTCCATAGCTAGGTATTTGTTCTTGGTATTCCTAAGACTCTGACTCAAATAGTATATCACATGTGATTCATGTGAGTCATCCTATTGGACTAAGACCATAACAATGGTAGAGTCCGAAGAAGCTAAGTAGAGGAAGTAATCTCGGCTATAGTAAGGTGGAAACAACAGTGGTGTACGGTTTAAGGTGAGTTTCAAAGCTTCAAAGGCTTTGTTTGTAGTATCGTCCCATAAAAACTCGTAACCTTTCTTGAGTAGCTAAGTGAATCCTTTCGTCAATTCAGTGTAATTGGGGATGAAATGATTCAAAAAGTTTTCCTTCCCTTCCAAACTTTGGAGCTAGCATAGTGTGGAAAGAGGAGGTATATTAACAATAGCCTCAACCTTCAAGGGGTATACTCAAATCACATGTATCGACACGATAAAACCAAGAAGTCGGTCAAGCTCCACACAAAAAACACATTTGTGTGGGTTCAAACATATGCAATAATAGCAACAACGTAGGAAAATGGCCCGTAAATGTGTCGGGTGATCTTGATGACGCATGGAATGCGTTGGTATATAATCTAAATAGGGTTGTATGATGTGCTTAATATCATTAAAGTGTAATACATAGCGTGCTGAAAGGTCACACCAACGTTCTTGAGACCAAACAGTAATTTCCAGTAGGCAAAGGTTCCCCAAGGGAAAATAAAAGCGGTCTTGTGTTGATCTGCTGGTAAAATATTAATTTGATTATAACCGGAGAAATCATTTATCAAGGATAAGATTTAACTCCTGGCACAGTCGTCAATGATCTGGTCAATGAAAGGGGTAAGATAATTTTCCTTAGGACAAGCTTTATTTATATCCATATAATCTATGCAAATGCGGATCGTACCTTGTTCCTTATTTACCGAGACAAGATTGGATACCCAATCAGTCAAAGCCACAGGATAAACAAAGCCATATTTAATAGGTTTTTCAACCTCAAGCTTGATAGTAAAAGCTTTACGTGGATGGACTGGGTGAAGTCTCTGCCGAATGGGTTTAGTGTTCGGATATGTCTTAATCACATGGACAATGATATCAGGATCAATACCTGGCATTTCTTCATAACTCCAAGCAAAAACATCACAAAATTCTTGAAAAAGGGCTTTATACATGTGGACCTCATCAGCGTAACATGAGGAACCAACATGAACATTTTCCATGACTCCAGGTTTAATTGATATGTCAAGAGGAATGGTAGGTGAAATGTTACTCAAGTTCCCTTCATACAACATATCGTGTGTTGACTCGGGAACTGAAGAAATAACAACAATGGTTGACAGAGTCGAAATCCGTTGGTATATCTCTATGGTATCACGTTATAGGAAGAGAATGGAGCGATGATTTCCATTGTCCCATGGAATATCCTCCATAGACATGACTGACATGATCATATCATCAATAGGAAATATCACATGGAATGAATTAGGAGATGAATCACATAGAGAGGGAGGAGAGGGGGTTGCCAATTGTATAGGTTGATAAGCTGATTCCATTGGGCTTAAACACATGATGTCACCATAACGAAGGTAATCACTAGAGTTAGTTACTACCCATGGGTCATATGACTCAAGGGTTTCATGAACAGTGGTTGAGATCATGTTAATCAAAGAGACAAAAGGAGGAGGAATATCGTGTGGTGGGATTGGAAGTATACCCATCATGGTTGAGTCTTTTAAAAGACCCACGCCAAGATTCTCATAACCAGGAGGTGTCTTCGAGAGAAAAGGGACGTTGCTAGTATGGAAATTGGAATTAAATAAGGCCAGTTGATTGAGAGTAACGACCTTTCCTT
Organism: Picea engelmannii; assembly: GCA_009831015.1. NCBI lineage: Eukaryota > Viridiplantae > Streptophyta > Pinopsida > Pinales > Pinaceae > Picea > Picea engelmannii. Next base: position 1,690,960 of record ML781890.1, on the reverse strand, counting down.
GGTGCGGGAAACATAACACACGAAAAAGGGTAGACACAACATCATGCATGGAATAAATCCATATATGGCCAAGTAGAATGTTATAATCAAGAGGTGCATCAAATACCTCAACCTAGACATTGACCGATTTACCTTCCAACATAATAGACAACGAAGGAAGAACGTCATAACGTTTGAAACATGTACCATTGAAATCCTTAAGAGTGTTGTGTCACTCGGTAAGGGCAGGAGATCCAATAGCTTTCCAACACGTAATGGACATAACACAAGTCGAGGCTCCTTCATCAATAACAGTTCTACAGATATTCTTGTTTTCAACAACAACTTGGATCTGAAATGGTAACTGAGGAGGAAGCCTTGGAATGTGATCTTCCAAGTCAAATATTATCAAATTAGTATCTATAGGATCAATTCCACCAATGGAATTTAATAGTGCCTTTCGTTGAGTAGGAAAAATTTGAAGGACTTCGAGAGATGACATTGCAGAGGGTGCTTGCACAAGATCTTCTACAATACTATATTTTTGGGCAGCACATGCGTGAGGATTTAATGTAGACTTTCAAACAACACCCTTGGGAGGAAGATGAATAAATGTATCAATACTCGGTCGTTCGAGATGAAGAGGACTGTTTGGAGGTGAAGTTGGGGGAGAAGTTTTCACCAATGAAGGTGGTATATCATCAACTTTCTCTTTTGACGAAGAATAATCTTTGGCTTGATTTGCGACTGCAACTTCATTCTTTTTAGAGTCACCAGTACACATAAGGACATAAGATGAGGTAGAAGGAGAAGCTTGGTCATGAATGACCAATTGGGTTTGTTGTTGAAAAGGGACAGGTTGTGACAGAACGACAGGTGTAGGATGATTTTCGGTCCCTTGGAGGAACTTAGTAACCTCAACATGTCATGGACAATCTTTCATGTAATGATCATCACCACAAATAAGGCAAGGGTAACGAGGTTTATGTTTATCTTTCTCATCAGCGGGTTGCGTTTTGTATTTTTCGGATTGTTGATTTTTATTTTTTTCCTCCTTATTCTTACCCTTCCCTTTCTTTTTATTTTTATTCTTTCCGGTATGTGTGGATTGAACTGAATTAACCTCAGCAGTTTTATCGGAAGGAGTAGGAGTAGAAGCATTTTGTGCATTAGAAGCAATAGATTTGGGATTGGTGTGACTGGTGTGTGTATACTGAGTCTCAGCATGAAAGGTGTTAATCACACCATCAGTAGCATGAGAAGCTATTGGAGGTGTTGGGATAGGATTTTTGGAAGGAGGAGGAGAATTAGGAATCAAATCATAAAGTGTTCTTGTTTGCGAATAAACGAGATCTAGATACTGAGCATGACTAATTGCCTGCTCTTCAGTGACGAAACCACCCATAGTGACATCACGAGAAATAGGTCCAATGAGTGATTTGGTAAGCCACTCATCCAATAGTTGATCAGGAAGAGGAACTTTGATTAAGCATCTTCTCCTCCTCCACTCATGGATGTGATAAAAAATATGAGTGGATGATGATTCTTTAAAAGAACTCAAAAGTCCGGTTCCTGTCTTGTATCAAATTGGCCACTGGTAATGTGTCAAAAAGGCCATGGCTAGGGTGTTAAAGTCATTAAATAATCCTCGTGGTAACTCGATGTACCATTTTGTTGTCGAACCCATGAGATTTTGTTGGAAAAGTCATAATCTTATGGAGTCATCCATCAAGGAGTTGGATGAACACCATAGATAAAAATTCATAACATGATTATTTGTGTCTTCTCTTACTCGACCATCAAATTTAGGAATGTCAGTCGGTAACTTGGTCGGTATGACGGGCCAATAAGGAGAATGTAAAATAGGATCATTCAAAATCCTAGACCAATCAGGCAAATCCAAAGTGGCCAGAAAAGGAAATTGTCTATTCACTTAAGGAAACTGGTAGTTCTGAGGGGGAAGCCCCATAGGTATACCAGTAGGACCATAAGCATTTTGTAGATAATTAGACAATCCTGAAAGATTCAGTTGTGAAGGATTTTGAGGAAGATAGCCCACAGGGTTGGGTTGATTAGGTATGTTCCCTTGGAAAGGAACATTAGATTGAATTTTTTTACCCCAAGTGGGATTCAAAGAACCTAGATACAGTTGACCGAGGGTAGGGGGTACAAAATAATTAACTTGAGGATGTTTCCCCCCATACGGTTGCATATTTCTTTAGAGAGGAATATTCCAAGGTTGAGATTGTGACACAGGTACATGTTGTCCATAAATTGGGTTATGGACTCCAACTTGAGGTTTCCCCCCAAGTTGAGGTTGTGCCCCAATATGAGGTTTCCCTCTAAATGGAGGTTGTCCCCCAACTTGAGGTTTCCCTCCAATAGGAATCTGGAAACCAGAAGTGATAGAATAACCGGTGCCTCCAACTGGATTTGAGCCACTAGGGCTAGGACGATGAGATCCTCCTAACAAAGGTGGAGGAGGAATGTAAGGCCCTCTGGAGATAACCTGGGCAGGTGTAGGAAAAAATTGACTAGCAGCATTATACCCAGGAAGAATAAAGAGGCCAGATCGTTCGAATGGATTCTGGGTAGGGATAGCAATGGATGTATTCAAAGCCTTATACCCAGGGGGAAGTGATGGGTTTGGTCTAGGAGGAAGTGGTTTTCCAATAGGATCTTGAGTGATAACCACATTTCTGGTAGAAATAGTCATAGCTCGTGGGACAATAGTAGAATGGGCCATCTGGAGAGGAAGAATCGAGTGATAAAAAACCAACAATTGGTCTAAAATGGCGGTGACACTACTGGTAGTACCATTAAAATGGTCTAAAGGTACCGTATAGGTAATAAATGTCTCAAAAATTTGCGATGCCATAGGTGGATCAGGACTCAATCCTAGGTTGTCGTAAAGATATCGTACTGCCAAAGGGACAGAACTATGATTAAAAGTTCTGGCAGAGTGAGCCGGGGTCCTAAATGATTCACTTTGAAAAAGTGAATCCTCTTCTCCAGACCCAACGTTAGGTCCAGTAGGTACCTCAAAATTTTCTTCAACAATGATTTCTCCTTATGAGTTCATTCGGAGCATACGTGGATCTCATCCAACACTCAATAGTGGATTGACGAGGATTCTGAATGCTTCTAAAGAATCCAAAAAAATTATGAATCCTTCTAAAGAGTGCGTGCTTCCAACCTCAGAAGCTACTTCGTTATTGACTACTCCCTCGGGAGAGACTTTTGGTGAATTAGGAAGTAAAGGGAGGTAACCTTCCAGATCTTCTGAGGGTATCCCTTGCATCATACATGAACGGTGAAGGCCAATGTTAACTGAAACAAGTAAAGAACAAAAACAATATATGGCCAACTAGAGAAAACAAGCAGCACTCACTAATAAATTCTAGAAATCAAACCAAGAAAACAAACCTTCTTATTTCAAAGTCACTAGTTGGTGATGAAATCCAACATTGTGAAATCAAGACAATAAGGAGATGGGATAAAGCGGGTGGAAAATTTACGTTGATGATCCGCTTAACAGACTTACACCCTAGTGCAAGCTCCCACACATAATCGTGGGTATACCCTCCAAGGAGCCTGGGTGAGTTTGGCCAACGTCGATTCCAGGTACCATGAAGACTTGCCCCACCACATTCACCTTGTGTAAAGCCCCTAAAGAGATAGGCTACTAAGGTCACCAACTACAACAATGATGCATGGGGAAATAGTCGACAGTCTGATCTACATGCAAAGGCAGGGTATCTAGCTCGAAATCAACTTGAGCGGCTCCCACACATAATCATGGGTATACCTTCAAGTGACCCCCAATAATATGATCAATATATACACAAAGACCAACAAATTAGGGTGACTAACTCTACCATTCCTAATGCGACCTCATGATTGACCCTTATGTTAGAAGGGTTTCCCATGACAAAATGTAGCAATTGGATTTGAAATCTCCCTATCACAAGATAATATTGTGTGTTTTGATGTTTTGGAGATTATTCCTTACAACCTATTCCAATAACTATCCTAGATAATGTTGGTGAAAAGAATCCCTAGAAAATAAAATTTGCTAATAAATTGTAAATTTATGTTGTATTTTAGAGGCTGTTGTTTACTCAAAAAGGAGATGAAAATGAAACTGATGATGTTGTGACCTTGACCCAATAAAATGAAAAAATAGATGAATGTGAAATCTTTCAATTCAATGAACTCTAATTACAGTAGGGAGAAGGTATTATTTTGAAGTACGAGAGTTAAGAATTGCAATTTCTTAATTTCGAATGAAGACAATTATAAATAATCATGAAGTACAAAATTTTCCAATTCTTCTCTTTAACAAATATTTCGAATGTAAAAAAATTCTTATGAAAGATTACTAAAAAGAATAAATGAATTTAGTTCTTCCTTTTCAAAAAAAAATCAGATATGTGATGACGAAAGGAAAATGAAATCCAAGAAAATCAAGACATTCTCAACACAATTCCCAAATCAAACTCATAATATAGACAAAAATGAAAAAGATAAGAAAACCTTTTGTCATATGCAAGAAAAATGTGTTTCTTAATCAACAAAGAATATGGAAAGTAAAATCAATCCAAAACTTGAAACAAACCAAAGACCCTTTGTCAAACAAACACCTAGATCAAGATATGAGATTATATCCTCATGATAATGATTAAAAGCAAAAAACTTGCAAAATGCAAAGAAAGACTTTCAATCACTGAAAACCAATCAAGAGAAAGATTTAAAATTAGAGATCAATCAAACATGGGCATCAGAATTTCACCCCAGGAAACTAAGGAAAACCTAGGAGGGAAAAAGACAAATTGACCCACTCCAACAAAGCCTACAGGAGTCGTCATAGGCTAGGTGTGGGACAGAGTACGATGAGCTAAGGTCATCGCATGCTACCAATAGAGCACAGTGTGATGTCGCCGCACTGGATTGGACAAGAAGAGTATGATGCCTATGGATCGTCCCAGGCTGCCTATGTGGTATAGTGTGAAAATATCTGTAAATGAGGAAAAATTGGAAGAAAGACAAAAAATCTAATTGAACTTTCAGACCTAGGTAGTCCAAATGGTCACCCACAGACTTAGAGAATGAATTTAATCAGAGGAAGGCAGACTAAAAATAGATGGGAATAAAAAAATCAAAAGGAATTTGTATCCCCAGTATGGTCGCCAATTTTTTTATGGGATTAATCGGTAAATGCGGACATAAATATATATCCATAAATCCACCTAGATCTAAAACAAAACATAACAGAATATGATGCTTTCCCTAAGCTCTAACTATTGAGTTTACTAGTTAACAAGATATAGACAACATACCATTTAAATGTTGTTTCTTCTTTCCATTTCCATCCTAGATCCACTTCGATGCTCATGTGATATTGGATCTGCAAGGGAACACAAGCCAACCAAAGTCAAAGTAATACAATGAACTCAACAAGAACCTATGTATGTGATCAAGGAATCATACAATAAAACAAGACAACTTTTATGGGAAAGAAACATATCATTGTATCATATTAAAATGAAAGTAGAGATTACAACCAAAGCCTTGATGTTGCAAGGTCCCCTTTTGATGACCCTTTTCTCCAACACACACACTAGCTCCAATCTTGAATGAAGAAGATCTACAATAACTTGATGAACTGAAATGAGGCTCTCAAGAATGATCTAATGTATAACTCTCCATAAAATCTTAGCCTATTCAACCTTATTGTTTTTCATCAGAGATCCCTCTTTATATCATGTGAAGGAGATATGGTTGAGGAGATTAGGATGATCCCACCAAATCAGAGAAGCGAGTAAGATCCAAACCGTTCAGAGGCCACCTCATCTTCTAGAAGATCCCCTTCTAGAACATTCGTGAAACTTCACCTTTCTTAGATTTTGACATCGTTGCACCCTAGGTATAGTGCAACCTATGGAGACATCACAGCTCAGCTTTAGAGCAGGGGGCGAGGATCGGGCATCATTGCACTCTATGTATAGTGCAGCCTACAATGACCTTCCTTAATAGGGTTTTTGAGAAGAGAAAGCCAGTCACTTTCCTCATGGAGAATGACTCTTTTTAGGAACATGAAACATATGTTGTCAATGGATCATTAGGATGACCAAAATAATGTGTAACACACCGACCCACCAGGAATCGGGTGCTTGGGACTTCAACACTGCACTTTCACTCTGGTCTGATATCTGATATATTGATATGCTTGAGGTTTTCGAGCCTTCATTCTCAGTTGTTGATCTCTGATGGTCAGTCGTCAAATTTTCTTCTCATTTATACTCGGTGTCATGACCACTAGACTCACCATACCACCAGGGCATCCATCCACCAAGCCCTCCTAGGTATCGACCCACCGGGCTTTCACACATTCACTCTTGTTTGGTCTTTGATATTCAATATCTTGATATGGAAGGTTATTTTGTTTTATTAGACTCAATCAACTTGCGCCATGGGTATCACCTCATCACTGGGATCACCACATCACCAGGAGATCGACCCACGAAGCTCTTGGGACTTCAACATTGTAAATATATTTTGATCTTCCAATATTGTGTGACTTTTTGGTACCTCACTCTCAATTGTTGATCTCAGTGATGAATGATCAGGATTTACTTCTCATTTATGCTCTATTCCTCCTCCACCGGGGCACTGGCCCACTTGGAACCTTTTTCATTACATGTTCACTCTAGTCCAGTATGCATTTACCACTAGGGAATCAGACCACCAGGATTTTATCCACATGTTTATACACACTCACTCTGATCTGATTATCTTATATCCGATATAATGGGCCCAATGACTAAAATTTAACTCCTTGCGTAGGGTTTCATATATTTTCCATTCACATTCAAATTGTATAACAACACCTTTACCTTATAAATTCTTTGAATGTAGTTTTCACAATGAATGTCAGATAAATTTATTGTGCTACTATTTTCTTCGATCTGGCCTGGGACCTCCCTCATTGTTGCTTAGATCCACGCACACTTGAGCTTTATTTGTGCCCTCAGACTTCAATAAATTTTTATTGTTGAACCATACAACCACACAACTCTTCACCTCTTCCTAATTTTGCATCCTGAATTCATTTCACGTGCAATCATCTCACTTCTCTCTTTCTTCAAGTTGTGATCACTCATGTTCATTAACTCATTCTTCTTTTTATCTTGCATACACATAAAATCATCAAGACACATGAAATTTCTCTACTTACTCTATCTGGTTCTATTCACAGTATGGACTCTTCCTCTGTTTGTTTTCATTGGCCTTATTAGTCTCCTCCTTTCTTTGACATGAATGAAAACAATATTTCCAATAGGTGGTGCAAGAGAGGCAAAAACGGGAGGAGGTGAGAAGAAGGAAAGGGTGGATGGGAAGGGGAGGGAGATACATGAGACTAGGAGATATAGGCATGAGTGGGTGGGCTGATATGGGTAAAGGGGGAGGAGGTGAGAGGAGGAAGAAAAATGTATAAAAGTGTGTACATTCTTTAGAATGTGCACACTTTCCTAGAGTGCATGGGCATTCTTTTCATTTCAAATATTTTGCAGGAAGGAGTCACAACTCTAGAAAACATGTTTTTTGAGTTGGTTTCCTCAGATATAGGTTCGGGATGATAAGAAAATTGTTTTCTCTACAATTCTAAAAACAAACTAAAGGAAATTCCATCATTTAGGTACTCAAAGTTAGCACTGATGGAAACATATGTATTATATTTTGCATGAAAAATAACATACCATTGTTAGAAAAACTCAAGTTTCACATAGTCATACACAATTTCTATATGTGTGTGTGTGTGTGTGTGTGTGTGTGTGTGTGTGTGTGTGTGTTCATAAACCTAATTCATTTTCCTACATTTCATCTTTTTACACCATATTCAAATTCATTATGAAAGTACCCTAAATCAACCCTCCAAATTAACAGATTGTTGTTTTTCCATGTTTGGAGTGTTGCTAACACATAATGAGAGAACATCATTATCTTACACCCACCCCACTATGGATTCAACCCATAGATAAATTGCCTCACTATAACCTCACACCATTGGTTGTGTGTTTCCCATCATGCCATGACATTGTGCGACATTTTCATGGTTCTGAGATTTATCTTCTTAGTATCATCTATATTGATCTAGATTATATTGAGAATGACATGAAGGTAGAGATATAACAAATAAACACACTGAGATATTGAAGGAACATAGTAATATAGTAAAACTTAGACTTGTTAATGACTACCTGGAATACAAAGATTGTAAAATGCAAAGCACACAAGCTAGCTAGAATGGTGGTAGCTTATCTCTAAAGAGAGAGATGTGTTGGCTATGCTCATTCACAAGAAGATGATTATAAAGAGTATAAAAAGTCCTTTTAACATAAAGCATCAATGATAAAATCCTAAACATTCAAAAACCTAACCCCAAAAGATGAAACGCCAAAAGGTTTGTGGGCCCCGGTGTGGTTAGTTGATATGTCAACTTATCAGGGGTGCAAATTTTGCATACAATTTATGTCTGGCAAACTTGTTACACCATTAGAAAATTCTAGTCGAGGAGTACACATTTTTTTTCCTAACATGTGCCTATGGCTACATGCTAGGCGTTTTCGCGCCAAAAAACTGTCGTTTAGGGCCTCAAAATGGCCTTGAAAGTTTGGGACCTAAAAAAATTGTAGAAAAATGCCAATATGTGGAACTATTGGGCCCAAGATATGATCAATTTATGAAAGTTATTAGACACTTTTTTCCGAATGTACATATGTGTTTTTCACATTTTGAAGGAGCTTTTTGAAGAATTTTATGCTAAAATGGTATGATTGACACCAGGTATGTATGATTCATGTTTAATGATTGTATTGAGTATAATTTATCATGTTTTTACACTTCCAAGGATATGATTCACGTTTTTTGGTGTTACAGGGAGAAAACGCACCACGTTTCTGCTTTCGACACTCAGTTCGGCAAACCTTCCAATACTATTTCCGGTACCTGATCCGACACTGCGTTTTGCACAAAAATAGAAGGCGACTTGGTGGTTATGGTATTGGAATTGTATTTCTTAGTTAATAATTGAGTTTAGGTACAAATTTTGCTTACATAGTATAGAAGTACAATGATGATCTCGTTATATTGTTGATGGTTAATAAATGAATATGCAGGGTAATTGACGATTGTTTTTGTCATGGCTAAATTTGTGTTGGATTGTTTAATCCATACCTTTCACTTTGCCATTGAGATTAGTGTTGAGCTTATACCACTTGAATTGTCCTTTGTTGTTAAGTTTCATTGAGATATTATTAGACACTGGAGACATTCACACAACCACCATCATTATATTTGAATTGTCATAGGTTAAAAGATAGTTTTCCTGTTTTCATAGATCAGAAAAAATAGTTTCTTCCTTTCATAGTTTAGAGTATAGTTTCATTGCTTCTGTAGGATAGATAGTCTTTTTCTTTGATAGATCAGATGAGTAGTTTGCTTATCATAGATTAAAGGTTAGTTGCTAGTCTTTATTGCTTTCAATAATATAGATTTCCTTTCATGCATTAGAGATAGTTTTGAAATTTGAGTTAAAAACATAGTCCACTTGCCTCTTAGGCTAGATAGTTGTTCAATGAGAAGTTTTAATTTGATTACTTGCAGTAGAAGTTATCTTAGAGTAGTTAGTTGTCTATTTGCTTTAATAGGTTAGCTAGTTGTTTTTCTTACTTGTCTATT
>ML781890.1:1615121-1680300 GCA_009831015.1 Picea engelmannii | reverse complement strand
TCATGAATAGGCCTAGAGACCCACAAGGTAGATACATTAAATCTAAATCAAACCTTTCAACCAAGGTTCCTTCTGATCTGTTTGGGGGAAGGAACGTTCCTCTTATAAACTCCGCAAACTGATACTGAAAAATAGAAGCTATCTCAACTCAAAGAGCTAAAATAGTCTATGAAGAGATTAACACGGGGAGCAATATAGAACAAGAAATTGAAGCATCAATCATATTAGGATAGGAGGCAAGGCCACTTGAGACTTCCATAGAACCAAACTATACAACATTTTCTTTTACACCACCACCAAGAGATCCCAATTTTGAGGATATCATAGACCATGAACAAGTGAATATTTTTTTTGGTATTTCAGCCAATGTAATCATCTCTCAAATTGACACAGAAACTTTGGTACCAATAGTCTCAACCGGCTCGAGTAGAGTCCAAGACATCCAATCCGTAGGAAGACCTTTCCATCAAAGGGAAACCTTGTTCTCTTCAAAGATAAAACCACCTAGGTACTCTCTTTTTAGAAATCAAGCCAATATGGATGATTAGGAAGACCATAAAAATGTAAGACATGGGGAGGAAGAAGAAACTGGAAAACAAACCAAAACTACCTTCGGGTTTCCGATTTTAGACACCACTCCAAATGTCAACATGAAGAATGTTCCTCTCTCAGCACTGCCTACCTTTTACGGTAAAAATAGTGAAGATCAATACACCTTCCTATTTGAATTTGACATCTTGTGTAGGAGGTACAACTACATACAAGATGCCCAAAAATTAAAACTCTTTCCTTCCACATTCAAAGAATCTGCATTAAGATGGTTCATGGGGTTGGGAGAGTCCAGTATTAGGTCTTGGGAAGCCATGAAAGACATATTTCTTAAGAATTACCAAGACTACTGCAAGACCAAAGAGTCTCGTAATGACATCTTTAAAATCCAGCAATTAGAAGATGAGACCCTCGAAGATTATATGGAAAGATTTGGTTATATCTCCCAGAAGTCAAAATACCATGACCTCCCAGAGGATGCAATTAGGGCTCTTTTCCTTAAGGGAATTTTAGAAGAATATCTAGAGATGCTTAAACTGATGGCATCAGGTGACATCTCTCATAAAACATTTGTCAAAATATGTGAAATGTGTAAAAATTACTCAAGAAGTAGAGCCAAAACACGAAAGAATGTTTGGGACCCTTACAATAGAAGCTTAAAACTAGTTAGTTCAAGTGGTATCATGAGAGCATAGATAGGGAACCTTTTAGAAAACTTCAAGACAGATATCTTAAGCACAATAGGTTCCCAATTGGACACCCTAAAAAAAAAAAAAAAACAGGAGGAAAATGCAGCAATGAGCATATATTGCCCAAGATGTCGGAGGAAGCATTCCTTAAGGGAATGCCCCTTAGATAAAATTTCAGTTTGTGGATTTTGTAAAGAAGACCATGTAACTGAAAAGTGTCCATCATTGCTCGGTTCATTAGCCATCTATAGGAGTGGAGATCGTGGGGAGTCTTCTTATGCACCTAGGAGGCCATGGAAACCTAGAAACCAACCCACATACTCAAATCTACAATCCCAAGTTCCACTCTATTATAAAAAAAAACAACAGTGGAACCCAGGAGGTTGGAAAAACTGGTCTACTCAGTACCAACATCCTTGGATTTAAGGATGGAGGGGAGGACACAACCAAGGAAACCCTCAAGCTCCACCTATCCCTATGTCCAACCATCCTTATCCTCAGTTCCCATCAAACACTCTACAACTTCTGCCAAGATTTGTTCCACCATCCTTACCTCTTATTCCACAACAACAACCACTACAATATCAAAATGTAAGCTCCCTGATATCGACACTATTATCGACACAACCAGTGTCGAATCCTAATAATAATCTCCCTCAACCTCTTCACAATGTTGAGATGCAGGCCTTCCCGACATATGTTATTACTCATGTTCCATTACAAAAAATTCAACTAAGATCAAGAAAAGTTCTGGAGAGGCAGAGACCTTCAATAGTCATCCAGGAAGAAGAAGAATAAGAAACCACCAAACAACCCATGGATGACACTAGGTGGGAAGATGTTATTATCCCAAAGAATCAAAAACCCAACCTTCCCCAAAATGAACCTTCACAAATTACGAAGGTCCCTCCTTATCCAGACTGATTGGTAATCGAGAAACCTACCACCCGACTGGAATTTGACATTTTGAATGAATTGAAAAATATATGTGTCAAGATTCCCCTGCTTCAATCCATAAAAGACATTCCAATATACAGTAAGTTAGTCAAAGAATTGTGTATCAAGAATCCAGGTAGGAAGTAGAAAGATCCCCCTATAGTACACTTGATAGGAGGAATTTCCGAATACATATCAGAGTAGCCAAAACTAGCAAAATATGGGAACCCAGGAAACCCCGTAGTGACCATAACCATTAATGAGGTCTCCATTGGAAACACTCTCATAGACCTAGGGGCAGCCATCAATTTTATGACCGCTACTACCTTGGAATAATTATAGTTACATCCTCTTATTTGACCTACCCCAACCATTTTGGAATTAGCAGATAAGACTAGGGTTATACTTGAAGGGATTTTAGATGATATCATGGTTACTTTAGCCTCATGGGAGTACCCCATAGACTTTCTCGTCATTCATTCAAAGGATCCTACGAAAGGCCATCCCATTATTTTGGGATGACCTTGGCTAGCCACAACCAATGCATTTATTGGCTGTAGAGAAGGAGAAATGACCATCTCAAATGTTCTCTCTATCCAGAAGCTCACCATTTAACCTCCAACTCAACCTATTATGGAGAATCTATGGTGGCTTGAATTTCCATACAAGAACGAATACTGGGAAGAAACTGTATTGCCAAGTGACCATGCATGGTCACTTCAGGAGCACACAACAGAAAATGTGCTAAACTAATTCATTTCTTCTATCACATGTGTGGATTTTCCACAGTCCTTTCCCCAAATTGAATACATGTTTGGGGAAGAATTTCAAGAACAATTAGATCCATCCATTTTGTCTTCAACATCTTTTATTTTTGAAATAGATGAGTCTGCCATGTCTTATTCTATGCCCTACGAGATTAGTCCAGGGAAAATTTTACATATAAACTCCAGGCTAGATGCAGACCAACGGAAACAATTAATAGATATCCTTAAAGAATAATCAAGAGCATTTTCCTGGGAATACACTGATATTAAGGGTATACACCCCAACACATGCATCCATCACATATATACCCAGGGGGGGTAACACTTGTTAGGAAACCCCAAAGAAGGATGAACCCAACACTCAAAGACGTAGTCAAGGAGGAGATCCAAAAGTTGTTAAATGTTGGATTTATCTATCCCATCTCCGATAGTAAGTGGGTATCCCCGCTTGTAGTGGTTCCAAAGAAAATGACCAGGAAATGGAGAATTTGTGTTGATTTTTGAGAACTCAACAAAGCCACTCTGAAATACTACTTTCCTCTCCCTTTCATTAACCAAGTTCTAGATACCTTATCTGGAAAGAAGTATTTTTCCTTTCTAGATGGGTACAGCGGGTACAACCAGATTCTTATAGCACCCGAGGACTAGGACAATACTACCTTTACTTGTCCTTGGGGCACCTATGCCTATAGGGTCTTACCATTTGGATTGTGTAATGCTCCTGCCACATTTCAACGAGCAGTATTAGGGATATTTGTCGATCTTATTCATGATTGTGTGGAGGTCTACATGGATGAATTCATAGTCTATGGTAACACTTACCAGGAAGCCTTAGACAACTTAGAAAAATTCCTCATCAGATGCTAGGAAATGAACCTATCTCTAAGTCATGAAAAATTCAAAATATTGTTAACTGAAGGAGTCATTCTAGAACATCATGTTTCATTTGAAGGGATAAAAGTCGATCTTGCAAAGATTGAGTTCATCGTCAGACTTCCACCCCCCCAAGACCCAAAAAGAGGTGAGAAGCTTTCTTGGACATGCCGGATATTACCGACGGTTTATTGAAAATTTTACAAAGATTGTTGCACCTATGTTCATATTATTAATAAAAGATGTTGATTTTGTTTGGACTGAGCAATGTCAAACTGCCTTTGAAACCCTAAAACCTAAGTTGTCAGTGGAACTAGTTCTAAGAGGGCCCAATTGGACTCTCCCATTTCATATATCCACCGATGCCTTTGAAATTGCAATAGGAGGGGTATTAGGGAAGGAAGAGGACCAACAGTCCTATGCCATTTATTTTGTGAGAAAGAACTTGTCCCCTGTCGAGTTAAACTATACAGTCACCGAGAAAGAATTTTTAGCAGTTCTTCATGCTATTAACAAGTTTTGTCATTACATTATAGGTTATGAAGTATTTGTACATACCAATCATTCATCCATTAGATTCCTCATGAATAAACCCATAACTAATGGTCAAGTGACCATTTGGATTTTGTTATTGTAAGAATTTAACATCATTGTGCCTGACCGACCTGGAAAGAATAATGTAGTAGTTGACTTTATTTCCCAAATAAAAAACGAGGAGGAGGATATCCCTGTAGATGATAGTTTCCTAGATGAGCATATTTTTTCTCTCTTTGTTAATACCCCATGGTTTGCGGATATGGAAAACTATCTGGCCACTAGGAAGTTACCGTCTCATTTGTCACCTCATGAAAAGCAAAAAATTATTACACAAAGTGCTAATTGCTCTTGGGTTGGTCATGATTATTCGTAGATGTGTCCGAGAGGATGAGGTACCTAAAATACTACGAAGTTGTCATGATGGACCATATGGTGGCCACTTTTCTGACAAACGTACAACATATAAAGTGTTACATTCAGGTTAATATTGGCCTAGCATTTTCAATGATGCTGCCAAGTATGTGAGAAGTTGTGATAGTTGCCAAAGGATAGGAAGACCTACGTCAGCTGACGAAATGACTTTGCATGCCCAAGTTATGATAGAACCCTTCGAAAAATGGGCCCTCGACTTTGTAGGACCAATTTCACCCATGTCCCGTAGGAAGAACTATATTTTGGTTTGTACAGAATATGTCACCAAATAGGTAGAGGCAAAATCCCTATTCAGAGCTACAGAGAAGTCTGTTGTTGAATTTATCTATGAAGACATCTTTACCCACTTTGGTGTCCCTCATGAAACTATTACCACCCAAGGCACTCAATTAACTTCCAAGATGATGAAAGAGCTAACAGATAAATATGGGATTAAACATTGCAAATCTTCTCCATATCACCTGCAAGCCAATGGTTAGGTAGAATCCACAAAAAAAGTTTTGTAATCCATATTGACCAAGACTGTTCAATTACATCACCGGGATTGGGCTGATAGGCTTCGAGAGGTTTTGTGGGCATACTGGACTACTTGGAGGAATACCACTGGGCATACCCCTTATGAGCTTGTGTACGGGAAACAAGTACTCTTACCAATACAATTCCAAGTAAGGACCTTCCATATTGCTGCAAAATTAGGATTGAACATGGATGAGGCTCAGAAGAAACGAGCTCTACAATTGAATGAGTTGGATGAAATCAGGCAAGATGTCATCCAACGGACAACATTAGTCCAAAACCAGAGGAGCGAGTGGCATGACAAGTTTATTAAGAAGAAACACTTACAACCTGGCGACTGGGCTCTGTTATTTGATTCTCGATTCAAAACCTTCAAAGGAAAAATTAACACCTGGTGGTTGGGCCCTTACAAGGTAGACACTGTATATGAAAATGGAGTTGTAAAAATTAAAACAATTGACGATGGACAAGTCTCCTTTGTGGTAAATGGACACTGACTTAAATTTTATCATAAGCCCATTTCCAAAGAATATTTTCTACAGGTCATGTCAGCTGACAAGGCATTGGCCTTAGTAGATGGGGAAGTCCCCCCTTGTTCTTGAAAATTTTTCCGAATTTCCTATTGTATATATGTAAATATTTTTTGAATTTTGTTAATAAGGTAATTCTAGAGATTTTTGTAAGTATTTATTTCACTAGGAGTACACAGTTTCAAGGATCTTTCTTCAAACATTGTTACACTTGAATTTTGTGTCTGCTAAAGCATCAAATGAATATTGACTTACTGTAATTAGCCATATTTTTGCAAGAATTCTCTTTTTTAGGAATTCTAAAGTAGTTTCTCTTGAAACTCTTCACCATTGTATAAGGAAGTAATACCATAACTATCAAGCGTAGAGGTCTCTTATATAGGTTTTTCAAGAATCCTGAGTAAGTGAGTCAAGTGTTTTTATCAAAGAGTAACAAGGAGGTCTAATTAGTGGTTAGTTATGGAAGCATCACAATAACTACAAAAGAAGAAAGCAAGTTGAGCCTAGAGATACCTTTTTGTTCTTTCTCAATGGTAGTATCCACTACACACTAAATAACTTGATTATATCATATCTTTAAATAGGTCACGTCCGCTTAAGTACCCATTACATTGGGACAATCACTAAGTAATATAACGGAAAGTCATCCTCTAACATAAATACCATCCCAATTGACAAAAAACGGAGAAAGAAAAAGTTGTTTTTAGAGTTGTCCCCCATCTTCTTGCATAAAGCAATATTATACTAAAATCTTAAAAGATGGAGGGCCAGTCTCTGAGGGTTTAAGAGGCTAACCAGTCAAGATACTGAACAGGTCTACTAGCAGTGGGTATCGGCCTGTGGTATCACTAGGTAAACCCATTGGAGTACTGAACAGGCTTGCTGGAAGCAAGGCATTCTACCTAGTGAGGATGGTAATCTGCCAAAAATAAATAATAAATTTAAACTTGTCCTGATGTACGACATTACTTGCAGACAAAGCTGACATGAAGTATGTGTGGTTAAGATAAGGTTAATGAATCTCATACACTTTCCATTGGGGAATAACTGTAAGACTATCTTGAAACTCTCTTTCCTATCTCTTCTTATCTCTATAAAGGATCTCTTATCCTATAGGTGGGGCCATCTTCTAACTGTCTCATCAGACCAATCTGTGAAATTTATTTCTACACTTGACATACTCTAAATATTTGGCTATTGGGGGATACTGACTGGTTTCCTATACTTTTGATTGTGAGGTGTCACAATACTTAGGTGTGGGGGAGGGGTTCATGAGCTAGCAAATGATCATTGCCGAGAGAAATAGATCTTTGCAAGAGTTTTTGTATTATTTCCACGATATAGGTTATTACATTAATAGTCAATTTATTTTTAAAGTGCTAAACTCATGTGTGCTATAAATTACTGAGCATATGCCTAACAGACCAGATCACTTTTATCGGTTTATCTTTCATTATAAGTTGTACATTGTAGGTTTGACAATACATGTTGTATGCTTTACATAACCTATTCATTGTAGGTTTGACATTATATGTCATATGCAAGAGGATTGAGTGAGCATGACGGAAAAATCAACAACAAGGGAACATTTTGCATCTACTCATTTACCACTGTGATTGTCAAAAACACTTCAAATTTGCAGGCTATCCATTACAAGAAGTGAAAATGTATTTAACACAGGGGTACCGAATGAAGTACCATATGAGGTGCCATATGAAATTCCATATGAAATTTAATATGAGGTGTCAAACGAAGTGTCATGTGAATTACACACCAGTAACTGTCCTAGATTCCAGGTAACCAGAACTCAATTACATTCAATTGAATTGGTTGCAGACATTGATTGAAGATGCTTCATATGTTCATGATCAAATTTCCAAGTCAAAATACTTGGACATTGATCTACCTACGCATAATTACATTACCCAAAAACAAGCCTTCGAATTCGAATTTTCCACAAATGGTAGCTTGTGCGCATATGTTTGCAACCCACTCCACTATAGGTGCATTCAAAATCGGGATGGGCAAACATTATCTCCATTCACTCTTGCTATTTTATCTCCCCTGTGTTAAGAAATCACGCCCAACCTCTGCCATTTCATCCCCTATTCAAAACGCATTCATCCCATGCCTAATTAGTGCCATCTCTTGGCTCGATCATGCCCTTGCTTGGTAAATTTTACCTCTACCACAATGCCCAGGACGTATGAACCCTCCTCCTATGCGGACTTGTTTACCATTCTCGAATTTGCACAGTACAGGGAGGTGTTTTTGCACACAGGCTGGGAGCCATTCTTGTCTACATTATAGGGCCACGATGACGGCATCTCCATACAATTCTCCCTTGGTTTCCATGGGAAGACATCACATGTAGGGTCTCTTACCTTTGAATTTTTAGAATATTCCACTGCTACAGCAACAAAGCTCCTAAGAATGGGAGATAGATGGTTCAAAAACCATCAATTGTCGCGCTCAAGTTATAATAGGGTGTTTAAGCCCAAATTCGAGAGAATTTCAGGAGAAAAAGGATATTCTAGGGAGTGGAGAAACGTGGAATTGTTCAACCCCCTCATCGTCATCATGGGGTTGATTACCTACGAAGGTAGATACTCCACTTTCAAAGCTTGTCATTTTAGATTGTTGGCTCATTTTTTGTTCAACAAACCTTTGAACTTCCCCTTCTATTTTCTCAAAATCTTGGAGAAGATGTCCTCTGAAGTGAGGAAGAATGTAACTAACCCCCACAATAGTCTCTTTCACCATGGCTTGATCAAACTCCTTGTTCTAGTTGAACTAGAGAAACAGGGGAAAAATTGGGATGCCTTTATCTACCAATTTGCAAACCCTCACTTGACAGTTAAGACCAGCAAAAAGCTACTTAGCCTAAAAACTATCTCTCCATACAAACCTCGCTCTCCAAGAAATCCAAACCCCCTTGCACAAACCCTCTCTTTGCTGGAAAAATACAAAAGGATTTTTGATATGCCTACTTATTCATTGGGTAAAAAGACCAAGAGAAAAGACCAAAAGAAGCCTATTGTTAACCCCTCAATGCCTTCACTCTTTCTTGATCCTACACCTAAAAATCCCCAAGAAGTAATTCAACAATACTTTCCCATTATTCCCACAAATAGGAGGGGAGCCAATCGATTTGGTGAAGGACCCTTTCGAAATAATACCTGGAGTACAAGAAATAAACCTTATGCAAAACCCATGCCTACTTCGAATCATATCCAAGTGTCATCCGATCTCGAGAGCCCTCACAAGAGACTTAGGGAAGTTTTTGCGGATGGATTAGAGCCACTAAGGAAAACAAAATCAGAACCTACCACTCCTTACCAATCCCCCATAACTCCTACTTCACCCATGCCTACTCTAGATCATAAATTGTCCACATCCCTCAAAGGATCTAAACCTTCCTCAGAGATCACCGATTCTGCCCCAACCATTGAGAAGCTACAAAAACAAAACCATCAGCTTCTCCAACAGTTGGAGGAAAGGAAGACAATAGACACACACCTTCATCATGATAATGCAGTCCTTCAGGAAAAATTTAACTCTCTTCAACGGTTGGTTGATGAAGTAACCAAATCCAATCATAGCCTTAGAGCATAGCTGAAGCAACACAAGAGGCACAAGGCTAAGTCTTCACAGCAAGAAGGAGAAGCTTCCAAAGTCGATCCTCCTTAGAAAGCCTAGTCACGAGGGGTAAATTATTTTTGTTTGCAGTGAGACCTACAAAATCATAAGTGTGGGGGTAATGTTGGGCCCGAGATACGATCAATTTATGACAGTTATAAGACACTTTTTACCAAATCTACATATGTGTTTTTCACGTTTTGAAGGAGCCTTTTGAAGAATTTTATGCTAAAACAGTATGATCGACACTAGTACATATGATTCATGTTTAATGATTATATTGAGTATAATTTATCATGTTTTTACACTTCCAAGGATCTGATTCATGTTTTTTTGGTGTTACAGGGTGAAACTGCACCATGTTTCTGCTTCCGACACTCGGTCTGGAACTCCTTCCAACACTTGTTCTCGTACCTGATCCAGCACTGCGTCCAACACTGTGTTTTGCACAAAAATGGAGGGCGACTTGGCGGTTATGGTATTGGTAGTTAGTGATGGGTGAATCAGGAATGTGGTTTTTGTTCATGCTTTCCCCCTCCATCTACTAAAATTTCGACAACTCATTTTTAGTTGTTCAAGAGGACGATTATTGGTTTTCTCTGTTTTAGCAGTTAGGGCATCATTTAATGAAAATTGTTGAATTTAGAAGTGGTTCGACCATGCTGTGGTCAACCACTTGGTCTATAAACATTATAAATACCACCAAGGTGGTCATATAGTTGTTAATAAGTAGAAGTATCACTGTGATAGACAAAAATATGATTTTACTCTGTTTTTGCCATTTTACATTGACAAATTATATAAGAGCTGTGTTTTTTAGTTTTTGTGATGAATTTGACCTGTTGAGTTCGTGGTCTGCTTTTAGGAAGTGACCATGACTTGTTGGGGGGCCGACCAGTAGTCTGGTAACTGTTCTCTGTGTTTGTTCAAGCATTTCATAGTTGATTTGTTCTCTTTATTTCCTGTACATGCATTTTCATTGTGTTAATTAGTTTGTTGTTATAGTTTAATTGCTTTGATTCTCTTTTGCGGTTAGTATGACGGATTGTACTAGCATGCATTGATCTTGTAGTTAGGAACAGATTTGCAAATCCCTAGACTAACCCCATGTGCAATTAGATATTAGATTGTCTTTATTTATGATTTTAGAATCAAATTTAAAACAAAGTTTTAAATAGAACAGAACAAAGTTTTTATTTGAGTTTTCTTTGACTAGGATTTGATGGATGGATAGAAATAATTTTAGTTTTTAATGATAGCTTTCTTATTTCAGTTTTATATAGATCTTGCTTACTTAGTTGTTGGCTAATACATTTAGTAGTTTAATTTTAATGTCATGTTTTAATTTCTATTTTTAAGCATTTTCTTATTGTAGTTTGGATTGTTAGAGTAGATATAGCATAGTTTCATTTTATGTAATTTCTTTCCTAGAGTTAAATTGCAATTGTATTTCTTAGTTAATAGTTGAATTTAGGTACAAATTTTTCTTACATAGTATAGAAGTACAATGATGATCTCGTTATATTGTTGATGGTTAATAAATGAATATGCAGGGTAATTGACGATTGTTTTTGTCATGGCTAAATTTGTGTTGGATTGTTTAATCCATACCTTTCACTTTGCCATTGAGATTAATGTTGAGATTATACTGCTTGAATTGTCCTTTGTTGTTAAGTGCCATCGAGATATTATTAGACACCGGAGACATTCACACAACCACCAGCATTATATTTGAATTGTCATAGGTTAAAAGATAGTTTTCCTGTTTTCATAGATCAGAAAAGATAGTTTCTTGCTTTCATAGTTTAGAGTATAGTTTTATTGTTGTTGTAGGATAGATAATATTTTGCTTTGATAGATCAGATGAGTAGTTTGCTTATCATAGATTAAAGGTTAGTTGCTAGTCTTTCTTGCTTTCAATAAAATAGATTTCCTTTCATGAATTAGAGATAGTTTTGAAATTTGAATTAAGAACATAGTCCACTTGCCTCTTAGGCTAGATAGTTGTTCAATGAGAAGTTTTAATTTGATTACTTGCAGTAGAAGTTATCTTAGAGTAGTTAGTTGTCTATTTGATTTAATAGATTAGCTAGTTGTTTTTCTTACTTGTCTATTTGCTTTAATAGGTTAGTTAGTTGTCTTTGCTTAGTTAATAGAATAGTCGTTGGCTTGTTTATTTTCTTTCATAGGGTAGTTTCTCATTGAATGTAGGTTGGCAAGTTAAAGTAGTTTGCTTTTGTTATTTTCTTATTGTTATGCTTAATAGTTGCTTTTTTTTTATTGTTGAACTAGTTTGCTTTACATAGGGTTTTTACTTGCTTTCTTACAACTATCCATCGATCCTTGGCCCAAAAGTACTTAGGTTACATAGTTTCAATTTGCTTAGTAGGGTTTTCTCATTAGACATGTTTTCTTGAGTAGATTAGCCTTAGATAGATACCTTCCTTAGTTGGGCTATACTCCTACTAACCCTTCTACCTTTGGCATATATTTTTCTACAAATATAAGTTTACATACCCCGGGTTGACAATTTAATTGAGGGTTTTTAGTGCATATAAAACACTCATCAGGAACCATTTTGAATTAGTGGAACAAGTGTGTGGCCACCAGTATCCACCTAGATCATATATGTTCAACACTAAAGTATACCAATAGAGAATTAATCTATTCTTCCAATGATTTGGCATCACTCTTCCCTTGAGCAATGAAATTCTATGATTGATGTTGACCTTAAATGTTTGTTTTTGGTGGGATCCTTCCTAAGGGCATAATGAAAGGGTATATGGTGGTCATTTAATTTAAGGTGGATTGGGTCCATTATATTTTCTATTATTAAATAAGGTCCACTGAGTAGGTGTCCTTGAATAAATTTAATGTGGCCTCATTAAACAAGGCCCACTACATAGTTAACATTTGGTTATGATTGGTGTTTTCTAGCTAGATATAAATAAGGATTGAGCCCTCCTTAGGAAGCATATATAGTTATAAATAAGGATGGATCCCTCCTTAGGAAGCATATGATTGGTGTTTTCTAGGTAGCTATAAATAAGGATGGAGCCCTCATTAAACTTTATCTTCGTTCTAACTACCACCAGATACATATGCAAGAGGAAGACATTCCTAAGAATTATTTTATCACTCATGAGGGTCACTATGAATTCTTGGTCATGCCCTTTGGCCTATGTAATGCTCCCTCCACTTTCCAAAGTCTCATAAACCATGTTTTCCGTCCTTTTCTCCAAAATTTTGTCCTAGTTTTCTTTGATGATATTCTCATCTATAGTAAAACCTGGGCAGACGATCTTACCCATGTGGATCAAGTTCTCAGTCTACTCTCTAAGCACCAAATTTTTCTCAATAAATCTAAATGTGCCTTTGGAGCTTCAAAAGTGGAGTACTTGGGTCATATTGTCAGAAAGCATGGTGTAAGGGTGGATCCTATGAAAATTGAAGCTATGCAGGATTGGTCATGCCCAAAAACTCTCAAGATCTTGTGTAGTTTTATGGGTTTAACAGGATATTATCGCAAGTTTGTTAAGAATTATGGAAAATTTGTAGTGCCTCTTACTGCTCTCCTAAAAAAGAATGCTTTCTCTTGGACACCAACAACTAATCAATCATTTCAAGCATTGAAATAATCCATGTGCACAAATATTATCTTGGCCCTTCTTGACTTCACAAATACTTTTTTCCTAGAATGCGATGCCTACGACAAAGGAATTGGTGCAATACTCATGCAAGAGGGTAGGCCCTTGGCCTTCACTAACAAACAACTCTCAGAGAGACATCTTGGCCAATCATTCTATGAAAAGGAAACGTTGTCTATTTCACATGTTGTGGATATATGGTGTCCCTATCTCTTGGGGCAATGCTTCCAAATTAAAACTAACCATCAGAGCCTCAAGTATTTCCTAGAACAAAGGATTTCATCCCAGGAGAAACAAAAATTGGTGACCAAGATAATTGTCTATGATTATGAGATCAATTATAAGAAGGGAAAATAAAATGTAGTGTTTGATTCTCTATCCAAAAAGTAAGAAGAAGAAGGATCCCTTTTTTCCCTCTCCTTAATTGTACTAGATTGGCTACAAGATGTTCTCTAGGAATGGTTGCAAGACCCCAAAAATTATCAACTGATCCAACAATTCCAAGACAATTCTCCAGTTTCTCTAATTTACTCTTAGCATAATGAAGGGCTTCGCTACAAAGGTCATCTATATTTAAGACACTAGTCGCAACTTAAATCCATGGTTCTTTCTGAGATTCATGCTTCACCCATAGCAAGGCATTCTGGGTTTACCAAAACCTATGTCGAATAAGTTAAACATTCCTTTTATTGGGATGGTATGAAACAAGATGTCTGCACCTTTTTGGTTGGATGTGATGTTTGTCAATGCAACAAGGAGGAAACTGTCAAAGCTTCGAGCACACTAAAATCACTTCCAATTCGGACACTAGCTATTTGGAGGGACATTTCTATGGATTTCATTGTGCGCTTACCTAAATCTGGCAATAAGTCAGTCATCATGGTGGTAATTTATCACCTTTCCAAATATGATCATTTTTGTGCTCTTCAACACCCATTCACAACATCCACAGTGGCTCATATTTTCATGGATCATATTTTTAAGCTTCATGGCATGCCTCATTTTATTGTATCTGACAGAGATCCCACTTTCACTAGAAAATTTTTGCAAGAACTATTCAGGCTCTAGGGCACACAATTACATATCAATATTGTTTATCACCCACAGACTGATGGCCAAACTGAAGTTGTCAACAAGTGTTTGGAAAAATATTTGAGGTGTTTTTCATTTGACTGGCAACATCAATGGGCACAGTGGTTACCCCTAGCTAAATGGTTGTATAACACATCTTACCATAATGCTACCTACATGAATCATTTTGAAGCAGTATATAGACAAAATCCCTCATTAGTTCTTTCCTACATACCAGGGGTCTCAAAGTTTCAAGAGGTTTACAAACCTCTTACATTCCATGCCACACTTCTTCGTGCTCTCAAATATAATTTTCTCATGGATAAGAATTGTATGAAACAACAGGAAAATCAAGGACGTCCATAACGCCAATTTGCTACAAGAGATTAGGTGTTTCTTCATCTACATCCTTACAAGAAGACATCACTCAAAGTCTAACACTGTCAGAAGCTTGCTCCAAAATTTTATGGTCCTTATACCATTCTCAAGTGTGTGGGACCAGTGGCCTATTAGTTAGCTCTTCCCAGTCATTCTAATATCCATCCTATTTTTCATGTCTCATGCTTAAAGAAGGTGATTGGAACTAAGTTCCAAAATCAAACCAATCTTTTGTAGTTGGATGTTTAAGGTTCCATATGGCTACAACCACATACAGTCTTGGACCAGTGTGAATGTCGTCTTTGTCAATGCACCATCAAGGAGGTGTTATAATAGTGGAAAGATACAACTCGAGAAGATGCCACATGGGATCCATACACTATTCTCCAAGAATTTTCTCATCTCAAGCCTTGAGGAAAAGGTTGTTCTTCGAAGGGGAGGGTATGTTAGGGACCTAAACCTATAACTTCTCATGTAGGTAGAATAATATATTTCCATTTAATAAAGACTAATACTAGTTAATAAGGCCTATTTAATAAATATGAACAAGTCAATGTAAAAAGACCTAATAGAAGCTTCCGCTTCTAGAAAGATCTTCTTCTAGAATGTTCTTTAGAAGATAGAATTAGTATAAATAGGAGTAAAACGTATGAGAGGGACGTGTCTTGAGAATTATTGTAATAGATCTCTTTTTTGCTGGAAGTTGCCCCCTCGAAGAGGAAAGTGAACATTGTTCCCTATCAATAAAGGTATTATTTTGGTGTTGTGGTTCCATATATTATGTTGTTCCACTGCTATATTTTTGTTCTTTGTTGTTATTTCACTGGTATTAACTGCAATATTTCTATTTTTTGATATTATAATAGATCTAGTGCCTAAAAATATCACTCTCTAGCCTAATTCCTTATTCGATTGGCCACTTTCCTTGGCATGTTCTACATTCATTTGGCCACACTCCATGCCCGTAGTCTTACAAATTTAACACAAGGTTTCTAAACCCAAATCTCTTCATAGCATACCAATCATTCACTAAATTAACCTCTAGCATCTTCTAAGATCCAAAAAATCCTCATGATATCTATAATTATCCTAAGATCTCTTTAAATTCTCACAACTTTCAACCATCTCTCACAATTCTCGATATTTTCTTTAACAAGGAATATTCAATTACATATTAATCAATCTCAACTCAACAAATCCCATCCTATGTAATCTTTCTAGAAATCAATTAAACATTGGAAATTACATT
The DNA here is from genome assembly GCA_009831015.1 of Picea engelmannii. Classification (NCBI taxonomy): domain Eukaryota; kingdom Viridiplantae; phylum Streptophyta; class Pinopsida; order Pinales; family Pinaceae; genus Picea; species Picea engelmannii. Next base: position 1,664,487 of record ML781890.1, on the reverse strand, counting down.
AATTCAAGCACAGGGAACTCATTCCCTTAGTAAATCAAAAGACCTCCTAGGCCTAATCAAATGTGTTTAATGTTGAAGGCGGGATACTCCTGGATCAGCTATAAATAAGGATGGATTCCTCCTTAGGAAACATATATGGGAGTATATTGTGTTAGAGCTTAGTTCAATAAAAGGTTTCCACCTTGAAGAGGCAAGTGAACATGAGTTGATCCTTCCATAAAAGGATCAATGTATGTTGTTTCCCTATGTAAAGGTATTTTTATATATGAAGTTAAGGGGAATTTCTATATTTTCTAAATGTCTTGTTTGTGTTTCAATTTTAAGGGTTAATGATCATAACATTTCTCCTTCAAACATTCCTAATCTGTAAAATGAAGAACTATATGTTTACTAGGAAAAACTCTGTTAAAAAATCTATAAAGTGAGTTAGGATTTTTTTACATGACTTATAAATATCTTCTTCAATCATACTCTACACAACACGTGTGTCTAATATCACATATCCATTGGAATTGATTTCTTCATTCTCCAATGATATCAACCACATATAAAGACATAAATGAGTGAATCCTTTCCTTTGAAACTTAAAGCAGGCCCACACTGAATTTACATGTTTTGTAGACCCGTTATACCTCACTTATACTTGGAAGGAATTCACTCCAAAAATTCTTGCAAGTTTTGAGAGTGATTTCAAAAATTTTATGTCAATAAATGTGGACTTTTTAGTGGAAGTGAAGAGTTAAGTTATTAAAACTTTGAACCAATCATTAGAGTAAATTTGCTTCAAAAATGGGCTTAATAATAAAAACCATGCTTCTTGAATTTGAAATTCAATAATCAATAGAATTTAAAAGAATTGAGTCAACCATAATAGTTGACTTGAACATATAAAAGTTAAGATTGATTATATGTTATGTTTCTATTTGTCAATATTTTTGGTGAGATTTTCTCTAGACATGTTTCAAATAAATACTCAATATGGAATATTTTATATTATTAGTAATTTTTATATTTATTGTATGATATATATTATCATGTAATTATTTTATTTATATTATTATTATATATCTATAATAATTTGTATTTCCATTATATTAATAATGCATTTTTTTTCCTCGGAAAAAGCATAATTTTATTCATCCGGAGAGACAAAATTACATTTTGTAGGTGCTAGATTAGCACATTCAAGAGCATAAAAAAGTGTGATGGTTTGCACCAGTGAAAGTAGTGATCTGCTGATAGTTTTGATGACCAAAATCTGGTGTACCAATGTTTTAACTTCATGTCCAGAGTCTAGACATATGCTACTAATATGTGCATATTTAGAGCTGCAAGTTACATCGAGAAATAATATACATCCCACGGGGTATTCAAAATAATAATGGTGATATCATGTACCAAAAATACACAGTAATATTGTGGATTGGTGTGTTGTAGATTGTGTCGGTTCTTCAATGAAGTGTCTATGGAAAAATGCTCAAACTGTATCTCCATGTATTTCTTTGAAGTGCCATTGTCCAAAAGTGATGTTGAGTCGTTCCTTGGACAGAGAATCTGCTATGGTATTCCTTTTCCTGTAAACATGTCGAATAGAGAAATAGTAAAAATTATCCAAAAAAGTGTGAATCTCCCTCAGAATAGGATGCAATAAAATATTATGGCAATGTTATGTTTTATGAACCCAATTTATTACATTCATTGAATCGCCAAAGAGTTGTAAGGATTTAAGACCATATTCTTTTGTTGTTTTGAGTAGAAGAAGGAGAGTCATCAATTATGCATAGTTGTTGGTGCCTTTTCCCAATCCCATTTTTATTTTGAAAGAGTGTGAGACTGTGAGATGTAGAAGTGATCCCTCCCCCGCAAAGTGAATTTTGTGAAGCCCCATCAAAGAAGGCACGGGCTATGGAATGATATATGGAAGCAGGAATATAGGCTCGATTGTTGGGAGCATTATTTTCCTGGGGGAAGTGTTCCAAAATGGAGAGGCTTTGAGCTTCAACTAGTTTGGTTATCATGACTTTTTCCTGAAATATTGCTCTGTTTCTAGCCAGCCAGACTCCCCAACTGATTAGGAGAGGTAGGGATTTTAATGTCTTATGTGAGGCTTCAATTAGCCAGGATTTCCAAGTAGATTCCAACGATTGACCATTCCATTCACAATGTTGTCTCAGTAGTAGGGAAGCATCCCTCCATGTTTTTTTGGTAAACGGGAAGTTAATGAGGATGTGATTTAATGTTTTTGAATCTCCTTTGCATAATGAACACCAGCATGGCCCTACGAGTAATCTGAGAGAAACTTTTGAATCTCCTGACCAGCTTACTCGATCAAAGGTCTTTGAGAGATCAATTTTTAATACTACTCCTTTAGTCTGAAGAGATATTAGGTTGTGCAGGCCTTCTTTTGCCACTCCAATTGCTTCATGTATATGTCAGCCAATTAGGATTCACCCAAAATGTTCCTTTGAGATCACCTCCCAAAGAATGTGCTTGAGGCATCTGGAGATGATTTTTTCCACAATTTTGTAAATACAGTTACATAATGTAATTGGTTGAAAATCCTCAAAGGAGAGGGGTTCATCCTTTTTTGTAATTAAGGCCAGGAAGGTTGTGTTGAACGGTATATGCATCGTTCCATTTCTTCTAGTTTCTTCCACCACCTGGAGGAGGTCGGGTCAGATCAATTCAAAGAATCCTAAATAGAATTCTATCGGCCATCCATCTAGTCCTGGGCTCTTGTCCTTTTGGAAATTGTAAAGAGTTTCCTTTAATTCAGCTTCACTGACTTCCATGTAGAGATCTTTGTTGTTTTCCTCGTTTACAAAGCTAGGGTAAAAGAGAGCCAATCGGACTATATCAACAATGTTTACCCTCTGATCCACTTTGTAAAAGGTTTTGAAGTGGTTTTTTCCCATTTCTGCCAGACCTCAGAAGGTTAAAACAATTCTTCCTTCCTCATCCTTCATATCCCAAATCGTGTTTGAAGCTTTGTGGCCCTTTTCAAAGGCATGGAATAATTTTGTGTTTTCAGCCCCTTGTTCTAGCGAGACCTCCCTTCTTTTTAGTCTTCAGGTCACTTCCTGATTGTCTAGGAGTTGTTTGTGCGATGATTCCAGGGATTTTAAGGTGTCCTTGGATGAATCTGAGAGGAAACCCCCATCTGCCTCCTGATATATAACTTCTATTTGTTCTTTTGATATTTGTAATTCCCTTTCCTCCCTCTGTATTTTTTCCTTTTCTTAAGGAATAGTTAGTGATTTGATTTGTTGAGGTTGTCCGCAAAGTGTACACCCATAGGAGCGTCAGGGCTAGGAACAAATGACCACCAATTTTTCTATACCAAATCCCAGAAACTCTCATACAAAAGCCAAGTGGCATTGAATGTAAAAGATGAAGGGGGTTTGTGAGTCCTGCTCTCCAAGGTGAGCTAGACTGGGAAATGACTTGATATGCCTCCCACCCCAATCCATTGCCTTACTTGGAAGGTTTCCTCCATTATTTCTTTAGCCACAAGAAAACGATCAATACGCTTTGCCACCCTAGCTTCTCTTGTCTGCATGTTCCTCCAAGTTGGATTTAGTTTTCTGGGTATGATGTCTAACAACCCATTAGCTGACAAGAGATGTGTGATCATAGCAGTGAGTTTATTTGGATGCACCAAGGGGCCCCAAACCTCTATGTTAAGCCCTAAATAATGGAACATTACCCCTTAATTGGGGAATATTAAAATAGTATTGTTATTTTATTTATGTCGTCTTGGGTCCATTAGTTATAATTGTACCTCCTAGTCTCCTATATATACCAAGGAGACATTTTCATTTGGAATCATCTTGTACTTGGACATTTATGTGGTGTATAAGGAGGTTTCCCCCTCGAAGGTGCTTATTATATGAATTTTTTCTTTTTCAACGCGTTGAGTACTTATTCTGAGGTTTTTCTTTGCTATATTGATATTTGGTTTTTAACATATGGTATCAGAGCTCAAGGTCTTGGGGTTTCGATGCTACATCGGAGACACCTTGGAATTTTCATTATAATTTTTTTCTATGATGTTTTAAAAGGAACCCCTTGGAGGATATTTAGTAGACAGATCAAGGTACATTGGGTTAAAATTTCATCTTTTGAGGCCTTATACTTTTGGAGATACAGACTGTGTAAGATAGGGTTCTGGAATCATCCTAAATTTAGTCATCGAGAATTTTTCACTATAAAAAATTTATGTAACGTTTCAGACCCTGAAATCCGAAGGTTATTCACATAAATTATTAAGGTATCTATGATAAAATTTCATCTTCCGCCTCATCTTACATTTGTATATACACCATGTGGAAGATAGGGTATCTGGCTAGTCCTATTGACTAGTCTCAAACAAGTGTTCCGAGTAAAAAAATCATAACTTCTTCCTAGAGTATCCAAATTGAGTGAGATCAGTTGCATCGGATATTATATATTCTGTAGTATTTCTAATAAAATTTTCAGAATTTTATATCAATTATTTTGTGCGAAGCACGCTATACAAGTGAGATCTCCTAGAAAGGACAAAAATCAGCAAGCTATGGGGACGTTACTGTAAATTCCACTTGGCACATCCAATTTTGATCAGACATGTGGAATTGCAAAGAAGAAATATAAGTGAACTACAAAAAATAAATTTTCATACCCAGAAGGGATGAAACTTTGGAGATACAATAGAAGAAAGATTGTCTAGCAAAACCACCTCAAAATCAAGGTTTAAAAGTGATACTTGGCCAACATGCCACCAAAAAAGGGAAATTATACACCAAATAATCCTCTAGACAGTCCTACTTGGACTCTTGATGAAGGTGAAGAAATGCGTAGGGACATAAATTAATTACAAAAGAAGATAGTGAAAAAAGATGAACTACAAGGGATGATGGATTCAACCAAAGCTGAATTGGAGGCAATAATGGACACTAAGATGGATGGTTTAAAAAGGGAGATCATGGAAGGATTCAAAAATTTCCTAATAGAGAGGACACCTGAAAGTGAAAATGTATCCCATGAAATTCATGATGAGGACACAAGGAAGATGAATCAAGAATGGAGAAACTCCAACTTTGGGTTGGAGACCAGCCATGTTCCTAAGATCAATATGAGTAAGGTTGATGGAAAGGACCCAATCACATGGATACTTCATATGGAGCAATACTTTGATCTACATAATGTGCCACATACACAAAAGGTACAAATTGCTTCTTTATATTTAGAACCCAATCAATTTGTATGGTATCGATGGCTTTGTTCTCGCAAATGACTTGTCACTTGGACAATTTTCATGGAAGAAATGATAGCACACTATGAGGATACAAGGAGAAATACCTTCTTTATCCAATTGATAAATCTCAATCAAAAGGGTTTAGTTACAAAGAACATTGAGAAATTCCAAAGATTGAATATAATGGTAACAAATATTCTAGATGAGAACTTGATTGATGTATTGATAGGAACTTTAAAGGATAACATTCAACATGAGGTTCAACTTTGGGAACCCAAATCATTGGAGAATGCATTTAGGGTGGAAAGAAATGTTGAAAGTAAAAATATGGCTACGGATACTAGAAGGACCAATCCTAACATCTATCAAGAGAATGATGCTCCTTCTTCTAAAACACCTGAACCTACAAAGTTGACACCTCAACAATTCAAGGAGAGAAAAGAAAAATGTTTATGGTTTAATTGTGGCAGAAAGTACAATAAGGGACATAAGTGTGGTGAGAAAAAATTATTCTACATACATTGTGAAGAGGAAGAAGAACAAGAACAAGAACCATCTCAAGATGAAAATGTAGAAACGATTTCTTCTGAAGAGTTGACTCCCACAATATCGTGTAATGCATTGGTTGGAATTAGCACTCCTCAAACCCTCAAGATCGAAGGATATATCAAAATAAAATGGTAATAGTCCTAATTGATTATGGTAGTACTCATAATTTCATTCACTATAAATTAGCCAAAGCTCTCAATTTCTTTGTATATCCAGAGCCAGAGTTTCATGTAATGATTGCAGATGGACGAACTATCAATTGCTCAGGAAAATGCAATAAGATCAATCTTACTATGGGGGAATATGTAATGAATAGACCAATGATTTCCATACCCATGGGTGGTGTTGATGTCATACTAGGAATCCAATGGTTACAATCATTAGGAACATTGGCTTTTAATTTTCAAGAACTTTTCATGAAATTTTCATTGGAAGAAAAATAAATTGAGTTAAGGGGTACCACAAGGAAACCCAGTAAGGTGATAAGCTCTAATGGCATGAAAAAATTATTGAAAAAGGGGCATCAAGGTGTTATTTCACAACTATGCTCACTAGATGTTCAAACATCTAAGCCATATATTCCTCTAGATCTCCAAGGGATCATTGATAAGAATTCAAAATTATTTGAAGATATTCCCAAAGGTCTTCCACCCACTCGAAATCATGATCATGATATTCACCTAATTCCTAGGAGTGTTCCTCCTAACATCAGGTCCTACAGATACCCTTGTGCCCAGAAGAGTGAAATTGAGCGTATGGTTGAAGAAATGTTAGAGGTTGGTATTATTAGACCTAGCCAAAGTTCTTACTCTGCACCAGTGCTAATGGTATTAAGAAAGATGGCTTATGGCGTATGTTTCCATATTATAGAGAGCTCAACAAGATCACTATTAAAGATAATTTTCCCATTCCTATCATTGATGAATTGTTAGATGAACTACATGGAGAAATCTATTTCACAAAGTTGGATATTCGTTCAGGGTATCATCAGATTAGAATGAAGGAAGAATATATCCCAAAAACAACATTCTAAAATCATGAAGGCCATTATGAATTTTTGGTCATGCCTTTTGGCCTTACAAATGCACCTTCCACATTCCAAGGGTTGATGAATTCCATTTTCAATCCCTTCCTCTGAAAATTTTTGTTAGTATTTGTTGGCACAGGGGTAGACCCAGGGTTCAACTCTAACAGTGCACCAACAAGCCCTAACTATTGGCCCTTTTGACAACACCTATGAAGAAAATGCAGTCTCACTCGAAGTGGCGATAGGGGGTTGTAGGACATAGGTGTCTACAACTAGAGGAAATGCAAGTGGATTCAAAGGAACAACACATAGAGATCTAGTTATTCTTTATCTCCCTTAGGCCTACTACGCAAGCTATGTCTCAGATATAACACAATGATGCAATAACAGAATAAAAAAAAGAAAAAGATCAAAACATCAATCACATAGAACAACAAGATATACATGGTTCACCCTCTCCCTAGGGCTACATCCACAAAACTGTGTTTCTTTATATTAGGTGAAAACATACAGTTCTATCTGCACACTTAGCTTGCATATATCTCTCTCTTTCTCTCCTCCTTTGTCACCTAGCTATAGGGTTTATGTTCACACCTAGGCGAAGATCTTACAATATAAACTCTCTCTCAATACAATACTTATATACACGACAATACTCCCTCTCTTAATCCACAATGATAAACTCATAATTAACAACAATCGAACAACCATCAACCGACCCATCCCACGTCCTCTAGAGATTTATTTATACATTACAATGAAAAACATGTAGGTTTCAAAACCCTAGGTCAACTTGACCAACGTTTTCAGGGCTTCGCCAGTCTATCGTTCCTTCTTTCCCATGAGGTGATCCAAAGCACTCGTTGATGTCTTCTTCTGCTTGTTGAGTTGTCCATGATCTATCTTCCTTTATGATCTGTTATCCTTGATCTTCTCGTTTAATGACTAGCTTTCCCTTACTTCACTCCTTCTTTTCTGCTTCTTTGACCACTTCAACCCAATATCATTCAATGTGCCTTCGCATAGTTCGTATTTCACCTTTCTTCCTTAATATTTTCTTTCTTCCATAAACAATAGCCAACAGGCCCCCAACACTCACCTATGACTTGTCCTGGGGCACTGGAGGTCTGAACCTTTTGTTTCTCTTTGTCTTTAGACTGCACGGAGAAGCCTGTGCTCTCTAGTCTGTTCCTCCCTTATTTGTGCATACTGTCTTTTCTATGTCTGGTACCCAATTAAAACTGTACCTGGTACCTAGACCCTTCATCTTATGCTTTTACTGAGAGTTGTGAGGCAGCTGGTTGTTGTAGTACAATTTCAACCGGCTCCAATTTACAAAACCTTGCTTCCATTCTCCCTTCAAAGTCTTAAACTGCGCAACTCATCCTTCTGTAACATAGGCAACCTCATATGGCCCAAGCCAATGTGTCCTAAACTTCCCTAGGTGCTTCATGAATTTGCTATCATATACCAATACCAGATCTCCTTTCTTAAAGGATTTCTTCTTGATATGTCTGTCATGGTTGGCCTTTCCTCGTTCCTTCTGTACCTACTGGTGAAATCCTACAATGAATCTTTCTTCTTCCAGTTCTACCAACTTCACAAGTCCGTCTTGCACAATGCCTGTATCATCCATATCTATAAACGTTGCAATTGTTAAGCTAGGAACTAAATATTCCATAGGTACGACTACTTCCAGACCATAAACCAACTTAAAGGGAGTCTGCATTGTCAACTTCTTTCAAGTCATTAAACGAGAAGATCATCTATGCTCACGCTGCAAATATTCGTCAGCATTGTCTCCAAGATCTTATTGAAATCTTCGACAGTACCATTCTCTTGTGGATGGTATGGAGTGCTCTTTTGATGGTGGACTTCAAATTCTTGAGTCAAGGCTTCAATAGTCTTATTAATAAAATGTGTACCTTGATCACTCATAAGGATATTCGAGCATCCAAATCTGGTTATGATATCATCAAATATGAATCGCAGTTGTAGTTGCACTACAGTCATTGATTGCTCTTGCTTCTTCCCATATGGTCAAATACTATGTCACAATGATGATTTATTTGTCTCCTGTGCGCTTTCCTGGTGGGTTGATAGGTCCTACGAAATCAATTGCCCATTTATCAAATGCCTGCAAAGTTAGTTGAGGTGCTAAAGGCATCTCATCTCTTCTAGAGGGTTTACCAACTCTTTGGCATACATCGCAGGCTCTGTAGTATTCCTTAGCATTGTTGTGTAATGTGGGCCACCAGAGGCTAGCTCTAAGAACCTTATGCATTGTTTCTTTTCCTGCATAGTGTCCTCTTGTAATGCCTTCATGCTCTTATGCCATAATCAATGGTCTTTCTGCCTCTATAATGCATCTCCTCTGGATCTCATCATGTCCCATCTTATAAAGTTGTCCATCTATAAGTGAAAAATATGTAGCTCGAACTACCAGTTGTTTCTTCTAAATGACTATATATTCACAAGGTGCCATTCTTGTTGACAGGAACTGAACTATCTCGACGAAGTGATCATCAACCTTTATGATGGCCAACAACTGTGCATCTGTTAGTGTATCCTCCAAACTAGTAGGTTCCTCTCCATGTTCTAACCTATACAAGTGGTCAGGACCCTTGTTCATTCTTCCTGGCTTGACTACAATCTCAAAATCATATTCTTAGAATAACAGTAGCCATATGCATATTATTCCCCCCAACAGTGGCTTGTTGACCAGGTATTTCAATGCAAAGTGATCAGTGGAGATCTTAAAGTGTCCTCCCAACAAGTACTGATGAAACTTCTGCAACGCATACACCATGGCTGAACCTTCTCTCTCAGTGGTAGTGTAATTTATCTCAACTATAGATAGCTTCCTACTAGAAAAGGCTAATAGATGGTCAATATCTCATGCTCCTGGTTGTGCTAACAATTCTCCTAATGCAATAGATGACGCATCGATGTGCACATGGAATTCATTACTCCAATCTGGGAAAACCAGGATGGGTGCAGTGACCATTTTTTGTTTCAGTGTGTTGAAGTTATGTTGACATTCCTCTGGCCATTGGAACTGACAATATTTCTTTAATAACTTCTCCATAGGTGTTGTTATATGTGCATATCCCTTGATGAACTTTTTGTAGTATCTCGTATGTCCCAGCACAGTGCACAACTGTCTTACTCAAGTAGGAGGGGGTAGATCAACAATGATGGCAATCTTGGAAGGATCTACCAACAACCCCTTCTTACACATAATATGGCCTAGCAACACTCCAAATGGTGAAAATAAGATGCACTTCTTTAGGTTTAGGGAACTCAGACATTGCCTTCACTTATCCAACATTAGTCTTAAACATTCAATATGATTTTGCAATAAGCTAAAAATAGTCCAATCATTAAAATATGCTTCTAGAAATTTATGTAAAAGTTCCTTGAATGCTTCGACCACCAACCTAGAAAAGATGGTTGGTGCATTGTTCAGTTCGAAAGGCATCACTGTGTACTGGTAGGATCCCCATTTTGGTCCAAATGTGGCCTTATGGTGATATTCTTTAGCAATCCTAATCTGGTGATAAGCTGAAAATCCATCTGTGATGTAGGAGCATCTCTCCATGTCAGCCAGTCAGCCAGCCGCATCAAGTGCATGCATTCAAGGATAAAGAGAGGCGTAGCCCTCATATTCAATTTTGAATTTGAATTTAATTAATGTTATAGGCTGTTGAGCCATGGAGTTGTGCCTTTGTGCAGGCATTAGAGTAGGTAGGCCTTAATGATTGTAAGGCTGAGATCTAGATCCGATTTGTGGACTAGACATCCCATTCAATGCCATTGAATAGGGTAGGTATATTTGGAGGAAAAATCTTGGAGAGCCCCCTCATGTAAAAAAATATCAATTGTGTCTCTTGGTAGAGAGTTGGAGGATAAGAAGAGAATCTACGAGTAGATAGCAGAAGAGAAAAGACCCGAGACCTTGTTACAGTTCGTGCTCAGGAACACCATTGTAAACAAGTGTTTGCCATTTTAATACAAATAGCAGTTTTTCCTTCATGATTATGTGTTAAATGAATGTCTGTGAGTGTTCTTTATATGCTGTAAATGTGTGTTATTCTTATGCATTTGCAGGAGTTGTTTTGGCTTCAATCTTGAGAGGTCTTTGAGGCTTCACACTAAGAGGGTGTGACATAACGCGGTTAGTTCTGATAGCCATGCACAGAAGGTGCATCTCTGAATTTTGTGGGTTCAGAAAAAGACATGCTATGGCACAAGAACTGAAGTCAATAACTAGAAGAAGATTGCGAGGTTGTTGAATACCTCAGGAGGCGAGGCTATGTAAGTGAATCATAGTTGCAGACAGAACTTATGTTGTGAGTCTTGTAGAGCTCTACCAGGTGGGCATCAAGCGGGTGCAAAGGAGTGCACAGAGGAACTCGGTCGTGAGTTCATTAGAAGCAAGAATCACTAAGGGTTCTTGACACTCTGCCAGGTGGGCATGGAGTAAGTGCCAGAGCACACGAAAGGAACTATGTTGAGTTCAGAAGAAGACAGAATCTCTGAGGAGTTCTGCAAGAGCTCTACCAAGTGGGCATTGAACATATACACAGGGTTATTGAATACCCAGAAATACTCAGCAATAGGTTGCTTGAGCAGACTGAGTACCAAGAGGGCCTCGTAATTCCCTATATACAGGAGAAGGAAAGAATATCTATTCTCTTAAAATTTCAGAGGAAGATAAGCTCAGAAGAGATAGTTCTTTGTGTGCGCGGAAAGCCTATAGAGGCGCAAGAGTTGAATAATCCTTCAAGGATTCGAAGATAAAAGCTCAGGAGGAACTGCATTTTCATACGCACAGATGAGTGCTTTTATGCACAGGGGCCACTAGAGATTACATGGATGAAACAAAGGTTGAGGGCTTTGAGAAATTTGGAATTCTTCCAAGTCCCAGAAGAAAGAGCAGAAGCTCAGGAGGGAGCACAACTGCCATTGGATGAGCCGATAGATTCTGGACAGTTGAAAGATTTTCATGTCTGGGAAGCTGTGAAACAAAGGAGTGCATAGGAAGAGGAGATCGTGAGACATTGGATCTCACTCAGATACCTGCCAGTCGTTATATCTGATAGGAGTTGCAAGGGAGTTAAGCCCTCATATAGCAAAATAGAAGCGAAAGTCCCGAAGGAGTTCATATCGAGAATCCGACATTCACGTGTTCGGGAGTCCAGAGGCAGAAGTCCGAGTACTTAACATCCGAAGTCCCGAAAGGGTGAAGACATCTGGACCATTCATTCGAAAGAGGACACATGTCATGAGATCCTCTCTATCGGGGACTCGGACATCGGAGGTTAGAGGAAGAAGTCTTCCGACTTCATGAGTCGCGAAGTTGCGAGGAGTTGAAGGAAGTCAACACCCTGTTTCCTTTTCGTGTCTCGGGGTTCGTAAGATAAGGGGACGAAAGTCCAACTTCTTGACATGCGAAATGGTGAAAGGAGAAAGGCGCTAATGGGAAGCCTAGCCAGTGGTTGTGCGTGAAAGGCACTGATAGCAAGAGATCTATACCCTTATCGTGGATTCAGATATTGCGAGATTGAGAGGGGAGAGTCGAGAATTTAGGCGCGCAAACTCACGAGTGGCGAGTTGCGACAAGCCCTGAATGAGATAGGGCCATGGTTATATAAACAGTGGTCACATGGACAAGGAGATAGCCCTGGGGCTAGATGTGGTTGAAGCCATTTTCGGAAAATCAGAAATTCAGTGATCGGGGAATCGAGAGAACAGGGAATTCTTGACATCAGGGATCAGAAAACCCCAAAATCAAAAATTACATTTTTCCTATTGAGGAAATGCTAGCGATCAGAGTGCAAAAGACTATGAGGAAAGATAAGGACCTGTGGATCGGTTTTATTCAGAGATATTAGAAGGGAATCAAATGAGCCTCTTCGGCTCATGAACTGATTGATCGATCCTGTGAGTGGAGTGCGTCTTGGGGCATGCGGCTGCATCAAGTATGGTATCAGAGTGGGATTTCATCTATATATTTCAAGTGAAGAGAGAAGGTAAAGGAAGACAGAGTGTTGGAAACTCTGTAAGGATTTGTTTGCAGGTAGGCAACATTCCATAGATAGTCAGTAGGACTGTAGGAGAAGCTGAAACACTCAGGGTGTAGAGTGACAGCAGTAGATTTTCCAGAAGGGCAGATATACAATGATATGGCTACTGAAGGCTAAAGATACATTGGAAATAAAAGCCTAGAGTTGATGAGCACATTCAAAAGGGGGAAAGAACTTGCCGACATCAGGGAAAGAATGGAAGAGCTTGAACTGCGGATGCAGCAGAATACCAAGCCGAGATGGGTATATGAATGGCCCATGATGAAGACAAAAGAAAAATGGCGAGTCAAGGAGTTGATGGCTAGAAGACAACGTAGGCTGTTAAGAGGATGGTTGAGGCATGCTGAAAACCTCGACGGACCTGAGGAGATGGTTCAGATATGTGAACTAGAGACTGGGAAAATTCTCGATGAAGAGAATAAAATGGGATCGGCTGAAGATCTCAAGAAATGTCAAGAGGACAGAGAGGAAATTCCAAATTGCCAGGTGGGCAAGGAGTTGAGATCGGTTGAAGATATCACAGACTGTTAGGAGGATATCCAAGGAATTTCACATTGCCAACTGGGCAATGAAATGAGATCGTTGCGGGATCTTGAAGACTGCCAGAAGGGTAGTGGAAGTATCTCATATTGCCAGGTGGGTAGAGATGAGCATTCGAGACTGTCTGAAAGTCTCATGGACTCGGAGGTGAGTTCAATTCAGCAAGGGGTGCTGATGAAGGTGGGATCGGTTGATCTCATAGTCTGCCAAGGAAGCAACAGAAAAATCCCATATCGCCAGGTGGGCAGGGATGAGCAGGTGAGTTGGAATCAACCAGAGGAGATGACAGAGCAGGTGAGCTCAGATATGGGGTTGGATCAGCGGATGCAGCTGATAGAGGAGGAGGAATTGAGAAGCCTTATAATGATTGGGGGAATTAAGATATTCCTACCATTTTCCCAGGAGGAGACAAAAATCTGTGTTGCAGATGCAGCAACAACAGAAGTAGAACAGCCAGTTGCGACTGTTAGGGAAGAAGAATTGGAGAAGATATATGAAGCTACCCAAGCAGAAGAGGAGAATGGGCATTATGAGGAATGGCTCAACATATTCATCCAGGAAGATGAGGAATTTGTAGCACTAAAGCCGACAACAGAAGAAATAGAAGGAGATGATGAGCATTCCGAGGAATGGCTCACTACATTCAGCCAGGAAGTTGAGCAGACTGCAACATGGGAGTTTGCAGAAGAAGAAGAAGAGGCAGACAACATTAGTTTGGGTGATCTGTGGGAGTAGATAGAATCCCTAGAGAAAAGGGTGAAGGTGCAGAGCGTGCACATCCAACAAGTGAAGTTGGAATCAGATGAAGAAGGCATGGGAGATCACAGTGATCTGCCCATTTGCAGAAAATTTTTGTAGCTGGGGAGACTGCATGAACAGGGCCAGCCATTAGAGCAGTTGAATGAAGTGATCGACATGATCAGAAAGCTGATGATCTGGTCAACAGAAACTATCAGAAAGGAGAGGTTGAGCAGTAGAAAGGAAGCAGCAGCAACAGTGTAGAAGCAGCAGCATTAACAAGGAGATGGAGCAGATGAACAGCTCCAGAGATTTGTTTGGGATCCAGGAGGATTTCAACAACTGAGATGGGAAGCTCATGAGAAGGAGCTCATGAATTTTGCAGCTGAGGAGTATGATGCAGGAGCATCTCTCCACGCCATCTAGCCAGCAGCATCGAGCGCATGCATTCAAGGCTGAAGAGAGGCGCAGCCCTCATCTTCAATTTTGAATTTGAATGTAATTAATGTTATAATTTGTTGAGCCATGGAGCCATGCCTTTGTGCAGGCATTAGAGTAGGTAGGCATTAATGATTGTAAGGCTGAGATCTAGATCCGATTTGTGGACTAGACAGCCCATTCAATGCCATTGAATAAGGTAGGTAGATTTGGAGGAAAAAGCTCGGAGAGCCCCCTCATGTAAAAAAATATCAATTGTATCTCTTGGTAGAGAGTTAGAGGATAAGAAGATAATCTGCAAGTAGAGAGCAGAAGATAAAAGAGCCAAGACTTTGTTACAGGTCCTGCTTAGGAACACCATTGTAAACGGGCATTTGCCATTTTAATACAAATAGCAGTTTTTCCTTCATGACTATGTGTTAAATGAATGTCTATGAGTGTTATTTATATGCTATGAATGTGTGTTATGCTTATGCATTTGCAGGAGTTGTTTTGGATTCAATCTTGAGAGGTATTTGAGGCTTCACACCAGGAGGGTGTGACAGAACGCGGTGAGTTCTGATAGCCATGCACAGAAGGTGCATCTCTGAATTCTGCGGGTTCAGACAAAGACTTGTTGTGGCAAAAGAACTGAAGTCAATAACTTGAAGAAGACCGTGATGTTGTTGAATACCTCAAGAGACAAGGCTGTGTAAGTGAATCACAGTTGCAAACATAACTTATTTTTTGAGTCCTGTAGAGCTCTGCCAGGTGGGCATCGAGCGGGTGCAAAGGAGTGCACAGAGGAACTTGGTCATGAGTTCATTAGAATCAAGAATCACTAAGGGTTCTTGACACTCTACCAGGTGGGCATGGAGTAAGTGCCAGAGAACATGGAAGGAACTCTGTTGAGTTCAGAAGAAGACAGAATCTCTGAGGAGTTCTACAAGAGCTCTGCCAAGTGGGCATTGAAAATATACACAGGGTTATTGAATACCCGGAAATACTCAGCAATAGGTTGCTTGAGCAGACTGAGTGCCAGGAGGACTTCATAATTCCCTATATGCAGGAGAAGGAAAGAATATTTATTCTCTTAAGGTTTTAGAGGAAGAGAAGCTCAGAAGAGATAGCGCTTTGTGTGCGCGGAAAGCCTATAGAGGTGCAGGAGTTGAAGAATCCTTCAAGGATTCGAAGATAAAAGATCAGGAGGAACCATGTTTTCATACGCACAGGCAAGTGCTTTTAGGCATAGGGGCCACAAGAGATCACAGGGATGAAACAAAGTTTGAGGCCTTTGAGAAATTTGGAATTCTTTCAAGTCCTGGAAGAAAGCGCAAAAGCTCAGGAGGGAGCACAGCTACCTTTGGATGAGCCGATAGATTCTGGATAGTTGAAATATTTTCATGTCCAGGAAGCTGTGAAACAGACGAGTGCACAGGAAGAGGAGATCGTGAGCCGTTGGATCTCACTCAAATACCTGTCAACCATTATATCTGACAGGAGTTGCGAGGGAGTTATGCCCTCATACAACAGAACAAAAGTGAAAGTCTCGAAGCAGTTCATATCGGGAATCTGGCGTTCGGGTGTTTGGGAGTCCGGAGGCAGAAGTCCGAGTACTTAACATTCGAAGTCCCGAAAGGGCGAAGACATTTGGACCGTTCATTCAGAAGAGGACACGTGTTGCGAGATCCTCTCTATCGGGGACTCAGACATCGAAGGTTAGAGGAAGAATTCTTCCGACTTCACAAGTCACGAAGTTGCGAGGAATTGAAGAAAGTCAACACCCTGTTGACTTTTTATGTCTCGGTGTTCGTAAGATAAGGGGACGAAAGTCCAACCTCTTGACATGCGAAATGGTGAAAGGAGAAAGGCGCTAATGGGAAGCCTAACCAGTGGTCGTGTGTGAAAGGTGCTAATAGCAAGGGAGCTATACCCTTATCGTGGGTTCGGATATCACGAGATTGAGAGGGGAGAGTCAAGAATTTAGGCGCACGAACTCACGAGTGGCGAGTTGCGACAAGCCAAGAATGACATAGGGCCATGGTTATATAAACAATGGTCACATGGACCAGGAGATATCCCTAGGGCTAGATGTTGTTGAAGCCATTTTCAGTGAATCGAAAATTCGATGATCGAGGAATTGAGAGAACAGGGAATTCTTGACATCGGGGATCAAGAAACCCCTAAATCTGAAATTACATTTTTCCTATTGAGGAAAGGACAGTGGTCGTAGTGCAAAAGACCATGAGGAAAGATAAGGACCTGTGGATCGGGTTTCATCAGAGATTCCAGAAGGGAATCAAATGAGCCACTTCGTCTCATGAACTGATTGATCGATCCTGTGAGTGGAGTGCGTCTTGGGGCATGCGACTGCATCAATTTGTGGAGTAAACTTCATGTCCTCCCACATTATCCAACACTTCATCAGTAAATGGTGTAGGGAATGGATCATGTAAATATGCATCATTCAGTTTCCTCAAGTCTACATAGATTATGATCTCTCATGTCTTCTTATCTTAGACCACCATAGGGCTAATCCATTATGACTTTTCAATAGGTTCTATGATTCCTGCTGTTGGAACACATATATTTTTCAAATACTTCAGTTGCTAAAAAAGTGATAACCATAAAACTCAAATCTCGAATTTTGGGATTTCGTAGATACAATGGTTATACATATCAAAGCTCTCAATGTTCTGACATGCGAAATAGCGAAGTTGGGTTAAGTTTAATCATGATCATCAAAACATTAAGCAATGATTATCACTATTTTAATGCATCGCGCCTTTGGGATTCGAGAGTCACGCCTCGAGCGATGATCCGAATGGATCTAGGGAACCTCAAAGAAGTTTCAGAAGTGTCCCAGAATACACAGGAGTGTCCTAGGAGGCTCAAAATGGCCTCAGCAGGTAGAGAAGGGGAAATAACTCAAAGTTCCCAAAACTCCATTAAATGACCATGATCGCGAAGAGCAGGTCGCAAGCTTTCCAAAGGTGTAAACAACTCGTCAAATGAAGTTACGGATCAAAAGTTATAAGTGGTCAAAGTTCTAGTCAACCCAATCCAGTCAGCAAGGATGAGTCAGCATCCATACTGTTGATGTCAACATTCATACAGATGATGTCAGTACCCATACAGCCTATGTGGCAAGTGCAGAGAGTGACAGTGTCATGATGACATCAACATGCCACGTGGCAACACCAGAGGCTGCCACGTGTCACTCAAATTTGAGCTTTTCAGGGCGCCACATGGACGAGTAAAAATGTGCCACATGGCACCCCAGGCGATGCCACGTGGAACCACCTAGAAGGTTCCATGTTTCTAGGATGAAATGGATGGTCTGGTATGGAGGTGAGGTTGTCAGGTGGATGAATCAGAGGTTTCCACGTGGACCAATGGGGAGGCGCCACGCGGCACCCATGAAATTCATAAGGAGGCCTAGCGAATGAAAAATTTAAAAAAATATATTTAACATAACTCTGCCATATATGGTGGAAGTTTTGTTATATATGGAATATCTTCCATTTTATTCGTCCGCTAATTGTGTGCCAAAAATAGTAAGTGGTTCTGCCATTTTGGGGGAATATGCCAATCAGTTGCCACCATATTTAGCCATTATGCCATTCTAGCGATTGCCCAACAGATTTAGATGAGTGTGCCAAAAAGAGCAGAGTCCACAGGATTTGACCCTCATACCTCCGCTAACCGAGTGCCTAAACTAAGGTCTGCTAACCACTTAGCCAACGAACTCAGTTATTGCATAACCGCCTGAAATTTATATAAAAAGGGGTTTCGGGCCATGTTCAAGATGGACGGTGCATTGGACACACACCAGCACACGAAGCATGATGCAGGAACTGAGCGAGCATGTACAACATAGTATGGACTATACGGCCTTGTACAGAATCCGTACGAACTGTACGGATTTTTGGCACGCAAATCGAAGCAAGGTTGTCTCTTAGGTCCAGAAAGTGGTCGACTCGGATCGAGGCGTGGAGACAGTCATTTTTAGGTAACATGATGCCACAAATGCACTGGTGATGTTAGTTTCCTGATCTGAGAAAAAATTCAGCAGCTTAATTCTAGAATGAGTCATTTATTGCAGAGGCAGTGGCACGATAACCGAGGCAGATGTGTCTCTTGGGCCTGAAAGTGTCCGACTCGGATGGAGACGATTTGACAGTCATTTTTGGGTAATTCGGCGACACAAATTCAATGACGTGGTCTGTTTTTGCAGCAGAGAATCATATCAACAAGCTAATTGTTGGAGAAGCCAATGTAAGCATGCTTTTCATTATGTTGTTTTGTCATTAAATGTTGCAGCATAGCATTTGTGTTATAGGTCTGAAGGAGAAGAGAGAGGTTGCAACAAGATCAGCAAGATCAACTTATTCCTTCTATCTATTTGTTTCTTATCTTCCTTTCACATCAAATCAATCAGTTATATGTGACAGAGAATTTGTGGCACTTGCAAGACAAGTGGCCAACAAAGAAGTTCTGATTCTTGTGGGTTCCAAGATCTTTTGTATGTGCTGCATATTTATGTTTTGGATCTGAGAAGATGATCTAAGGCTTTTGATGGCTCCATGTTGATGGGGGTCATTATTTATTCTTCATCTTTTTATGTATTGAGTATGTGAGAATGATGTCCATGTCAGCATCATGGATGCCTCATGAGTATGAGAACTTGTGAAGCCTGATCACATTCTGATCTCTTGTTGTCATCACCGAAGAGGGACTTTTGGCATTACAATTTGTAAAGGAGAGACATCATTACATCGAGAAGAATAAATCGGTTAGGATTTGGAGCATGATCTGAAGAGGTAGCCCACTGCAAGGGTGAACTCCGCTATCAAGTGAAGTGTCTTATCCATTATGTGTATTATGTTCTTATGTTGTTTTTCCATGAATTTCCGCACATAGGATGTTAAAGGAAAGAATGACATATTTCACATAAGGAAGACTAAAGAGGTTTTCATTCACTTCGAATTCAAGAACATAAGACTTCAACTTTACCTTTTATTGCAAATCACTCAAGTAAAATGATCTATTACTGAACCTTTTGAAGGAGTGACAAAACAACCAATTATTGGAAACTTCTCGCTCTTGGGTTCAGATCAAGCGACCTTTGAATGTCCGATGTGTGAAGTTGCGAAAGAGACTAAATATAAACTTGATTAATTACAAGGCTAATGATAATCAACGTTAGTTAATTGTTATCGTGACTTCGCGACTCGACAATTTTACCTTAGAACGACACCTTTGTAACCCCGATACTCGAGGTCGCAAAATTTGTAAACTAATCACGATCAATCAAAAACTTAAGTCTGATGAAAGTTAATTAACCAAATTGAAATATTGCAAATTTGGGGTTCATGGCCCAAGACTAAGAATAAAATCGTTCGAGACTACGAATGCCGAAATGGGATTAAGAACTAATTGTAATTAATTTAAGGGTTAAACTAGATTAATTAATATCTTAAACAACTTTTAACCTGTTAAGCTTACAGGTAAAGAATTAAATGTGTCTACAATCATCCCAAGTCACGAAGTATCAAACATTTATGGAATTTATAAATGAATTAGGGAAATGATGGAAAATAAGATCTTGCTTTATTCCAAAATCTTTCTATTAAAACATTTAAATGATGTGTCAGCAAGGACCCACACAGACTAGAGTACTCTAAGAGAAAGAATTCTCGTCATTATTTGAATTTATTTCTAGTTTCATAGAGCCAGTTTAGAGAGGTAACCATTGTTTGTATGTTCATCCTCTGTAACAGGAAATATAATCTCGAGATTTTACATCATGGATCCACGGAAAACACCCAAAACAGCTGGTGAAAGTTCAGGTCAGAATTCAGATATTATTTCCGATACTTCTCCTAGAAACATCGACACAGTCAAAACATGGACACGGGTTTTCAACACCTTGCAATACAAGCTAATAAACTTCTCAGACGACTCGAGCAAAAATGAGAAAGAAGACTTTTATATCAAATACAAAGTGGTCGCTCAATCGGAGATGCAAAAAGTAGCAACAAGGCTGCGACTTTTTCCCTATTGTGATATGGTTAAATGGGCGCTAGACCATGTAGATATCCCGACTAAGATAATATTTAACGCACAGAAGGTTGTTGTTGGGACATTTAGGCTGGAGCATCTATAGGCGATGTATAAATTGTCCTCCACACCCAATATTACTTATAATGCCAAATTTTTAGAGGGTTTCAAGAAGAAAGAATGCGAGCAGTTCGGGAAAAGATTATTCGACCTGATTAAAGATTGGTGCTCATGCCCAAAAAAGTTCAGAGTGGATACTCATGGTATATAATCAATCTCCTTGTTACAACCACAATTTATGTATATAGCGATGATGGTATGCAGACTTTATGGAAGAGAGAATATTGTGCATTTTTTTCTCCCATGGGTATCGCTTATCCACACAATAGCATAGGGGTACTCTTTCAACTGGGATAAATTGTTGTCAGATAGTCTGGCTAGCCAAGTTATAGAATATCAAGCACAAAGAGAGAGTGGGAAAGTAGCTTCCTTTTTCATGTATGCTTACATTATGGATGTTGCTTGCTTCATGACACCTTTTCCATTAATGAGATGGAGTTGGACCCCAAATAATGTAGAGCCTATTCATGTGTACCACTCCAAACTTTGGGAAGATAAATCCAAAGAATTCGTCTATGATATTTTTAACTGTGTAATGGTACCAATGCATGTCATTATCTCGGCCATCCACTTCCCAGGATTTTAGATAAATCCGTGGAAAACTTGAATAGCGTGGAAAACTGGTACATAGAAGAAAAATTCTTGTATATTAGGGTTTTTGGCTACTCTCTTTCCCCATATGCCCTGCCGCTATTCTTACCATACAAGCTAGTATGTCGAGAAATCACTAGCAAAACTATGCTCGGTGGGATAAGCAAAGAACTCAAATGGGTTCAGAAAAAGGTATGGTCGTCCTTCCCCATAAACATTGGTACATATTTTTTATTAGATTTCGGCCATGCCAAAGTAGAGGCCACGACTTTGGAGGAAATGAAACTAGTAGACATTGAATTTAAGAAACACGATCCTCATAAGATCGTGGGAAACCATATGGCAAGTTGTGGTCTAAAAATATATGAGCACGAAGATTCACCCTATGACGAAATGTTCCAAGGAGTGAGATCCTACTCAGAAGTCTTAAGTTGGGTTCAATCTCTGCTTCCCTGAGAGATGGTCGATTTCTACAAATTCCAGGAACACCAGAGAAGTGGCCTCCCCAAATTTTTGCAAGGAAAAAACTCGAAACCTACAGGTACACAATAAATAGAAGCCCAAGTTTCAATGGATACAAATCCTAGAAAACAAAAAGCTCAGAAGAACATAGAGGAAACTGAGACCTCGAAAGAGGAAACTCAGACCCTGAAACAGGAAACCGAGATCCCAAGCCTAGAAGAAAAACCCCCACAAATAGATACACTAGTTAAACAGGCCAAGGATCAAACAAATACCCCTTCAAAAGGGGTAGGATACAAACCCTTGTCTCCATCATATGGAACAGACACAGATGCTATCACGAAACAAGAATCCAAAGAAATTGGTAGTCCCACTCCATCTGTCACACCCTTACAATCTGTAAAGGGGAACCCCGATGTAGAGATAATATTTAAAGAGGATTTAACACCTATCTCTATAGAAGAATTACCTCCTAGCGATTTCTTTTTTAGCAAGAAAAGGAAGGTCGTGGTGAAGCGAGAAACATACCAAAAGGCAGGTGCAGTAGCTAAAAAGTACAAAATATTAATAGATGGAGGATATTTAGAAGAGGAAGAATTCACCAATGATATAGCAGGGACATTGGGGGCTTATGAAACAACCAACAAATATTCAATTGGAACCTTGAAGGAACATATCAAACAAAAATACTTGTTAATTAGAAAACTATAGACTCAGATGGAAACTGTAGAAGCGAATGTTAGGAATGAGGCATGTAAAAACCTTGAACAAGTCAGAGAAACTGATCAACAGAAAATCAAACATCTCAAATCTAATCTTGAGCAAATGCAACAGTCGGCTCTGACAAGTCAAGCACAGGAAAGTCAACAGGAGGAGTTAATAAAACAACTGGAATCTGAATTAAATTCAACTGAAAGCCAGGCCATAGATGTAGCAGCATTTTGAACTCAAGCCATAGAAATACAAAAGAATATAGAAGCAGCTCAACAGAGTCTACTTACTAAAGTAGAAATCATCCAAGATCATTTTCAGTTGATAGATCAAGCCTTAGAAAAAATCACCTTAAGAGAGAGAGAAGCTAAGGCAGCTTGAAGTACTTTCCAGGAGGCTATCATATCAACGATGAAAGAGGAAATGGTGATCACTTATAGATTATCCATCCGAGAGAAAACCAGAGGTAACATCCTGTTAAAAGCATAGGAGCATAATCTATCAGAGAACAGGAAAATGGCCAAAGGGGTGAGAGACTCTTGTGAAGAAACATTTGGCCTAATAAATAAGAAATTGCTAGATTTCTATAAGGAGAATAGATCTGGAATGTTGGGCAAAATTAACATAGTTAAACATCTGCTAGATATCAAGGAAAATGTGGAAAGAGACCAAGCTGAACTATCTCAGGTAAAACAAGTCAATATTGCCCAAATAGATAAATGATTGATAAAACCAAACCTACAGTTATTGTCTATCATTATAGAAGATAGGAAAATAGGAGAAAGACTGCCACAGTTGGAAAGGAAGTGTTGCACTTTTGAATCAAACGACCAAACTGAACTTCCCAGATTGATAGCCCAGTTAGTAGAAAAGTGTGTCAATTGTATTGAACAGGGGAAAAGGAAGACTCCTGGAGGCCAATAGTACATTTTATTTTTCCATCCTATTTTGGATCTAGAGGAACAAGAAAGGAAGAAACCCACCAGCATGAAGGGAGACAAAGGAAAACTAAGTGAAACGTTTCATCTTTTCATCTGTAACTAAAAATTTTAGAAAGATAGAATTCAAAACGTTTTAATCTAGTATAAATATGCATTTTGAGAAAAAAACAAAGGTTGTATTTTGCCGATTGTAAAGGAGAAGACTCTGTTCACTGAGAATTAATACAAATGCAGGCCATAGATTCTACATCTCGTTTATTTTGAGTTATGTGTTCCTTGAATTTCCATATTCCAACATACTTTCATATATTTTCTTTGATGAATTCAAATCACAATTTAGTACAACTTCTACCTTGATTTTGTCATATTCAGTAATCTATTAACAAACAGTTTTTCCTCTGTATTCACTATTAGTTAATACAATACCTGCATGTTAATTAGATACTATGTTTTATACTTCATTGAAGATTTCATTAATCAATTTCTTCTTTTGTTATGAAGTAAGATTCTTCAGTAATTGATGACTTTCTTTGATTAACAGCTTTGTGTTTTTTCTTTCATTCCATTCAATTTTTCAAATTTAACTCAGATGTGAGAAACAACCTCTGAGTTGTTATAATATTAATTTGTTTCAAAGAACTTTTCTCTATTATCTATGTGGTGAATGGAAAACATTGAAATATTTTCCCTTATTTATTGATGCCTGACATTATACTTGTAGCCTTAGTATAAACTTAGGAACAACATCTTTTTGGCGTTATTTCCGGGGACAGAGAAATGAAGTTATTATTCCCTGGGAGAACGACATTTACAAGTTTTTTTATATGATGGTCAACAAAGACTGAACATGTTATAAAGGATAGGTTTTTATTATTCCCTCGGTGACTCCACATCTTTTAAATAAGATAGCATCTGATCGAAGGAACACTAGACAAAACCCAGATGAGAAGCAGACCACTCCTGTTTCTAACCTTGAAAAAATATTGAAACCAAGAGGATTCCTTAATAAATCTATTGTGGTTTACCAACCTAAATAAACACAGTCTAAGGCTAAGGTTCCATTTGAAACCATAAAACCAAAATTAGTTCTACCCGAAATTAAGACTGAAGATCATTCGACTACCTCCTATGTAAGTGAAGGTGAAACATCCACAGTAAAAAAAATTTCGATTGACATCCCATCAGCTCTCGAGCTAGATTTGCCTACCTCACAAAGTCTAGAAGAGTATATCATACACTCGGATTCAACTCCTACAGGCTCTCCCATTTACATATCTTGCAAATCAGAGGAACTGAGTCCCTGTATCTTGTTTCCCCCCTTTTCAATTTTTTTGTCTCCTGATAAACAGTTCTTGGAATCATTTTTGCTTCATCCCGAAGAAACTAAAGGATCATTGTACATTTTTGAAAACCCTCTCTATAACATACCAGTTTCGTCTCCTAGAATATTTATGGAAGCTTCCAGAGGAGGAGGAGGGGGCAGTCAAGGGCCACCCCCACCCCCCAAGATTTTCACTAAAGTAGTTGCTAGATATGCTCCTTTAGTCCTCCCAGTACCCCTTCACAATTTACCTGAAAACTACATGAAAAACCTACCTAAGTTTACAAGGGAAGGAAACTTAACCGCAGCGGAACATATAAATTTCTTTGATCAATTCACAGATATTCTCGGTCTCAAGCATGAAGACGTGTACTCATAGTTGTTTGTTCAAACTTTCGAAGGAAAGGTGAGAACCTGGTTTTGAAGTTTTCCCATAGGTTCGATATTGCCTACGACGCACTAGAAAACTCTTTTCTCAAACAATGGGGTGAAAGGAAAGATCACTTATATTATTTAACTGAGTTTGGGGCTTTAAGGAAGAAAAAATCAGAAATTGTTATTGAATTCATCCAAATATTTAATAAATTATATAACAAGATCCCAATCGAAGTTAAACCTTCCCAACCTACAGCAAAGGTAACTTTCACAGGAGATTTCGAACCCGATTTCTCACTACTATTGAGAGAAAGGAGAGCGGCCTAACTTACCCATATGCAAGAAGACGCCGTATAAATTAAGTCAAATATGATGGCTTCTGGAAAATTAAAAACAAAAGTGCAAACAGGAAACAAAGAGATTAAACGATTTAGGGAACAAGCCGGACCCTCTAGATCTGGGAGGTCTACAGACGATAAGATGGATAATATGGAAAAGATAATTAAAGAACTGTCAAATAAAATTTCAAAGATGGAAAAATATCAATCTAAAGCAGATCAGTTTGCTAGGAGAGAATTTAGGAGGAATCCCAATCCTCAAATAAAACAAAGACAAATTAAAAATGAAGATCAAAAAGTTCAGACTCCTTTGAAAAACGAAAATTTTATAGGAGGAAATGACATACAAGAATTTGAGGATTTAGAAGAAGATATGAATAATCTCAGAGAGAATTGTTATCAAACTCATTTAACTAAACAGGATTATGAGAGGTCTTTAAAAATAGAACATCGGTTTAATGAGGATATCAACACAAATAATACAGAGGATCCTGCTTGCCAAGGAATCGTCGATACTATAATGATCAAACTCCAAAACAAGTATAATCTAAGGCCCAAAACTAAAAACATAACAACTACCCAACCAAAAACAATCATGTCCAGAGGCAAAGTATATGAACCATCTCCAAAGGAAACTGAAACAAAGAACACCAAGATAAAAGGAGTTGACTCACAAGGTGCCAAAACTAACACAACCGAAATACATACGGCAGGAACAAAAACAACTGAAAATAAAGAAATCCAAACAAATAAAATAAAAAAGAAGGAAACCGAAATACCAATTAGAGAAATGAAAAAAACTATAGGAGGTTTCAGCTTATAAAATGAGATTAACAAAATCAAAATACCAATACCTTTGGTTGAACTCGCAAAGAACCCCGTTTACCAAAAACAAATCACCAAAATGATGAATTTTTTAGATATAGGAAGTCAAGATGACGTTATAAATTTGGAAGATGATAAGACTAATATAATTTTTGGTCCACATTTTGAAGGGGCCAGGGACATCGTCGCTCCTTTCTACATTACGCTAAATGTGCATGATCGCCTGCTACATAACTGCATGCTGGATTCTGGAGACTCGCATAACATGATGCCTAAGGCTATTATGGATAGACTTGGCCTCGAAATTACCTGGCCATATGGAGACCTGTATTCATTCGATTCAAGAAAACTTAAATGTGTGGGTATGATCAAAGACTTAGTAGTAAATATTTCATAGATCCCAGTAAAAAGTGTTCTAATGGATGTGGTTATTGTTGATATACCTCTGAAGTATGGTATGCTATTATCCAAGTCTTGGGGTGCTAAGCTTGGATGATCCCTTCATCTAGACATGACATATGCCATGATTCCCATTTTCGGAGGACAGTTCACCCGATTATACCGGGAAACACGGATGGAATACACAGTAAGCGATCCACATAATCCTAGCAATTACCATTTTTATGTCGCTGATCAGGATCTTGGAAATTGTATTTTATCAATTGATGACAATATAGATGAATGTGTTGAATATTTCACAGAAACAAATAAAATAGAATAGGTAACAGAAAGTGTATATAGTACTGGAATCTAAAAAATGTATTTCGATGGTGCTTCATCATGTGAAGGAGCAGGCACAAGAGTACTCTTTGTAGCACCTGGGGATGAATTTATCATTCCTTTATCTTATAGACTATAGTGGGACATATACTACATGAATAATGTGTGCAAGTACGAATCCCTAGTTTTGGGATTAGAATCGGCTAGAAAGTTAAACCATAAAAACTTGGAAGTCTATGGAGATGCACAATTAATTGTGAAACAAGTAAATCAACAGTATCAGGCCAAACACTTGAGATTGAGATCTTATAGAAAATACACCTGGGATTTAATGGAAAAAAAATTCTCATCAGTTAATGTTCAGTACATTCCCCGTACAAAAAATCTGCAAGCTGATTCATTAGCCAAAGAAGCCTCAACTTTTGCACCTCCTATAGCTTTAAAAATTAAGTATCACATAGAGGTGAGGCACAAACCTTCCATACCAAACAATATACAACACTGGCAGGTGTTCGAAGATGATGAACAGATCAGAAAGTTCTTGGAAATGGTGGAAGACTTTGTCGAGACAGATATTGACCAAGAAAACCAGAAAGACCATACTTGGATTATGCAAGAAGGGGAAGATCCTCAAGAGTTCCAAGAAAATATCATGAATCATCGCATGTTACTACTAAAAAACAACCAAATCCATAAAGGTCTAATCCCCTTAGAAAGAATTTTTTACTAAAACGACATGCCCTAAAAATATACTCTGCAACCTCAACCAGAAGAAGTCGAAGATTGCGATATAGGTACCAAAGAAAAGCCTAGAATAGTAAAGCTATCAAAATATCTCCCTCCTAAGATGAAAGGTAAATATGCAGATTTACTCAAGCAGTATAAAGATGTGTTTTCCTGGTCTTACAACAAGCTGAGAACTTATGACACCATTGTGATCGAACACAAGATTCCTTTAAAGCCAGGTGTTAAACCTTTCAAACAAAAGCTTAGGCAAATCAATCCCATATTATTGCTCGTGGTCAAAAAAGAAGTAAAAAAGCTCCTCGACGCTAAAATAATTGTACCACTCAGGTACTCTGAGTGGGTAGCTAATCTGGTCCCGGTTAGGAAAATGAGTGGAGAAATCAGACTGTGTGTAGACTTTAGAAATTCAAATAAATCATCTCTCAAAGACAATTACCTGCTACCCAAGATGAATCATGTTCTAGAAAAAGTGGTCGAAGAAAATAAAATGTCGATCATCGACGGTTTTTCCTGTTACAATCAGATTGTTGTTAACGAAGATGATAAAGAAAAGACAACATTCACCACATCATGGGGTACATTTATGTATGACAAAATGCCTTTTGGTTTAATGAATGCAAGTGCTACTTTCCAACGAGCTATGGATATAGAATTCATTGGCGAAAGAGATAAATTCGTCATCATTTATCTCGATGATCTGACCGTTTTTTCCAAATCTGATGAAGAACATCTAATCCACCTCAAGCAAATGTTCGAGAAATGCCACAAATTTGGTTTGTCTCTAAATCCCAAAAAATCTCACTTTGCGATGCAAGAAGGTAAACTCTTGGGCCATATTGGATCTCGAGACAGAATTAAAATCGATCCTAAAAGGGTTGAAGTTATTGACACTATAAATATTCCTTGAAATGTAAAAGAAATCTAGTCATTTTTAGGAAAAATAATTTTTTTGAGGAGATTTATCCCGAACTTTGTTGAAATTGTGAAATTGATTACAGATATGCTCAAGAAGAACAACGAAGTTAAATGGACGGCCTAAGTGAAAGCATCATTTGAACACATCAAGAAAATTATACGTGAAGCACCTGTACTGGAAAGCCTTGATTATCTAAAGGAATTTTTTATCTTTTCATTTTCATCCGAACATACAATTGTGGCGGTACTCCTCCAAAAGAATGAAGAGGGTTTTGAGCAACCAATAGCTTTTTTTAGCAAGAGCCTTAGAGACACAGAGTTGAGGTACGACATAATGGAAAAACAAGCATATGCCATGGTGAAAGCACTAAAATCTTTCAGAACCTACGTACTGCATTCCGATATCATTGCATATGTACCTACTAGTTTCGTTAAGGATATATTGGTTCAGCCTGATAATGACAAGAAGATGGGTTGGTGGCTTGCTAAAATTTAAGAATTCGATCTAGAGGTAAAACTGACAAAGCTCGTGAAGGGACAGGGTTTGTCTAAGCTACTAGCTGAATCAAATTTCAGAGCACTTGGAATAAATAACCTACAAGAGCATGAAGGATATTTAGACATAGACAAATTCAACGAGAAGATAGCTACAACCATAATTGAAGAGAAGTTTGCATCTTCGGTTTGGTATAAAGACATAGTATCTTATCTTATGAATATGAAATGCCCAAATGATATGTCTCCATCTAATACCAAGACACTAAAATTGCATGCGGTAAAATATTGTATCTTATAAAGCCAGTTGTATTGGAAAGACCCTCTAGGTTTTCTACTAGTCTATTTAGTAGAATTTGAAACAGAAAGAGTTATAAATGAATTTCACGAAGGAGTATGTGAAGGACATCAAGGGTGGAGAGAAAAATCCTATAAAATCCTAAGAGAAGGATATTATTGGCCTAAGTTATTCACAGATGTAAATTCCAAAGTAAGATCCTATAACTCCTGCCAAATATTTTCAGGCAAGCAGAAATTTTCGGCGTTACCTTTGGTCCCTGTTAAAACGGAAGAACTTTTTCAACAATGGGGGTTAGATTTTATAGGAAAAATCAATCCACACTCCATCACACAACATATATGGATCTTGACTACTACAGATTATTTCACCAAATGGGTAGAAGCTATCCCGACCAAGAAAGCAACATATTTGGTGGTGATAAATTTCTTGGAGGAAAATATATTATCTAGATTTGGTTGTCCTCGGAAGATAGTTACAGATAATTCCCAAGCAATCAAATCTATGGAAATGGTTAGCTTTTGCCAAAAATACAAGATCATGTTGGGTCATTCTACAATGTACTATCCTCAAGGCAACGAGTTAGCTGAATCATCAAACAAAAGCTTAATCAACATAATAAAGAAGGTTTTGAACGAAAATAAGAAAGCCTGGCATGTGCATTTAAAATATGCCTTGTGGACAAATCGTATAGGCACCAAGAAATCGATCGGCACTTCTCCATTTCAAATGGTATATAGGACCGATGTAGTATTACCCATAAATTTGGCTCTACCTATAATGAAACTTTGGCAAGATGAAAAAGAAGAACCAAATCATGTCACAAGAAGAATAATTCAACTGATCGAAGTTCAGCAAAATAAGGCTGAAGTGGATGAAAAACTTCAGAAATATCAAGAAAACATGAAAGCCATGTTTGATCATAAGGCTAAACATAGGGAATTCCTCCTTGGTGACTTAGTTTTGAAATGGGACGCTAGGAGAGAAGACTCAGCCAAGCATGGAAAATAAAAATCATATCTGGTATGGACCATTCAAAGTCACAGACTCCGAAGGGAAGAACTCATTTCTGCTAGAAAATTTGGATGGTAAAATCCTCGACGCCCCTATCAACGGGCGTTATCTTAAGCACTATATGTAATAAACGATTTCCAAAATCCCATTGTATATACCGGTTTGTGTTTTCTATTTTTTACAGCTTTTAGGTAAGCCTTACTTTTACTGCAAATAAAATAGGTTAGTGATTTCATAGAAAAGTAAATGTAAAATAATTTACACATTAAACGTTGTGACGCATAAATCCCTGACACTCTTCATGTTGTTTTTACGCAGGATTGTTATCGATAGATCAAACATTACGAAGGAGACAAACAAGTGGTCATATATCAGAAATATTAGCTATCCCGAAACAGATGATAAATGAATAATTTACTTAGATGAGGGAGAAATGGTGAATCAAAGGTGTGAGTCTCTAAATTATTTAGATGTACAATGAATATCACCTGGTGCAAAAAAGACCTTACATGTATAAAGATACTCTCTAGATGTATTATCAAAAGAACGATTTTTCAAAATAAAATCATAAAAGCGATCATCCGGATAAAATTAAAATAAACGAAAAAAGAAGAAATAAAGTGAACTCAGAGAACGTTTTCAAGAGTTGGGTCTGTGTAACGGAAACCAAGTTTATGGAACTCGAAACCCCTCTGTCACCTTGTTCAAATATTTGGTATTATTCCCTTCGACTCCAGATACCTCCCATGGCCTCCACAGAGGAAGGAGGGGTCACACTTTATCTCTAAAAGCTGACAAATGAATCTTTAGAAAAGGGGCAAGTCTTCATGGCTCCTCAGGATCCTACTGAACAAAAGTATGTATAGGATAATCCTAACTCCCTTATCTCTTTTAATAGGTTTTAAATGATTAGTCTTGCTCAGAAGAAGGCCCCTAGAAATAAAAATAAATAAATAAATCCCCCATAATTTTTCTTGTAGACTAGGATGTTTTGAAGGTCAAAAGAAGACTTGTCCAGAGTAATCAAAGTGAGTTAACATACCTCTGTTTCCAAATTATTAACATATATCACCCCTAGTATACTTCATACAAATTGATTTCCCCCATCTAGTCTAAAAACAAGTAATGAAAGGAAATTCATTAAACAATTGCCCTCATCTCGGCATTTAAATGCAAAGTTATAAACTAAAGTGGTGAAAGAAAATTCAATAAATGGAATCAAATAACTTCACCGGGGTACTGAACAGGCTCACTGGCAGTGAAACAATGTATAATATATATGTAAGGTTGTTATACATAAATTATATTGTACTCTGGTAACCAGTTATCTTTTTGACTCGATCTGCATTCCAAGTTCACACGGGACTCCCTGATTAAAAAAACACCAAAATTACTTTGACTTGATGCAAGAAAGATTGACATAACCTGTTAGAATTCCTAAGGTTGTTTTGATTATCTTAAGAAGAACCGAAATCAGTTTCAAGGAAGAGAGAGTCGTCGAAGAAGCTAAAATTGAGATTAGTAAACGTTTAAGTTTCGAAAGCTTTCAGAGATAAAGATAAGACCTCACATTCCTTTTGTACCTCCTTTCTGAAAACATTTCACAAAAATAAAGTAATGACTCCATTACCCAATAAAGGCATGTGGTCTACTGTTCTTCTCGTCCCGTAGGGAGACGAGATCCCTAGATGGAGCCTATGTTGGAACATATATATTTTTTCAAATACTTTAGTTGCTAAAAAAGCGATAACCATAAAACTCAAATCTCAGATTTTGGGATTTCACGGATCTAATGGTTATACATATCAAAGCTCTCAATGTTTCGACATGCGAAATAGCGAAGTTGGGTTAAGTTTAAATATGATCATCAAAACATTAGGAAATTATTACTACTATTTTAATGCATCGAGCCTTCACGATTCGGGAAACATGCCCCGAGCGACCTTCGAATGTCCGATGTGTGAAGTTGCGAAAGTGACTTAAGATAAACCTGATTAATTACAAGGCTAATGATAATCAATGTTAGTTAATTGTTATCGCGACTTCGGGACTCGGCGGTTTTAACTTAGAACGACACATTTTTAATCCCGATACTCGAGGTCGCGAAATTTGTTAACTAATCACGATCAATCAAAAACTTAAGTCTAATGAAAGGTAATTAACCAAATTGAAATATCGCAAATTTGGGGTTCATAGCCCAAGACTAAGAATAAAGTCATCTGAGACTACGAATGTCGAAAATGGATTAAGAACTAATTGCAATTAATTTAAGGGTTAAATTGGATTAATTAATATCTTAAACAACTTTTAACTTGTTAAGATTACAGGTAAAGAATTAAATGTTTCTACGATCATCCCAAGTCACGAAGTATCAAAAATTTATGGCATTTATAAACGAATTAGAGAAATGATGGAAAATAAGATCTTGCTTTATTCCAAAATATTTCTATTAAAAGATTTAAACGCTATGTCAGCAAGGACCCACACAGACTAGAGTACTCTAAGTGAAATAATTCCCGTCATTATTTGAATTTCTTTCTAGTTTCACAAAACTAGTTTAGCAAGGCAACCATTGTTTGTATGTTCATCCTCTGTAATAGGAAATATAATCTTGAGATT
Organism: Picea engelmannii; assembly: GCA_009831015.1. NCBI lineage: Eukaryota > Viridiplantae > Streptophyta > Pinopsida > Pinales > Pinaceae > Picea > Picea engelmannii. The sequence goes on along the minus strand of ML781890.1, from coordinate 1,631,336 downwards.
TTACATCATGGCTCCACGGAAAACACCCAAAACAGCTGGTGAAAGTTCAGGTCAGAATTCAGATATTATTTCTGATACTTCTCCTAGAAACATTGACATAGTCAAAACATCGACACAAGTTTTCAACACCTTGCAATACGAGTTGATAAACTGCCCAGACGAATCGAGCAACAACAAGAAAGAAGACTTGTATATCAAATACAAAGTGGTCTCTCAGTCAAAGATGCAAAAGGTAGCAACAAGGCCGCAAATTTTTCCCTATTGTGATATGGTTAAATGGGTTCTGGACCATGTAGATATCTTGACTAGAACAATATTTAATGCGCAAAAGGTGGTTGTTGGGAAATTTAGGCTGGAGCATCTGCAGGCGATGTATAAATTTTCCTCCACACCCAATTTTACTTATAATGTTGAATTTTTAGAGGGTTTCAAGAAGAAAGAATGCGAGAAGTTTGGGAAAAGCTTATCCGACTTGATTAAAGATTGGTTCTCAAGCCCAGAAAAGTTCAGAGTCGATACTCATGGTATATACTCAATCTCCTTGTTACAACCACAATTTATGTATATAGTGATGATGGTATGCAGACTTTATGGAAGAGAGAATACTGCGCATTTTTTGCTCCCATGGGTATCGCTTATCCACACAGTAGCAGAGAGGTACTCTTTCGACTAGGATAAATTGTTGTCAGACAGTCTGGCTAGCCAAGTTATAGAATATCAAGCACAAAGAACGAGTGGGAAAGAAGCTTCCTTTTTCATGTCTGCTTACATTATGGATGTCATTTGCTTCATGACACCTTTTCCATTAATGAGCTAGAGCTGGACTCCAAATAACATAGAGCCTTTTCATGTGTACCACTCCAAACCCTGGGAAGATAAAGCCAAAGACTTCGTCTATGAGATTTTTAATTGTGTAATGGTACCAATGCATGTCGTTATCTTCATCCATCCACCTCCCAGGATTTAAAATAAATCCATGGAAAACTTGAACAACGTGGTAGACTGGTACATAGAAGAAAAGTTCTCGTATATTAGGGTTTTTGGCTGCTTTGTTCCTCCATATGCCCTGCCACTATTTTTACCAAACAAGCTAGTATGTCGATAAATTGCCAGGCAAACTGTGCTCGGGGGGATAAGCAAATAAATCAAAGGGGTTCAGAAAAAGGTATGGTTGTCCTTCCCCCATACACATTGGTACATATTCTTTATTATATTTCGACCATGACAAAGTAGAGGCCACAAATTTGGAGGAAATGAAACTAGTAGACATTGAATTTAAGAAACACAATCCTCATAAGTGTTAGGACCACACAATGTACCTTTTTGCCCATACTTTTTTCCACTATTACACTCTTGATCACTCACATTTAAACTCATATTATCACTTTATCTTATCTTCCCAAAGGTGTATAACGTCTCTTCTCTTTACTATACGTTTAATCTGTTTTGCATATAATTTCACATCACTCTCGTACTTAACCATTGATTAGAAATGTATAAGTGTTGAAACAGTTCAAACTGCAGATTAGCATTTGAGGCCTGTTGCTGAAACAACAATTCACAGAAGTTGTTACACAGTCCATGGTCGACGATGCTGAAACACAGAAGCTGTTACACAGTCCATGGTCAACGATGCTGAAACAAGAAGTTGTTACATAGTCCATGGTCGACGATGTTGAAACATAGAAGCTGTTACACAGTCCATGGTCGATGATGCTGAAACACAGAAGTTGTTACACAGTCTATGGTCAATGATGCTGAAACACAAAGGAAGCTGTTACACAGTCCATGGTCAACAGTAAATCACACAGATTGACTACAACAGTCGCACTGTGAGCCAAGCATCAACCATCACTGCTACCTGAGAAGTGCTAAATAGTCAGAGCGCAAATCTCGTGGCTAAAACAACCCGCGATTTGCAATGCCGAAACAGCATGCAACAGCAGCAATAAGAAAGAACTGTTATTCCAGCCGTAACATCAACACCTCATTCAGCACTTGTAATAGCATTCTGTTGCGGAAGACTAGGACATCCTATTCCGGTTTAGAAAGTCAATCTGACTAAGAATAGGACTCACATATACATCTGTAATTTTTTATCAATTGTATCGAAGGGATTCCCTCTTTAAATAAGAGGAAATCATCATTCAAATGGATCACTATTTTTTGTACTAAGAAAGCTTCAGAGAGAAGGACGTACTTCATTTTCATATTGTAATATGATACATTGATAGATGAATAAAAGACTGTTTTGAGCATCCTTCTCTAGCCTTTTCATCTCAAGGGAATCTTGTGAGAAGGGAGGGCCCACCTTCTTCACAAGATTCACCCGTTAGTTTTATAGTGTGTTAGTGTGATTTTTGTTTATGCCTTGATTAACTTTTGTCTTGCTGAAACATTACTTTTAATGAATTCTTCTTTGTTTAAACACTACTGAACTCTGTCTTGTTAAGAACTTTGTTTTATTGAATGTTGCATTGTTTTCACGAAGTTCATAATCATTTTAATTAGCAATCTTGTGTGATGAATTTATGAGGTGTGCTAATCAGAGACTGGTACTAAAGGTTCCTACTTAATGGAAGGGATTAAGGGTTCTGTTCTCTGTTAGAAGTAGTCAACTTTCAGTTATTTCCATGAGTGTGCTAATCAGAGACTGGTACTAAAGGTTCCTGCTTAATGGAAGGGATTAAGGGTCCTGTTCTCCGTTAGAATTAGTCATCTTTCATTTATTTCCATAAGTGTGCTAATCAGAGACTGGTACTAAAGGTTCATGCTTAATGGAAGGGATTAAGGGTCATGTTCTCTGTTAGAATTAGTCAGCTTTCAATTATTTCCATGAGTGTGCTAATCAGAGACTAGTACTAAAGGTTCCTACTTAATGGAAGGGATTAAGGGTCCTGTTCTCTGTTAGAAGTTGTTAGCTTTCAGTTATTTCCATAAGTGTGCTAATCAGAGACTGGTACTAAAGGTTCCTGCTTAATGGAAGGGATTAAGGGTCCTGTTCTCTGTTAGAATTAGTCAGCTTTCAATTATTTTCATGAAAGTGTGTTAATCAAAAACAAGGTGTTGGAGTCCCTGCTTGGGAATAGGTTCTTGTTCTCTGGTTACAGAATAGTTATTCTTTCCTGTTGCAGTTTTTATTTTAATGTAATCCATGATTCTTTAGATTAATCATCTCTTTAAGATCTGCAATAGGTAGGTTGATTTCCTGTAATTCAAGTTAGAACTTTAGTTTATTCAAGGCAAGTGTGATTAATATAGTTTCCTTTACTACAACTCTAGGTTGCTTTTGGAATTGAGCATATATAGTGCGTGGTTATCTTTGAAATAAACAGACTTCCCTGGGTTGACAATTTATGTAGCACTTGATTGTTTAAATTAATTAATCAATTATAGTGACCAACATTTTGGCGCCATTGCCGGGGAAGGTAATTATAGATTTCAAAAGCACTTATGATTTTTCAGATACAAAGATTGCATGAAAGGACACAGAAACCCCAAAGATACTGACCCTACAGGTGGAAAGGGAAAAGGAAAAGGAGGAAGAAATACCTACATTAACGAGATTATATCAAAGTCTGAATCTGTTGCTCAACAACCAAACCTTCGGAAACAAAAGTCCCAGCCTTCATTTCAAGCAAACTTTGAAACAGGGAAAGAAGTTTTGAGTCCTGAGACAGTCCAGAAGCTAGTAGGAAACATTGAGGATAGAGCAAGTGCAACAGGGGAGCAGATAGAAGAAAACATGGATGAGTACAATGAAGAATTGCATCACGAAGAATAGGCAGTTCCTGAAGGAGAGGTAAATGATGAAAACTCTTTCTCTACATTAGGATTTCCTATTGGCGATCTTCCTAGAGGAGTAGCCCCCATGAAAAACATTCCACTCTCAGCATTACCTAATTTTCATGGTTTGTCTTCAGAAGATCATGATGAATTTCTTTTTGAGTTTGATATATTATGCAGAAGTTATGATTACGTTTCTAATGTTCAAAAATTAAAGTTATTTCCAGTAACACTAAAAGGGAATGCACTAAGATGGTTTATGAGTCTTGGAGGCCATGTAATCACAACATGGGACCAAATGAAAAAGAAATTCCTGAACAAATACCAGGACTACTGCTGAACAAGAGAAAAGAGGGAGGAGCTATTTAAGATGATGCAGAAAGAGGATGAGAATCTGGAGGACTTTGTAGAAAGGCTACAATATAATCTACAAAGATCCAGTCACCCCAATGTAAGTAAAGATATTCTCAAAACTATATTATTAAAAGGAGTAAGGGATGACTGTCTAGATAGGCTGAATATGCTTGGAAAAGGGGACATATCTAAGGAATCATACGATGAAATTGTTAATTTATGCAAAAGATGTTCAAGAGGAGCTTCAAGAAATAGATCAAACAGTAGGGACACCACATTTTCAAGAGTCCAAAAATCAGCCAGTGGGGGAGCAACAAGAGCCGAGATAGGTAATTTACTTGAAGGTTTTAAAACTGAAATGTTAAGCTCTTTTGCCTCACAAATTGACACCCTGCAGATTAAGAAAAAGCAAGCAGAAGAAAAAGCATCCCTGTCCATCTTTTGTTCTCAATGCAAAGATAAGCACCCACAAAGAGAATGTCCATTGGACAAAAAGCCAATCTGCACCATCTGTGATAAAGGTCATGAAACCCAACATTGTCCATCTTTACCAGGGATCAAGGCAGCATTACAACCAACGGACGAAGAAGCTGAAGTTGTTTATCTGTTGAAACAGAGGAGTCAATGGCAACTGCGGGGACAAGGTATGAATCCTAACATGCCATTTGCATCTTCTAATCGTTGGAATAATTATCCTTCTTTCAATCAAATGAGTTACCCCCCCCTATAATCAAATGCAATATCCTAATCAAATGAATTACCCACCCATGAAACAAATTAACCCATCCTTTGTTGATCCATCAATGTGGATGCCTTGGCCTCCACAACAACAACAACCATATCAGAACCAATGGAATCAAAATTGGAGAGGACAACAACCCCCCTTTCCAAAATCAATTACCTCAATTGCAATTCCTACAACCACTCTCCTTACCAGCAAGTACTCCCCCAAACAATCAAATGATGAGACCCCTGCTACCTGTACAACCTAACCCTAACCCAAATAATAAAGTTGTGCAGTGCATTGATATTTATAACCAGCCTACACTCTCTCTTCTCCCTGTGCAATGCAATGATATTCATTTACGATCTGGGAGAATAGTGGAACCCACCATAGATGATGTTACCTCTTCTGATAAAGAGGAAACAAAAAATCATAATGTACCTAAAGAGGTACAATCATCCTCTAACAATGCTACTGAAACAACAAAACCACCATTTCCTGAGCGTTTAGCCTTAACTAAAACGCCTGAGCCACCAGCCTTTAATCTTCTAGGGGAATTACAAAATTTATATGTCAAAATTCCTCTACTACAAGCACTCCGAGACGTACCAATCTATGCCAGGATGATGCGATACATTTGTGTTAAAAATCCTGGTAGGAAAATTAAGGATCCCCTTACAGTCCATGTTATGGGAGACTTGTCTGCACTAATGTCAGATAAAGCTCCCCCAGTTAAATATGGTGATCCCGGTTGTTATCACTCCAAGAAACCCTTTGTGGTTGCAGACCAAAGGTGCTTGGTAACTTAAGAAATCAATAATCAATGTGTGTGGATCAATGGGATGACTGAGGATGGCTAATGAGAAGAACAACTTATCATGCATTTGAATGAGCCAGTGCTTTTAGAAACCAATAATCAGATGCAGTAATTTGGAATGGGGTATGAAGAACACTATTCTAGATAACCAAGTACATTAACATGCAGGGTCATACAAGATAGTAAGAGTTCATTCAATTTGAATTCATGAGCCAAATAAGAAGATGATAGTTCTTAATAGCTGAGCTAAATTGAATTGAATTACAGAGCAATGAAACACATGAGAAATCTGATATTAGTAGCAAAAGAAAACTGTGATTCATAGAAAAATAAGAGTCTAAGTACATAGGCCAAAGAGTATCCAAAACTGAACCCTTTAGTCCTCCAAATGTCTTTGGCTTTATAGCCTATTACAATTATTTTTCAGATCCTAAAACAATGGATCTGATATTCTAAAAATAGAAAGTCAAAACTAATTCACAAAAGATAAGGAGAGATCCTCAAGATGAGGTCAACCTCTATCTTTTGGTCTTCAAACATTGGTTGAAAGTTGATGAAGTGTAGCCTAGACTTCCAAGGCTCTTTGATCTGTTCCTTTGAAAGTGGAATTCGAATTTGATGATGTGTGCCAAAAATCCCTATCATTTTACCCTTGAAAATCACTAAATCTAGTCAAAAAATGCCCTTTTGACTTTCATCTCCAAGAATGGCCTTCAGATTTTGATTTGATAATTCATAACCAGCTTATTGAGGAAGGATTCAAACCATTCAAACCCAAAAATTCTTGATATGGGCGAAAATTTGGCTATTCTGGCTGTGACAGCTTTCAACAGCGCACTTGCCTGAAAAAATCTGCTCCTGCGCTGTTGAAAGTCGCTACTTTCCACAGCTAACTAGTCAAAATTCTGCCTTCTGCAATGGTGAAAGCGCAGATTTTTTCAAAATCAAATTTCTCAGTCATGGAGAGTCCTTTTTGCATGTTTAAATAGTCGATCGACATCTACAAATCCTGAAATTTCCAATAGTGCTTTCAGATCTGTATTTGGATCTTGGGAAGCTATCAAAAATTTCCCTACAATATTAGGCATCTTTCCTTCAAAAATGCCAGTGCGTTTTTGAGTGCTAACATCTGGCTCCAACTGGGATGGATAACTCCCTGTGAGGTGTCCAAGAACCTAGCAGACCTTGTGCCTTAAGTATTGGGCCATGGAGTCATTCATCCTTTTCGGTGGTTAATGAGCACACACACGGGCTCGCCTAAACCACCGAAAATAGAAACTTACCCAAAAATCAAAACTTGATGAATCTGGATTACCTATGCAAAAAGAATATCCCTCTGCTCTGTTTTTCACTTAATTTTCTTGGTGACTGACTGATTTATCTTATTCTATTTCCCTAACATGTGAAGCAACTCAGGCTTCACTTCTCATGTTGATCAATGCGTGCAACCCAGTCTTGCACTCTATTGCAGCAGTTTCCCATAAAATCCTTCGGCTTAGAATAGTAGACATCCTTCAAGTGTAAATCTTCTTCCTGGAAAAGACCTGCAAGAAAAGTTACATATACAAAAGGAGGATAAAATGAATGGTAACAGATATTTGTAAAGCCATAGATCCAGTAGCCAATGCCAACCCCAGATGCCAGTAAGCCACAGCCAAATGCAGATATGGTATTCAACAAAAACAGTGCACAGATGTAGTTGTCCATATATATTTAGCCCCACCAAATTTGATGCGCCTTTAGCAGCTTCGTCAATTCCAGATATGTTATCAGCAAGAAATGGAGGAGCTTCGGGCAAAAAGTCAATGCATGCCAAGTGCTGAACCCATTTAAATGTCCTTTGTGCTCTTTTCTCATCATATGCAAAGTTGAGACCTGAAGACAGTTTAACTATCTGATGAGGAAGCTCAATCCCAGTGTTATCTGGAAACAAGTTTATAAGAAAATTGTTCTCACTGCCTCCTTGCATACCATCAACCCCGACACAAAAAACATGTAGCTTTAGCAAGTATTCAAATTTCAGAGTGACCAATTTTCTAGGCTTTGTCCCACTAGTTAGTTCATCATCAGAGACATGAACAAAGACAGTAAGAGGGTGAACTTGATAATAACCGATTGCATCCACAGTCTCCTTGATCTGCACCTCACTATTACTTGTAGTTACTAGCCCAACAGGCAATTTCTTTGCTTCTGTATGACAAAAAGTTATGTGAAGGTAAGCATTGCCATACAAGCAAGACAAGGCTTCAGCTGCACATCTCTGCATGAGCCTAGAGATAGATGGTTCGAACTGCTTAATTAGTAGACTCTCTAATTCAACTACATTAACTGAATCTACAGAGCCTTGCTCATTAAACACCTTCAATGCATAAGTCAAAGAACCAATTATATCAGTAACTTGAACATCATTCCTACAACTTCTAATGTTATATCCAAGACTATGCACTAAACAAGACATACCACCGGAAATATTAGCTAAAGCACCCATAGCATTTTCTTGCAAAGCTTGGACAGGTGCTCCACAGGAAAACTCCTTTGAAGGAACTAAAATTGCACTGATGAAAATAGGAATGCCACCTGTATCCACCAAAGATCTCTTTGCGCTGTCTAATTTGGAAGAAAGAGCTTATAGTGCACCATCTGCTTCAACACGAACAGATACATCATTTTCAGAACCCAAAATCTTAAGCAGGGATTCAACAGGACCAATCTCATTCACTCTGTTAATGTAATATTGATTTCTGCATGTGATTCATTGAGTGGCTGAATGTCCTCAGCGTCAGCCATCTTCTAGATTTCTTGAGTAAAAACGATTGTAGAGGGATTCAGGTAAAATAAACTGAATCTCGACCTTAGCACTATTTCCACCATCTCAAGCAAACATTGTCTAGAAGACCCATCTTCACAAATTACTAAAGTAATATAAGCACCGAAATTAAAAACACTTTATGTGGACGATGGAAGGACCAGATTCATCATACTCGGCCTTTGTAATCCACATCTATTGGAATGTGCTGAGAGATGCCAAAATAGAACCTCCAATCCAGACACTGTACTTCCTCTCTGGAGATGAAACGATCTTAATTTTCATGTTGCAGAAGATAATCTAATAGATTGGGCTCTCGGTGACCATCTGTCATAGTGTCTACCCAAAATACTACTATGATTCATCATCACTTTTCGAGGAAACACAATAGGTTCTTAAAAAGAGCAATCATGACAGCGAAGAAGCACATAAAAGCTGTAGCAAATACCAGAGGCTTGGTCAAGATTGCAGGTCTCCTATAAACGGAACTCTGTATATGCAAGTAAAAGGCAATTTGAACTACGACTGCCCTCATGCATAAGATGCAACTTGCAGCAGCCAAAGCAGATCGTTTCCATCTGAAGAATGGCAGATCAATTGAGTATGAAGTTCCAAGTACAAAACTTGTGAAGAGAGCCCAAAGAAAAGGTGTTGATCCAAACATCAACCCCATACCAAGACTCATGAAAGAAAAGGTTATCACAATCACCACAGCAGCTCCGATAGAAAATTCACCAGAAGCAAGTGGAAGATCTAGCTTGTTGAACTGTTAACGGAATTTGAGGCGACAATTGCTCAGCTTTAATCACGAAATAGAATGTAACTAAACAAAATGTTTTTATGGTGATTATGTTCTTCAAATCAGGGATTCGACCATATTCTGCCACTTAGATGAGAATGAAGCTCCAGTTGCACGCCTGTATGATGAGTTGGCTCTCCAGACTGGAGTTCCGACCGTCCTCTGCCACTTGGACGGATTTGTAGCTGAAATTGTGCGCCTGGATCAGAGATTTATGGGCTATTTCGCTCAGGACTCCGAATCTTCATCGATGGTTAGAGTGTTGCCACTTTGTCTCCTTCATCTTCCACGCAGCCACGTCTCTCACTGTCGTGATCTCTATCACGATATTGATACTGCATCTGGTCTAAGAATTGATATCGCTTGGCTAACATTTTCTGGATCAACACCACCAGCTAGTAACCATCTATATTTGTTGGCATCAGTTGGAACTCGAAAATTCTCCCAGTCAAATTTTTTACCACTTCCACCTTGTAAGTTGTCAATCAAAAGCCAATCGACTAAATCTGAGTATTCCCCATTTGGGAGTTTTGTCAAAAGTTCTCCATCTTTGTCTGCATGAAAAACATAAATGATGTGGTGATGTTGTACCAGATTTGGAAAGGCACTGCGTGCACGATCTCCATGTAGTTGTTCAAAGGCAATGTTAGTTGCATCACATGCTTGTTCAATCTCCTTGGCATCCTCTTCAACAAAAACTCCCACGGGCTCTGCTCCATGCTCCCTTGCAGCCTTTGAAATTTCTTTTGCAACATTTAGTGACACTGATCTCTTTGATTTGGGCCATAAAATCATCCCTATGAACTTGGCACCTACTTTGGCAGCAAGAACTGCATCATGGACAGTGGTAATCCCACACATCTTTACCAGAGGAACAGATTCATCAGAATCTACAGCCAAGTCTAGTGAAGAAACCATGCCTATTGAAGAATCTAATTGGTTCTGTGATCACTAGTCCAGGATGAGCCACTGTGTGAGGCAGTGCTATGACTTGTCTCGTGTTTCTCATTATCACCAGATGCTGAACTAGCTTTTGGTTGATAAAATTCCTGAGCCTTTTGATTTGAGAATGGCTGAGAATGTCCCTGTGGATTCTGTCTCTTCGGAATCTCTATTGGTGCTTGTTGATTGTTCATATCTTGTCTCTCGTGTTGCCCAACTCCAGGAGATGAGTCTGAAGCTCTTGGTATGGTAGTAGCCTGTTGTTTTGCTGATAAGGACTGTCCTTCCTGTTGATGAGCATCACCCTTTGAAATCCTTCATATTCCTCAAAGGAACCTATCTTTATCTGCCCAATCTCTTTTTGACCTACAGAAATAGATTGTGAAAAGTGCTCTTTATTATCTTCCAGCCCCTCATCAAACAGCGTAGGCTCTTCAACAACATTTGCCACAATTCGAGATGGCTTGAATTATGATGCATGGTTTTCTTGTGACATGTAGAATGAAATTCCTATGTGACCTAGACTTTAAACATTTGAAAACGGTACTGCTTGAATGTTTTGGATTGATGATAACTTATGTATGACTTGTGATGATGACATGTATTTGACTTATTGACTTGGAATTTGACACTTGCTCTTGGGCATTGGTGTTAGAACTGAGCTTTGTATGGTTTGTGACTTGACTCATGACATGATTTAAGGCTTAACTGAGTGACTGCAACATGGAGGGATGATCCAAATCCAGCCATTAAGCGTGAAAAGGGAGTTTATTTGCCTAATTAAGAAAACTGAAAGTAATTTACCTGCTCAGAGAAAGAGCTTATTCTTCCTATCTACTCCTACTCTAACTAGTAAAGGCAAATTGATCAAGTAAAACTGGATTTCCAATGCAGCCAAGTGAGAAACCGATCTATTGATATCATGCTTGATCTTGACTTGAAAAATATTAGAAACCATAGCATATAGAAATGGATTTTGACAGGGCAATAGAACCAACCTTCCTTCAAAGACAGATTGACATATGTTTTACTCAAAGATTCGCAACATTCATCAAAAGGATCAGCGAGGCTGTAAAGAAAAATCCTTTCCTGTTGTTGGAGCTGAAAATCAAAAGATCTCTGGATATTCTCTTTCCCATGAAGACTGGCACTTTCAGCTACCCGTAAATATGAAAATGGTTGTAGACTGATTTCTGTACTAATCATGGATTGTTTGATATCTGCTGCAGATTCTAGATCAAGAATGATAAGTATCGATGGTGGAGGAAAGAACAGCTGCTTCTGAATTTCTTGGGATACTGAATTTATATCAGCAACTTCTTTATCTAAATCTGTGGCATCCTTAATCCCATAGTCAAAACTATAAGAGACATTTGAATCAATGACAAATGTGTCTTCAACATGACTATCACCAACATCTTCACAATCGGAAGGAATACTAACTGAATGTTGGATGTGAAATGCAGATTCTTTACAACAATTATCAAAAATAAGATCAGCTGAGTAAATCTTCTCATAATATGAATTGAAAGACACATGAAAATCCTTCAGAGAATGGATACTAACAACAGGAAGGGATTGACACCGTTCACGAGCATTTTCTTCTAAGAAAATTTGAACAACTTGATTAAAACATCCTCGTGAACAAAACCATGTTCAAGCATGCACTTATGAAAATTGAATAAGTGCTCACCGGGATGATCATTCTTTCTTCCTCTGAATCTCGGAAGATAATCATCCCATTCAATTATAGTCGGCACTGGATGTGGAAAACTGTTTATATCTGAAAAATCACAGAAAGCATACCTCTTAGCTAAGATCTTTTCCATTTCATACCAGTGGAGTCACCAACGGATTTCTGAACAGTGGAGTCGTGTTGGCAGCCAATTACATTTTTTTATTTTGCCCTAAAAGCTGCCTACACCCCTTGTCTTCTAAACGACAAGTCATCGTCGCATTGTGCTTCTAGAAATTTGTTTCATTTTTACGACGATTGCATTTTAGTTTCACTACAGTTTTCACAACTGAAAGTGTGAAAACACCTCTTTCGTTGCTCTGACTGTCGTCATTTTTTATTGATTTACTGAAAAACACTTGACCATTGGTTTATCACACCGTTGCAAAAGTTTCTTCAAACTATATCCATGCATTTTAAATTGCGCAACTTGGTTTTGATAAAGTATTGAAAATATTAAGTTATGAGTCATGTTTGATGACATAAAAGTCATAATTCATTTTGGTTTTATATATGACATGATTCTTGTTGTTTTGAACTCTTGACTTATCATTTTCATATGTTCATTAGTTGCAATGTTTTTACATTTTGATTATGCAAAAACACATTGGCAATACTATAAGTTTGATATCATAAGTTTGAAATGGTTTGAGTTTTGCAAGGCGCATTGATCAATCTTTGGGATTTTCGATTTTATGGTTTGAACCTTTGCTCGATCCATTGTTTTGTGAGTTTGATATCACATGGAATGAACTGTGTATTGATTTGATTTAATCAACATTGGTTTGGTACGTTTGAATGACACGATAGAGCGTGGTTAATGTTGAACTTAGTGTTGATTTGAATTTAACACTTGGTGCATGATTATCACTTATGGTGGTGGTTCTGATTTGGATGAATGGCACGTTGATATGATGATTCGCCTATTTGTTGGCCGATACGAATGGTTTAAGTAATTGTGATTGTAACAGCATTGTACATGGTCATTAATACAATGTGTGGCGGTGGTAATCCCACCACCTTCGCACGCATGTAGTTAATTCATGCATCTTTGAGCGCTGAATTGGTTAAACCCTGTGCTTTGTTTGTTTAGCTCAAACACTACCATGTACCGATGCTATGGCTCTTATCGTAAGGGAAGAGCCCAATGGGTGCCAGGCCCTGTTGATGTTTGATGGTGCGTTTAACGACTTGAAAGAGTTTGGGTGGCTGGCTTTTATAAGGAAATTTGATGGTTACAACATCACTGTGGCTCGGAAATTTGCATTGTCGTTTGATGGCTACCGAGCCAAAGTTGGAGATGTCCAGCTTGAAATCACTGAACAATTCCTCAGCTCAGCAACTAGCTTGCCTGTTACGGGACAAAAATGGTCTAAAAACTGCAAGTTTGACGATGTCCCGTGGACATTGTTATTTCAGTCTCGGACAGTGGACTCATGTGACAGAGGTTTGCCTGCGAAGATGTTGAAACCCCGCTGGTGTGATCTCTTGATGATTATCAAGAATTTCGTTACATGTGAAGGCAGGTATGGTTTCGTCTTCCTGTTTCACCTGCGTTTATTAATGGTGTTTATGGGTTTTGAGCCCAGTATGCCCCATTATTTACATCGAAGCTTATTCAAAATGGCTAAAAGATACAAGCGCAGCCAAGCTGACACCAGCCTTTTCCATTTATGTTTGATTAAGTTGATAGTGGTTTACGAGTTAAGGTTGCATGGTGATTGTTGGGCTGATTTCCTCAGCCGTAATCATTTCGAAGAGTTGGACCCTCCACAGGTTGATAAGCCCGTGGTAACCGAGACCAAGCCTACCCCTGTGCCTTATAATATTTTACTACCTAAACCTAAACCCGACCCACCTACAAGTTTACCTATGGATGTGACTAAGCGAGCTGAAGTGGATAAACCCACGACCAGAAATCCAAAACCTAAGATTGGTACTAATACTCGAGGCAAGAAAAATGCAAGACTGATCTCGCGCATGGCGAGGAATAAACCCAAGCCCCCTGTTAAATTAGAGCCTATCGCGGTCAGCAAAGACTCAGATTCTAAAGTGGAACGATTTCTTGCTGAGGAGTATCCTTACTCCAAGGGCTTGTGTAACAAACCTCCTTACGATTTCGTTAAAAACTTACCTCCCTGTTTGCGAGATAACCCTGATTTTCCCGGTATCAAACCATCCCATGAAACCCTCGGGGAATCATCAAAACCCCCTTCTGTTCAAAATATTGATGCACCTTGTGATCAATGTGGACTTTGGTTAGAGAGATATTACTTGGATGTACCTACGTTATAGTCCAGAATCCACAATTTGGAAAGCCAAGCGGCAAAGCTCACTGGCCAAAAGGCAAAGGTGCAACCCAACGATAAGAAGCAACAAACTGTTGGGTCAATCCTATTCAAAAATGTCGAATCTGCTACCGCTATTGTCAATTCAAAATTGACATAGTTTCAGCAACTGTGATGGTATAATCTCCACTCATTTATATTATACTCTGTGTACATGTTTCACTTGCTTTGTTACATAGGCATGCTTCGCTGTACATAATTTTGTTATGATTTAAGATTCGGTTGGATTTGTTTTCGATTCGATGGATCAGATATGATTGTTCAAATTTAACTACAGTTGAATGCCCTGATGATAAGTGAATTTGTTTAAAATAGGCTGATTTTGTGATATAGCCAATGCTACGATTGGAATTGGTTATGTTTTATCTGAATGTAATTGATAAATGGGTTAAATTTTCTTTCAACATCTTGCGACCAAATCTGATGTTGTTCTGATTATACATATACGATTTGCAACTAATTCGATTCTCATTATTTTTTTGGATTGGATTATGTTCAGATAGCGCTTCTATAATTACATTGATTGGTGTCGGTTATTGCCCAGTTCATGAATTATGTCAATTTTATCGCGTCTCTGTCCATTGACTGTGTAAAGATTTCTGAGTCAATATGGTTTCATCCGATTATAATGGAAGTTATTTGTGCATCATGTTTGTAATTAAGAGATATCAATCTGCTATTGTGATTAAAATTGGTGAATGATAACCATTGTTTTTGGTTATACCTGTGAAATGTTTGAAACCCAGTGAACGAATCCCGCGACTGGATTTTATGGATATAGTTATGCATGAAATCGAGATTATAGAGTTTGGAAAAACACTTAAAAGAGAACTCTCTCAGTTCCTTTTTCGTACAGTAGTCAATCGAGACCGAAAAAGGGTTAAACTATCGCTCGAAAGACGCCCTTTATAACCTTTTAACGAGTGTGAAAGGAAGCAAGGTCACTCGACAATCTTTTCATATTTAGAGAGTCTGAAAAGGGTTTGAAGGAGACTCCAGGGGGGTTCCTTTTTCGTGTGTTCGTATCCGTACGGGTCCGAAAAAGAGATAAAACTTTACCTGGTTGCATTCTCATGTATTTGCGAGCACGAGAAAGAACAAAGACTAAGCTCGGTATGCCCCCAGCTTGAAAGCTGGTGGCTTGACTCCAGAAGGATCATCAAAGGCTGGAGACATGCCCCCCAAGCATCATAAGGAGAGGAACTGAATATGTGAAACTTATGATCTTGGAGGAAACTTGCAGTCAGCCAAAGGAGAGCAATCATCGAAGCTGATGTCATCCAGGTTGTGGATCGTTTAGGCAAGGGTTAGACGAAGAGGACTTCACGAAGCTGTCGTATTCGCATCTACGATTGTAAGTACTACTGTCGTTATTCTCATTAATATGATACGCTTGGCCTGTTTCTTTCTAGTTTGTGTCTGATGTTACATGAACTTATCATTCAGTGATAGATCTGTTTTCAAGCTAATGTCAATGGAGTAGGAAGTGGTCGTATCTTGTTTTGTCCACAGGCCTCAGCGAGGAGCAAAGGATTGGAGCGCAACGCAGAGCGTGCAGGGACAAACGTCGGTTAAGAGGTACTTCTGTTACTCTCCCTTCTCATGCATTAGGCTTAGATAGATTTGAAAGAAATTCAGTGTCCATGATAAGCACTTTTCTGTCTAGGGTTAAGGTCAAGCCTTAGAGGTCGATCTACTTGTCCGTGGGCAGATTTTCCTACAACAACAGGCAAATTCAAATTGGTAATGGATATGAGGAGAAGTTGGAAGATATCTTAAGGATTTCATTTGCATTTTTAGTTACTTAGTTTAAGGGATTTTTCCCAGATTGTATAAACTTATTTGAATTTATTCACAAGGATGTTTTACCTTGTGAGAAACCTATATAAACCTATGGTTTTGTA